>JAQHUG010000052.1:1413120-1434898 GCA_028555095.1 Dicrostonyx torquatus
TTAATAAGATATTCTACTTTTACTATATATAGTTTTGTAGTAGGTTTAGAACTTTCTTACTTAAACAAAAGGGGGAGGTGCTGCGGGAGATTAAGCCCTCTTGCTTTCAGCCAATGGCTTCTAAGATACCCGCCCAATGTGGGGCGTGGTTTTCATTTTAAAAAGAGCCACAGCCGCTCTCCGAACTAACTTGCTTCCGGCTTTCATGCTGACTGCTTTTGCTAGACTTGGTTTCCTGTTTGTGACCAGAGGAACATGGTTTGGGACATTGATATGTAAGTTTTATCAACTCCAATAAAATACCCCTTTTTAACCAACCTAGTGTAATATTGTCCTGCGACAATAACAAGATATTATTGAATTATATTGTATTTGGTGAAACAGGCTTTGTCACATATAAAAGGGTCTAGTTTAGAGAAGGTTCTGTGGGTCACTGTGGGTCCTGAAAAGAATGTGTATTCTGAATCTATTGGATGGATTATTCTACTGGGATCCCTTAAATCCATTTAACATACAGTACAGTTTACCTCTAAAGTTTATTTGTTTTCATTTGGATATCCTGCATAAAGATGAATGTGAGGCAGTGAAATCACCAACTAAACTGTATCAGAAACTGCTTGATCTTTTATACAAATCAGGGTCTTTTAAAACCATTCTAGAGGCTTCACCATTAGTTACATAGATATTTACTATTGCTATGTCTCACTTTCCTTTGCGTGTGTCTCTGTATGTAGTGCATGCATATATTTTTCATACTTCAGGGTAGAGGTTAATTTGGGGAGTCTTCCTTAGTCTTTCTTCATAGTATGCACTGAGACAAGGTCTTTCAATTGAACCCAGAACCTACCTACAGTGCTATTATAGCCAACCAGTTTGTTTCAAGAATCTATCATCTGCCTTCTAGTGAAAGAATTGGAGGTGCACCAACACACCTGCCAAGCAGTTTTGTGGATTTTGAGGATCTGATCATTCCGGTCTTCATTGTCTGCTAAGACATCTCCCCAGTTGTATCTTCTCGAGTTTTTCTATATATATATACTGGCTGCCTCTATCTCTTTTAATTTTGGTTTCAAATACACTTTGTCATGTCAACATTGTTAAACCAGTTTGTTCTCAGCTCCTGTTTTATCTGATAGGTTGTGCTCCACACTTTGACTTCTGTCTCCCTGTATCTTTAATGGTTAAGATGTGCTTCTTGAGGACAATGGACAGCTGGCTCATGTTTTCTAATGTAGTCACTAGTGTGCATGTCTTTTTTTAATGAGTGGAGGCCCTTTACATATAAGGTATATGGAATATTGAGGGATTACGATTTTTCTGGTTGATCAGGTTATTGTTCTTTCTTTCATATTAGTTTTAGAGATTTTTTTGGTATTATTGTTCTGTGATGTGAGATTCCCCCTTGTATTGCTGTGAGTACCATTTATTAATAAAGAAAATGCTTTGAGCCTATAGCAGAGCAGGGAAGAACAGAGGTTAGATGGGGAAAACTAAACCGAATGCTGCGAGAAAGGAGGCAGAGTCTAGGAAAAGCCATGGAGCTATGGCCCAAGACGGACATGCCGGAACTTTGCCAGTAGACAAATGAGCCTCATGGTAAAATATAAAATAATAGAAATGGGTTAAATTAAGATGTAAAAGCTAGCCAATAAGAAGTTAGCGCTAATAGGCCAAAAAGTGATTTAATTATTAAAGTTTCTGTGTGGTTATTTTGGGTCTGAGTTGCCTGTTGGCCAGGAAACAAACAAGCAACCTCTTACTAAAGTTCTGGACATCATAAATTCTTTCCTAGTTCTGTTTTGTTTATCTAGGAATTTTGTAAATTCCATAAAAGGAATTTGTTTGTTTGTTTAGTTAATGCTCTCATGGTTGAGACTTACTTTTTTTCGCTCTTCCTTTGTTTTCACAAAGCTTATTTTGTACTTTTTGTAAAATGTTCTTATTTCTCTGTCATTTTTAAAAGATAGCAGTGCTGGGTATAGCAATTTTGGTTGACAGGTATTTACTTTAAGGATCTGCTATTTCTTCCTCAATGCTTTTCTAGATGAGGTTCACTGATGAAGAATTACATATTATTCTAATATATATATTTATATATATATATATATATATATAATGTCTTTGAAATTGAGTTTTTTCCCCTTGTAGTTTTAATATTGTCTTTGTTTTGTAATTTTGAAATGTTAGCTATGACATGTTATAGAGTTTCCTTTAATCATGCTTATTATTATTATTATTATTATTATTATTAATATTAGTCTCTGTAATTTCCTGCAGATGTGTTCATTTTTTGGACCTGTATGGTTCCCAGGAGAGCTGTGGATGGACCCCATACACTAGTTTGATTACATAGGCATGCCATAATGTAAAAGGTCAGATATTCCTGTTTGCAGGCTTGTCTGTCTTTTTATTTTATTTCATTTCATTTTTATCGTTTATTAAAAATTAGTCTTCCTGACATATACTATACTTTGATCATATCCTTACCCTTCACCCACTCTCATGCTCATTTGAGATTCTAAATGAATATCTATTTCTCTTTCAAGATTTGAGGTTTTCTGCTAAAGCTTCATTGGATAGGTCCCTTATCTTCTAGCTGCATGTTAGCTCCTTCATATATTCCATGAATCTTAGGTTTAGTTTATTGATACTATCTCAGAGTTCCTATACATTTTGATTTTTATTTTTCTCTCATACTATTTCTTCTACATTGTTTATATCCCGGTATTCTCTCTTCTCCTTAGTCAAGTCTATTGGTGATTCTTTTTACTTTATTTTTATTTTTTTAACTGAATTTTTCACTTCCAAATTTTCTATTTTTACTTTTAAAGTCTCAATATTCTTGCTGAATTTTTCTTTCTATGGTTGATTTTCTCAATGACTTTTTCTTCTTCCCTTTCCTTTGTCTTGTCTTTCTCTCTAGGTCTTAGGTGGAATTTTTTTCTTTGTGGTATCCCTTCTTAAGTCGCTGATGTCTTTTTTAATAATAAGCTTTGAAACATATATCCATGTCACAGCAGTTAGGCAGTGTGAAGCCAGCACAACAGTCAGCAAGCAGAGCAAACGACAGCAAGTGGGGCCAGGCTGCAAACCCTCAAAATCTGTGTCCAGAGACACACTTCCTCCACCAGGCCCTGCCTCCTAAAGGCTCTGTAACCTTCTCCAGTAGCTCTACCCGCTGGTCACAAAGGGTTTAAGCACGTGGACTTTATTCATACCACAACAAATGGCTCACTGTGCATTTAAGAGTTTTGTTCATTCTCTAAGCATTTCTATAGTGCTACTGGCTTCTAATTTTATTTCATTCTGATCTGAGAAGAAACAAGGAAATATTCTTATTAATTAAAAAATACTCTATTTTGTTTGGCCTGAAATGTGGTCAATTTAAATAAAGTTCCAAGGGCTTTTGAGAACAAGCTATTTTTCACTTGCTGGAAGGACCATTATGTGGCTCTGGTTCACATCTCTTTGGTCTATAGTACAGTTTAACTTGAACATTTCTTTGCTGAGTTTGATATGACTGGCATAGTGAATTTGTGCTTTTAAGAGTATCTGGATTTATCTGTCTTTTCATGTCCAGTGGTGTCTGTTTTATGTAATTGGGTACAACAATGTATTTGTTACTGTTATATCTTCCTGATGGATTGTCCTCTTTAGTAAGGTGCAGTGATTTTCCTTACCTCTTTTGACTAATTTTTGCTTGTAGTCTGCTTCAGTAGATATAAATATAGCTGTTCTCTCTCCTTTGGGGCTTCTTTCTGCTTGCTTTGTTGACCCCACGCTTTAATTCTAAACATGTGTTTCTTTGACAGATATAAGATAGGTAACAAATACTTAGATTTTTCTCTCTCTCTCTCTTAAATGTAATCAGTCTCCTGGATTATTGCTTATTCTTTTCTTTCTCCTCATTTGTATTTGGGGTTTGCTGGTTTATTGATTAGAAATGATCAATTCTATCATTAGTGTTAACTGTCAACATGACAGACTCTAGAATCCAGGTTATGCACCTCTGGCTATGCCCTTGGGTATATCTTGATAACATTAATTGGAAGGAGAAGATCCATGCACTCTGGGTGGAGATTTTCCCTGGCTGGGGTCCTGGACTCTGTTGAGTATCAGCATGCATTCATTTCTCTCTGTTGCTGATTATTGATGTGATGTAACTGCTTCATGCTCCTGTAGCCTGTCATGCTGGACCACTTGCCCTTCGAGTTAGATTCAACTCTTCTGCACCTAAATCCTTTTGTCAGAGCATTTTTAGCATAGTACCAGGAAAACAAACTTATTAGACGTCTTCCTACTCTTCCTTGTTCATCTATTCCTTTTGTGAAATTTATTCTTTACTATGCTTGTCTGATTGAGCATATCATTCTTCCTTCCTCTCTGTGTTTAGGATTCCTTTAAGTGTTCTCTGAAATTGTGGCTTAGTACTCATGACTACTCATTTGCACTTAACTTGAAATTTGTTTATTTCTCCATCTGTTTTACAAGCTAACTTTGCTAGATGTAGCTATCTTGGTTGGTACTTACTTAATTTCAGCAATGATGTATATCATACCATGGTTTCCTGGCTTTAGGGTTTCTACTGTGTTTCATGTTCCTTTGTGTTTGAGTGGTTGTTTTTTTTTTTCTAGAAGACTTCAATATTGCTTCTTTGTTTTACAGTTTTGAGATTTTTTTTTTACTATAACATATCATGGCATGGTTTTTCTCTGGTCCTGTCTATTTGGGACTTTAAATGCCTCTTGTACTTGGATATCCATCTATTTCCCCAGATTTAAGAAAATAATCTGCTACAATTTCATAAATGGATTTCTTATGCCTTTAGTTTTTATTTTAACTCTTTCTTTGACACCACTGACCCTTAGCTTGGTCTCTTGCAAGATTTTTTAATGTTTTAGTTTTATATTTTTTTCTTTCTTGGTATCTGAATATATAGCTTTTCCTCAACCATGTTTTCCATCCCTGGCATTCTTTCTTCTCCTTGATCTAGTCTAGACAGAGAGTGGTACAGTGGGTTTTTTATTTATTGTATTAATGTAATATTAAATTTTCAATGTCATTTGATTTTGGGGGGGTCACAATTTGCTTGTTGAATTTCTCATCTCTGTTGCTGACATTCGCCTTGGCATTCATGGTGTTTCGTTCTACATTATGAATTGATGTCCTTACTTCATTCATCTTTTTGTTTCTTCTTTCAACCCAATGGCTGTTTGTAAAAGTATATTTTTAATTCTTTGTCTAATATTTTAACCTTTCAATATCTTTAAATTCAGTAATTTTATTCAGACTTATTTTACTTATTTTACTTTATTTATTTATTCTCTTACATATATTACATCCTGATAGCAGCTTTTCCTTCCTCCTTTTCTCTCATTCCCCACCCCTCCATCTCTGCTGTCCCCAAGATCCCATCCTCTTTCATTTCCCTTCAAAAAAGAGCAGCTCTCCCAGGGATATCAATCAAACAAGGCATAGCCAGTTACAGTAAGTCTAGGCACATAACGTCATATTAAGGTTGGCCAAGGCAACCCAGTAGGAGAAAAGGGATCCTAAAAGCAGGCAATAGAGTCACAGACAGTTCCAGTTCTCGCTGTGGGAGTCCCACAAGAACAGCAGACATCATAACCATAGCGTATGTGCAGAGGACTAGGTCAGAGTCATGCAGGCTTCCTGATTGTTGGTTCAGTCTTTGTGAAGTCCTATGAGCCCTGCTTAGTTGAACCTGTAGGCCATGTTCTACTGGTGTTCCCAATCCCTTGGATTCCTCCAATCCTTCCTCCCCTTCTTCTTTAGGATTTCCTGAGCTCGACTTAATGTTTGCCTGCAGGTCTCTGCATCTGCTCCTATCAGTTTCTTTTTGAAGCCTTGCTGAGGATGATTATGCTAGGCTCTGGTCTTTGAGTATAGCAGAATATCATTAGGAATCATTTCATTGACTTTTTTTTTTTTTGGTGTTTGGTTCTATCCTAGGTCTCTGGCCAATCAGGCTCTGGTCTTGGACCTGCAGGTAATGTAGAGCATGTTCCGGTGTTGCTTGCTGGTAGACTGGGAAACTTTGAAGTGAGGAATTTACTTCTGATCTTCATTTTACCTGGAAGCCATGATTCTAAAGCTTAGTATTAACATGAAACAGAAATTGTTATGTTATACAGGAAAAATTGAAAATATTCATCTCTCTTTTGCTGTGAGGGGTCCAATATTCTCTTAAACTTCCTGATCAGAGTCACCGACTCCCTCTATCAAGTGCACTATTCTCAAACCTGCCACTAGTCCTTTGTATTATTAATCTTGATTTTACATCTTTGGTTTGGCTTTGTTTTTGAATATCAGGCAATATTTATTTATATAGAGAATTTTACTATGTATTCAAGCTAGAGTGAGAATCTTCCTGCCTCAGCTTCCTCTTCTGGGATTAGGTGTGCCAACATGGCCGGCAAGTCAGATAATTTTGAACCCTCAAAGAGAAGTTGGGGGGGCTGGGTAAGGTGTTTTCCCAGCAAATATTAGGACCTGACTTTGCATTCTCAGTATCCACGTAAAAAATCTTTGCATAAACATGTGTCTGTGAGCCCAATGCCCATACACTGAGTAAGAGGCAGAGATGATAATTCCCAGAAGCTTATGGGTTAGCATCAGTGAAAAACATTGAGACCCCACTTGACCTGTCCCAAACAAGGTAGAAAGATCTGACTGACTGACACTTGGGTTATCCTCTGATCTACATACACACACTTAGGCATGTGCAAGCCTACCAACAAAGACACACACACATATACATACACACATAACATGCACAGACACACAGAGACACAGACAGACATACACGCACACAAACACATATGGGGGTGGTGGTGTTGATTTAAGAAAGATGACATAAGGCAAAGCAGTTTGGATATCTAAAGCAAAAGAACACAGGCTTTTGTATCACAATCAGCATGAATTGGGGAAAAGGCGTTCCATGATGCTTACACCTCTCTAGATGTGCTGGAAGCCTGTGGTTTTACTCTATCTCACAGTTAATTGTGATGAGTTGATTTTGTTCTAGCTAGCATCAAGTGTGACCTCTGTGGGTCACCTTGGGACCCAGAAAAGTGCATGGCTGCTGAGAACGAGAAGTCTTGCTTTTTTTTTTTCTTTAGTGTTTTGAGACAGTGTTTCTCTGTAGCTTTGAAGCCTGTCCTGGAACTGGCTCTGTAGATCAGTCTGGCCTTGAACTCAAAGAGATCCACTTGCCCCTTCTTCCCAAGTGCTGGGATTAAAGGTATGTACCACCACAGCCTGGCTAGAAGTCTTGCTTTTATTTTTTTATT
Organism: Dicrostonyx torquatus; assembly: GCA_028555095.1. NCBI lineage: Eukaryota > Metazoa > Chordata > Mammalia > Rodentia > Cricetidae > Dicrostonyx > Dicrostonyx torquatus. Next base: position 1,420,434 of record JAQHUG010000052.1, read on the forward strand.
TTTTATTGATTTTTGTTGAGCGCTATATTTTCCTCTGCTCCCCTTCCTGCCTCTCCCCTCCCCTTCAACCTTCTCCCAAGGTTCCTATGCTCCCAATTTACTCAGGAGATCTTGTCTTTTTCTACTACCCATGTAGATTAGATTTATGTATCTTAGGATCTCCAGTTTTGTCTAGGTTCTCTCGGACTGTGATTTGTGGGCTGGTTTTCTTTGCTTTATGTATAAAAATCACTTATGAGTGGCATGTGATAATTGTCTTTCTGGGTCTGTGTTATCTCACTCAATATGATGTTTTCTAGCTCCATCTGTTTACCTGCAAAATTCAAGATGTTATTTTTTTTCTGCTGTGTAGTACTCCATTGTGTAAATGTACCACATTTTCCTTATCCATTCTTCGGTCGAAGGACATTTAGGTTCTTTCCAGTATGTCTGGCTATGACAAACAATGCTGCTATGAACATAACTGAGCACATATCCTTGTGGCACGACTGAGCATCCTTTGGATATATACCCCACATCAGACAGAGGTTTGATTTCCAAAATATACAAAGAACTCAAGAAATTGGTCATCAAAAAAAACCCCAAATAATCCAATAAAAAATGAAGTACAGACCTAAACAGAGAACTCTCAACAAAGGAATCTAAAATGGCTGAAAGACACTTAAGGAAATGTTCAACATCCTTAGTCATCAGAGAAATGCAAATCAAAACAACTCTGAGATTCCATCTTATACCTGTAAGAATGGCCAAGATAAAAAACAGTGATGACAACTTATGCTGGAGAGGTTGTGGGGTAAAGGGAACACTCCTGCATTGCTGGTGGGTGTGCAAGCTGGTACAGTCCCTTTGGATGTCAGTGTGGTCATTTCTTAGAAAATTAGGAATCAACCTTCTTGAAGTCTTGCTTTTATAAGAGTGCCTGAAGGAGGCCTGCCAAAGCAGAGGGTGTGGTGAGTTCACACTCAGAGAATGCAGGCTGCTTTAGTTCTGCATAATTCACTGGGTTCTTCATTGTAAAATATTTTTTCTTGAGAATTCAACTATTAAGTCCCCACTGGTTTAGATAGATATGAAACATTGAACATCCATTTGCTTTCGAGCCCTCAGTGAATAGCCAAAAGGATGTTCCTTTAGAAAATACATTTGTTATTCTGTCCATTGCATCTAAATGAATCAGTGGCAAAGCTGTGTTTATACACATCCATATGCAAATATTGACTTATGTCTTACACTGAAGTAAGCTTCATAGGTTTTGGAAGAAAAACATAACGCAGATAAACATTTATAAGCAATTCAAATATTAAAGAACTTGAACATTTCTAAAGGCATTCATATATGAGGTCTTTTTCTTTCTAGTATGTCATTATGGTTCTATAGTTATTTGCAAAATATAGTTACTGAGCTCCCTAGCTTTTATGTATGAAAGTATGTGTTTATTTCTGACAGCAATAAAGCCAATCTATTAGGTATTCATACCATCCCTGATAATAGTCCTTGGGGAGAGATACGCAGCTCACTATTCCCTTTTTAGGTGATGCCTTAGTGAAATGGGACAGTAAATTTCAAGAACTGTCACAGGTGCAGCTAACTATTTCTGGTAATCATAGCCGTGGAGTGTTTTAAATGCTGATTCTGATGTTAAGAGGCAATAACTTTGCAGCAAAATATGTCCTTTTAGCTTTCTTGCATCTAGCATTTTCCCTCTAATATGACTTTTATTAAAATGCTATAGAAACTGAATAGTGTACATGCTACCATGGTATTCTGTCTCCTTTTTCTTTTTTACATCCAGTTATATTAAAATGTCATTTCAACTTGCTCTAAGTCCTGAAGAAATGCCCCAAATTGGCAAATTAAAGATGAAAGCTGGAGATGTAAGAAATGTTGCAAAGACCTGTTACTATCCTCCATTACCTTCTGCTCCTGACTAGGCAAGCCCTCTATATTATGCCTTATAAAACATCATACAGCACATTTATGAATTGTTAATCTCATAAGTCTAAAATGCAGACATGACTTCATTTGAAAGTCTAAAATCATCTCTTCTTTTGAATAAGGAAAACATTGTATTGAAAGAAATGACTTTTTAGGAAGATTTTATTATCTTTTTATAAGAAAAACAAGAAGCAAGTAGGTGACCATGAAGTCTACAAATTAGCAAACAGGTTTCAGTTTAACTGACAATACTTATAATGAAGTCATTTTTGAAAGGCATTGGTTAAGTTCTGTGAGACAGGTGGAATTCTCGAGAAAATTGTGGTCTTCAGGTTGTGTTATGACATGCGCATGCATATCAGCAGGGCACAGAATAAAGTGTTTCTGATGTGTGGGAAGCCTGTGTAAGAATGTGGAGCCGGGACGAGCAGGGCAGGCTTGGTGGCAATTACATCATTCATTCTGGACCCCAGAGAAAGGTTTGCAAAAGGAAACAGAGTGGAATAAACTAGGGAATGGGAGTCTAGAATCTCTATTTTTTTCTATGAAAAATTTTGTCAATTTGGTACAGTAAGCATTTATTAAGTGATTTGCTTGTACCTGATACCATGTCAGAGAATGGGGTATCCAGGAATGAGGGTAGATGGGGTGGTGCATGGGGTCTGAAGCACAGCAGAATAATCCAATAGTTAAAGGAGTCACTGCAATCGCAAAAGATGACATCTTGTTTTGACGTCCTCTGCTTTGTTCTTTGGATCCACATGTTGCCAGCTTCTCCTTGTTCTCTGCTGTATCTTTTGAGAAATTTATGAAGAGTTTCCTTTGCCTGGGAGGAAAAAGGGCAAGAACGAGATATTTCTTACACTGTCCTTCTTACCACAGGCTCCCTTTACTAGAGTTCTTGTTGGGGAGCCTCTTTAAATTATGGAGCCTAGCTGCTCTTTTCTCTTGTCGTCTCAAAGTGGGAGTATATTACCACAAACCCCACATTCTGACAGTTCCATTACTTCACTCCTTGTCTTGTCTGTTGCTGGATGGGGCCTTGATTGGTACAGCTTTGATGCCATATTAGTTTTCAGTGACTATGCCTTAGCTTTCTCAACTTGACATAGCCCAGAATTACCTGAAAAGGGAGGTTCAACTAAGGCATTGCCCAGTGGCCATCTATGTGGGAGACTGTCTTGAATATTGACTGATGTAGCAGGGCCTGGCCCACTGTGGGCAGCACCATTACCTATGTAGGCAGAGTCAGAGAGAAGCCATGGAGCTGCCACTGGAGACAGGTGTGCTGAAACTTTGCTGGTAGGCCACGACTTCATGGTGATGCACAGATTAATGGAGATGAGTTAAATTAGTATGTAAGAGTTAGCCAGTAAGAAGCTAGAGCTAATGGGCCAAGCAGTGATTTAATTAATACAGTTTTTATGTGATTATTTCGGGGCCATGCAGTTGGGAACCAACAAGCAACTCTTTTCTCCTACATAGGTAGTCTTGGGCTATGTAAGAAAGCTAGTTAAGTATGAGTCTATGAGCAAGACAACACTTGACATTCCTCTATGATTTCTTCTTGAGCTTTTCCCCGATTTCCCTTAATGATGGTCTGTGATTTGGAAGTGTAAGCTAAATAAGAGTTTTTTTTTTAATCACAGCCCTAGGAAGGATGTTACAAAACCAAAACAGGATGTTAGAAAAGTTGGGTGTGAAATCTATGGCTGAAACTATGTATTTATTCTGTTTCTGAATATGGCAGGAGCATGTGGGTGTAAGTGTGGGTGTCCCTTTGAGAAATAGCAGGGGAGGATCTGTTTGCTGACTTTTCCAGTCTCTGTTTGGTTGTTGCAGTCTTTGACTTGTTCCCAGATTCTTCCTTCATGGCAAATCATTTCTTTCTGTGTGTCATCCCCTCCTATTTTTATGTGACATAGTCTTCTGCCTTTTTTACTGAGATATATGACTAAATATAAGGATCACGTCAGAATCCATAGTCATATATATATATATGTCTACCCTTTCACTATATACAGAGAAATGTATAGGTTCTAAGACCAGGCCCCAGCATTTTTGAAATATATAACTTTTTATTAATTCTTGGGGAATTTCATATACGCCTACAATTCTGATCCCATTACCATCCACTCACCCAACTCCTCCCAGATCTACCTTATCCCCACCCTCCTTGCAAGTTCATACATTTCTTTTTATAGGTCATAGAGTCCAATTTGTGCTGCCCATATAATCATGGTTATGGACCATCCACCATCGTTGATCTAACAGGGGCCACACCCTTACAGAAGTTTATTTCTTCCCTAACATTCATAAGTTGTCATTAGTTCTTCAGCCAGAGATAAGGGCTTGTTACACCCCTCTATCATGATGAAATGTTGACTGGTTTGTTCTTGTACAGGTCTCATGTAGGCAATCCCTAATGTTGTGAGTTTATCTATGTGTGGGTCCCATCATGTTTTCAAGACACTGTTTTGTCCTGGCTTCCCTTCAACCTTTGGCTCTTATAATCTTTCTTCTCTTCTCTGTGATGGTCTCTGAGCATTAGAGTGTGTGCTATACAGATGTCTTATTTGTGGCTGAGCACCCACTGACACCTATTCTCTGTATTTTGGGAGCTGTGAGTTTCTGCATTAGCTTCCAGGGCTTCAAATAGATGAGTTCAATATGGAGACAGGCTACTTATAGCATGGAAAGCCTGGAGGCTGGGAATCATTTATTAATAAAATTCAAATCTTTCTAGAGCCGACTATTCAGTAGACACCTGAGAGTTCTGGACTCCTAGTAAGGTGTGTTCCATGTCATCAATCACCAACGAATCCAAGCTTGCAGCATCCATCATGTTGAGATAATGCTTAGCTGAGGTAGAGGGAATACAAGCCTGCTAGATGGTCCAGATAGTATGCAGTTCAGTTGCTTTGACTTCTTTCCTCAAATGATTATGTCTTATTTACTATTTAGAAAATATGATGTCTACTTCTTATCATGACCATCTTGTCAGACCCATTATTGATTCAAGAAAAAAATGTTACATCTGAAATTTAAGCCTAGGGGTCAAAGGCAAGGAAGAAAACATCCTAGATCTAGGAAACTACTTACAATAAAACCTTAATGGCATTTACTAGAAAAAACACTACCTAGAAGCATGAGATTTTTGAGATGTGCCAAAAATAATGCAGAAAACAAATGCATCACAAGTATTTTCTGTAATTAAAGAAATATGATTTCAGTGGCTGGCATTTTTTATGTTCTGTGTTAATGGATAAATGCAAAAGAATCCCTGCTGTAAGCTGATTTGGCAAAATGTGGACTCTTGCTACTGTTACCTTTCCACTGTAAAAACATACTCAGAAATAGAACACACAGACTAACAAAGTTTTTTTAGTATGAAGAAAATTTAACTCTCAAAATGTCTCAATTCTCTCCCTACCCCAAACATATCACATTCTTGATGTTTATCTTAAGGGGGTTTCCCCATCCTCATATTCCATCACCTGTCATTCATTTGGGAAATTTCTTGATTTGATAAGATGAGTGCTCATCAGACAGCAGCTATCATTTAACTTCTGCCCTCTCATCAAAGAGATTGTCTGCATTTGCTCTATGTGTGTGATATGAAATTATATTTACTTTTTGAAATTAGAACTCTATGAAATGTTCATGGAAAATGAGCAAGAAGAAAGGCCCCAAGTGTGCCTGTGGACAGAGTTCAGAAGCAGAATTGATCTGAGATATCACGCTCGTCACAGCATCAGAGAAGAGAAACGTGTAAGCATTAGAGAGGTATCAGAATTTTTTCTTAAATGTTTGATTTTCTACAGTTTCCTTAGTACATACAATGTGCTGTGGTTCTCTTCACCCACATCACTCTCTATTATTACCTTTCCTTTCCCTCTGAACCCTTTTTCTTCCCAATGCCCCTGACGGATTTATTATTAAAGGAAATGACACTCCCTCCTTCAGCCATTAGCAGCCAACACCTCGTTAGTAAGGGCTAGAGCCTGGTGAGCACCTCCTCCATTCATGGCAGAATGCTAAAGGGTTCAGTCTTGTATGTCTTGTATGTTCATGGTTTCATCAGCCAATGTTATTATATCTGATGAGACTAGCTGCATTCAGGGTGGAGTGATTGTAGACCACATTATACCTGAATGGCAAAATTTCATGCTACTCCTCTCCATTGTCTCTGTGACTCATAAACACTTTCTACACCCTGTTCTACAATGTTTCCTGGGCTTCGGTGGTGGTAGTGAGATGTAGATGTCCTGCTTAGGGCTCATTGCTCATCATTCACTTATTCTCAGCCCTTTGACCAGACAGGAAACTCTGCATTCATTGTTGCCCTCCGACAAAAGGAGCCTGTCTGCCCAATGATGTCTATGGGCATAACAAAAATAGGAAGCTTTACAATATGGCCACATAGGGCAGGAAGAGAAGTCCCTACTTTGGCTTTAGGCTTTAACAGTAGACATGATCCTACAACTTGACCCCCAAATAAAACCACTGTATACTCATGGAAAGTACTCACTTATATCAAAGAACTTCAAAAAGGAGAATCAGAATACATTCAATTTAGATAGAAAACAAATAACAAACAAAGTTAATTAATTCTGTGAACAGATGTAGAGAGGGGCTGAAGGGATTGACTGTGGATCATTCCTGGGAAACTGCAGTAGTTTATATCTATGGCAGGTAATTTAAGGTAAAATTCCACTTCCAGGAGAGGCTTCACCATCTCACCCATGGGCACATCAAAGCTTATTTAAGAGGATGCTCACAGTCTCTTCACAGAGCTGCTTGTATTCTCCTCACCTGGGGAGTGGCATAGCAGCACCAATGCGTGCTTTGGTTTCTTTTCCAAGTGCTGACTCTGTCATGTTTTGGTGCTTTCCTCCCATTCTGTCACCATCTTTGGAAAATCTTGAAGTCCTTCCTCTTTCCTTCAAATAGTCTGTTCTTTCTTATGCTGTCTCTCCTTATCTGACCCATTGCACAGAAGCAACTTGCGACTGGTGTCTCCTGACACGAGCCCTGGTCAGTTTTCACTTGGCCCATTTTATTACAGAAGTGGTTGGTGTTGGGCCAAAATTATCTCAGGGCCTATACTTTGAGGCCTGTAGGACAGAGAAAAGTCTGGCTCGAGTTTGAGTGAGGGTCAGACAGCAAAAACTAGGTAGATGCCCCTCCAGCCAGAGAGAGGGTTTGTCTGCCTCTCATTGGCTGGAGGTATCCCCACATCTCAGTATGTCACTTAACATATATGAGCTGCCACTCACAGTAATAAAGTGAGTTCCTGCTTTTGCTTGACTCCCTGTTGCATCTGATTGTCCTGCGTCATGGGCTGCAGAAAGGGATGATAGCACACTCATCTTCCCTGGGAAATAAGGAGGCTCAGGAAGCCTAGCAGTGGGCAGATAAGACTCTTCAATGAGTTTATTCTGGGAAATCTGTTATTCTATATTTTATTAGAATTTCCAAAGATTAAGTAAAAGTTTTACTGTCTTGTCCATTTAGACTTCTAAAAAGGCATGAATACACGTAAGTGTTGGGTCATGGGGCATGATGGCGTGAACCTCTGGTCCCAGATACTCAGGGGGCTGAGGCAGGAGGATTGATTGAACCTAAGAGTTTGAAACAAGGTGGGGTGACATTGTAAGATAACATCTCCAGAAACAAGAAAGAAAGAAAAAGAATATGATGTTAATAGCTATAATGAATGACATTTCAGACCCCAAATTAACCAGTGACAGTAAAATGAAATACATAAACAAAAGAGAGAAGTCTAAATAAAACCTATAACATGGGTTAAGCATGGCCATTATTATAAGTCAAATTAATGAAAATTAGTGTTTTTTGATCTTTGTATATCTCAAAATCTTGCTTCCAGACACTTCAAGATGTCACACTCTAAAAGGAAAACTTAGAATAGGGGAAATGAGGTAGAGAAAAAGAGAAACTAGATTGGTAGGGTTGGTTAATTTTTGAATATTTCAGAATGTGTATTTTCCTGTTATCATATATTAATTAACACAAAAATGTGTTTCATTATGACATTTTCATATCCATAGCTACACACACACACACACACACACACACACAGTAAATTTCAAGTATATTCTCCCTATTACCCTCTCTTGTCACCCTTCCAATCTCATTGCTCCCTTTATTTTCCCAAATAGTTCTTCTAATTTCTTGTCTTTAGGGGGACCCAATGAGTTCCTTTAGATTTGGTGACAGGAACATAGGTAAGGGGTTATTATAGGAGCATGGGCACCTTACAGTGGCTACACCACTGAAGAAAATGTTCCTCCTTCCCGCAAACATTAATTGCCTGTAGAACTGTATGGAGGTACAGTGCCTTGTGAGACTCTGCCTCTACCATGATGGAGTGCGGAGTCTAATCTTGTGCAGGTAAACAAGCATCAGAGGGCTTATATAGAAATATACTTCATACAGGCCCCATATGCAGACTTCCCATACTTGAATGCAGCTAGTTACAAGCCTTCTCCTACTGAGATGCAATTGGAAGAGAACGCTACTGATGAGACAATCTCTTTAAAGGTTGGTTTCAACAGATACTCATAATAGCTTCACTCTCAGTCTAGACTGTTCCTGGTTGGTTTCATTTGCTTCTTTTTCACTTTGTATGCCTGCAAAATCATTCTCTCGTTGTGTGCACACTTGTCAAGGGCCGACACATCCTCTCGGTTGGCTTGGAGAATGTTGACTGCTGACTGCTATGTATGGTTCTTTCCTTCTGTAATCTCAGCCTTACCTTGTTCATGACTTTTCCAAGGAGACAGCTTCAACTCCCATGAAACCGAAAAATTTCACATGAATTCCAGGTAACAAATTCGTGGCCTTGCAATTCTTACAATGCCAGTCATCTGGCTATGCCTGAGAAATTGATTAAAGAGGAAAGGTGTTTCTATCCAACACGACCCAGAGCCAGGAAAAGGTGCTGCTTTTCTCCCTAAGTATCTCGGCTGACCCCATTAGGGAGTCTAACTTCTCACAGGTGTTAATGATGAGCTATGGTGTCATTGAAACAGCTTCGTCTTGGAAATGAATGGATCACAAATGGCTTGAAAATGAAGGCACTACGATTAACTGAATTAGTGTCTCATATTTTAACCTTTCATCATTAACTTACCTCAGCTTGCTACATTATCTTGGATGTCAGCTGCAATAATCTGCGGAAGCAGACAGGATTTCTACCCACAAGCCTCAGTGCTCCTGCTTCTGAGCTGCCTGTCCTTGAGACTCAGACAGAGGAGTCTCAGGATGAAACTCACATTATTTCTTGCTAAGATGGGTAATGTCTAACCTGACAAACTCTATTGGTCCCTTTGTCATCTTAGGCTTCAGGTACAACTTGATTGCATGCATTTCTCATAGGTTTTATTAGCTGCTTAGCCTTTCAGGGGAGAGAAGGGGTGGCTTCCAGTTATAAGAAAGGTCTACACACAGACAACTTCTTCTTGAAGACAGATCTGTGTGATATTATGAAGCAATGCCTTCTTTACCTATTGTATGCTCTGTGTGGAAAACGGTTAAAACCGTCCCTTTACAAGCCACAGCTTCCAAAAGCAGCACCACAGCTTGACTAGTTTTTGTTTAATGTATTTCTGTAGTACATTTATTCAAAAGTTATTTATTGGCCATTCCCAGCATTTCAAGGCAGATGACACACAAAGAAAGAAAAAAGCGTAATTATAAACTGGGTTGTGTTTTTGAAAGAGAAGGAAAGCTTGTGACTTTGTGATGGAGATATGGGGCAGGATTCAGGGTGGAGCAGATTCTGGCTTGGATGTGAGTGATGAGCTTATATTAGGTGGACAAAGAGTAGCAGGGAGAGTTAGGTTGCTTGTAAACAGGCCAGTGTTGACAAAGGATTTGGGACTATACCCTCCTCAAAAAGGGCTGCAGCTTGAGAGATGCAGAGATTAAAGTAGATGGCTGTAAATGGAGCTGGCATTTAGTCATGAAAACGGAGCCATCTGTAACTCATTTGGGCCTTGCCAACACACATAAATATTTTGGGAAAACTGTACTACCTCAGGCCCCACTTTTGGGAACCTACCTTAGGAGGCCTTGTCAGTGACTATGTTCCACAATGTCAGTCCTCTCTGCTTCGTTGAGCATATGTGTTCTCCCATCTTCAAGACACTTTTATTGCTATTACCTTCATGGCAAATTCCTTTCTTCCCTCTTGGCTGTTGGAGACTCACTAGGAGGAAGGGCAGCACAGGGCTTGCCATATTTGACTAGAAGCCACTAAATGTGTTTTGAATGTGTTTTGTTTTCATCATTCCCATCTCCACCACCACTGGTGTAGGCAAAAGATATCTTTCACTGCTGAATTAATCTTCTTGTACCAATTTCTTTCCTTTTCCATTCATTATATTCTGGAAGATAAAGAAATTTATTTGTAAAAATAAATTCGATCATACTACATCTCTCCCTAAAACTCCAGTATCACCCAATACCATTTAACTTTTTGATTACTTTACTTAATACCAGGTTATATTTAGATTCTGAAAGGAGTCACATTCTTAGACCTTTTCACTATTTAGATTCTTAAGAAATGGTATGATCCTCATTTTGTGGCCCAGAAAGAACTTTAACCAAATGATGCGCCAGATGAAATTTGAAAGGTGTGTGTGTGTTTTTTAAAAAGTATTTATTTTTGTGACTTTAGGTGTAGGTGTTTATGTTTGTCTGTGTGAGTGAAGGCCAAATACACGAGGATGCTTGCAGAGATCAGAAGAAGGTGTTGGAACTCTTGGATCTAGAATTAGAGGAGATTGGGAGCTGCCTGACAGGGGAGCTAGGAACTGAGCTCAAGTCTTCAAGAAGAGCAGCATGTCCTCTTAACCTCTGAGTCTTCTCTTCAGCCCCAGATTTGTGGGGGTTTAGGCAATAGAAGAATCAATCCTTATGACTGCACAAGGAGTTAATGTCTTGACAACATAGTAACAGTTCCCTAAGAAGTGTCTGGAGTTGTCAGTCAAGAAGGTAAGAAACACCAAATCTTCAGCAGACTGACTATTCAGCAATTTTAAAGGCTTGGTAGGAAAAAATAGCCGCTCTCAGGGGCTTGAGAAAAAAAGACCTTGTTTTAACTGGCCTTCACCTGATACACAGGCTATTTACTGACTAACTAGTTTCTGTCAAGAAGTAACTCCTTGTGGCTCGGAATGCCTGATAGCCATGGATCAAATTTACTTATTGCTTATGTCTTCATGTACTATGTGTGAGTTGCAGTTAATGGTTGGCGTCTGATAACTAAGGGAAATGACTTAGAGTCCCCCGTGTTACCAATTTAACACTGTCACTAATGAATATGACTGCAGAAAGAAGAGCCCAAAGTAGTTGTCTGTGCCAAATTAAAGGTTTTAGGGTTTTGATTTGTAAGTCCCCTTCTCCCATGGCATGTCTACCTGGCAGGTATTCCTTAGTGGCACATAATCTGGCACACATTTAAAGAACTTTGGAGTACATTTTAAAACTAGCTATCTGCAGATTCCCTCCAGATCCACGAGATCATAATCCCTGGAGGTGAGTTCCAAACTCCAGGATATTGAAAGCCTCCACGGGATTCATATATACAGCTAATATTGAAAAATGAGGGGTGCTTGGAAGCCTCCTCATGAATGAGTAATAAACTTTGATTTGCTCAGATCAATTCATCTATGAATAGGCCTTAACTCAATAAGACCTGCAGTGATGTATAGCTTGATCAGAAATGAATGTGAAATTGTGTTAGACAGTGATTGACACTTGTTATTAAGTCTGAGTGTGGTCTTAATTGAAACTTGTTGAAGCCATGTATCTGGGTATTCTTATCATTAATAGCCACAGGTCAATTCTTTTATAACTTTTCTCTCCTCATATAGCTTATTCCTCTTGATGACTTATATATGGTCATTATGAGATGGGGACTCTGTTATCTTATGACTGATGACCATCACACATACACATGTGTGTATGCATATATATGACATATATCTGCTGTGTGGTTTCAGTGTGAAATGTCCCCAATCGGCTTTAAATGTTTGAATTAAATTTAAATGTTTTGAATTGGTCCATGAATGTTGGCACTGTTTGGGAAGATTGTGGACTTTAGGAGGTGGAACCTATCCCATCATGACAGGATGGCAAGTCTTGAGGCTTTAGAGTCTGACCCAAATTCCTGTCAATAAGTTATCCTTCCTGAGTATGGATGCAATGTGACCAGCTGGCTTCCTGATCCTGCCACTATGACTTCTCCGCCATGATTAACTTCACAACCCAATCCAGGAACTTTAAGCCAGAATGAAGCACTTCTCCTCTTCCTCAGTTTTTTTTTTTTAAAAATGTAGTTTGCCCACATGTATGTCTGTGTACTGTGTGCATGCAACAGCTGAGAAGGCCAGGAGAGGGTGTCAGATCCCCTGGGACTGGAGTTACAGGTGGTAATTAGCTGCCTTTGGATGCTGGGAAGCAAACTCTGATTCTCTGGAAGAGTGGGCAGTGCTCTTAATCACAGAGTCATTCCTTCAGCCCCAAGGGTAGTTTATCATAGCAACTGGGAAAGAAACTAGGACCAAAAGAAGTGGTGCTAGGAGCAGGGGTGTTGCTGTGGTAAACCTGCCAATGTGATTTGTAGGCCTTTATAATTGTTTCGCAGAAGACATTTCAGAATTTGGAACCTGAAGCTAGAACAGCCTTCAATATTGTAAGCAAAAGTTTACAGGTCGTTCTGGTGAGAGTTAGAAAGACAAGAAGGCTGAGAAACTGTAGACAGTAAAGAGGCCCCGGAGGTTTCATAGGGAAATGTAGAGTTTATTAGGAACTGTACAATGGATACAAGCAGTTGAGGGTGGATATTTTTCTTCTAAGCCTTAAAAATTTCTGACTATTCAGTCTGCTGAACATTCAACATTTGGAAAAAGAGTTCCTTCCTTAGAGTGTTTGTAGTCAGCCAATATACAGTTTATACATATAAGAAGTATTTCATTATTTTACTGAGAGCCTTATTTGCTTTCACAGTATTAAATATAATGGACAACTGGATAGGGGCCAGCTTAAAACTACCAGTTCAGTGAAACAGGTTGTATTATAGAGAATCAGAATCCACCTTCTTGAACCTGATGCTACCATCCTGAAACAAGCACCATTATCCTTCACTTGTATTTCCACAACTGTTTCCAGACTTGCTATTCTATCTCCACCATTTGCCTACTTCAGTAAACCCTAAACACAATGACCAGGGCATTCTCTCAGGGTTCTCTCAGGACCCCACATCTTCTTGTACCGCTGTACCAGAGGAAGTGGTGGGTCCTTCTTCTACCTCATTGCCTTTTCTTCCCTGCTGATTGTTTCCTCCATTCAAGCCCTTGGCATCTCATCTCCTGTTATTAGAGCACAAGGCTTCTATGAGGATTCATCTGTGTGGCAGTCATCTGTGACTGCCTGGCCATGACCATCCAGGTGCTAACTTCCTATCACTGACATTTTATTCAATTACAGTTGAGTGGCCAAATGCACATAAGCATCATTCTAATCCATGGAATATTGGTGACCTCAATTTCTTATTTAACAATCTTGTCCTAATTATGATCTCACTCCCTTTTATAAAATCTCTTTTATCTTCAAATTGGATCTTCTTACAAATTTAAGCTCTCATACAGCTTTCTCAACTATATTTCTTGGTCAATTTCTTTGCTATTAATAATATTTAATTGTCATATGTTCATTGGTAGTGACTTCACAAGGACATTTAAATATGAGTATAAAGTACTTTAAGACTATTTTCTGCTGTGTATCTTATTCTTTTCCTTTTTCCTCCCACCAGTACCATTTATTTCTCTGGATTAGTAACTTTTGCTTCTCTTTTTGCACATACATATAATTATATACATCAATATAAAATCTAGAAACCACAGATGAGAAAGAAAATTTATGGTATATTTCTTTAATACCCAGTTAATTTGCTCACTATGATTATCAGCAGTTGCACTTTTCTGCAAAGGACATAACTTCCTTCTTTAAGGTCAAGATGATTCTATTGTGTATATATCCCACTGTTTCTTTATCTGGGTGTTGGGTAGCAAAGTTCTTTTCATAACTTAGATATTATGGATAGTGTTGCAATAAACAGTGATGTGCAAGTATCTCTTAGATATAGTTTTTTTTTTTTGGTAAATACCCAGTAGTGTTACAACTGGAACATTTGGTGGGTCAAATTTTAGTTTTCATTTTTCCCATTGCAGTTCATTACTATGAAGTTAGTACTTTTCAGAGTGGCCATACTATCTAGTTAACTCATGTATTCTTCTTATATTTCTTTGTTGTGTATCTGGAGTCATTTTACTGTCTTATTTTAAATAATAGGTTTTATTTTATATTTTATGGATGTGCATATGTGTAGTCTGAGCTGCTCATTCGTTCCCAGCTGCTCAGACCCAAAATAATCACATGGAAACTATATTATTTGCAATACTGTTTGGTCAATAGCTTAAGCATATTTCTAGCTAACTCTT
>JAQHUG010000052.1:1446277-1458444 GCA_028555095.1 Dicrostonyx torquatus
TTTGATGTAGTTGAAGAATAGATAGTTATAGTTTTCCTTAGTTACAATAAAAAATAAAGTAGATATAAATACTGTAACTGTAATTCCTGATTGATACCTGTTTGGTTATATGTAATTTTACTCTGTTAAAGTTAAAACTTTCCTTTTTATCTAAACAGAAAAGGGGAAATGATGTGAGAAGTCCTCTGTCTATGTGTTGCTTTTATTTGTTAACAAATACAGAAGCTGCTTTCAGCCAATGGCTTAACAGAACATAACAAGGCTGGAAGAGATATATATATAGAGAATGTAGGCAGAGTCAGCAAGATGCCATGCAGCCACTGCCAGGGACAGACAAGTGAGAACCTTGCTGGTAAGCCACAGCCACGTGGTGATACACAGATGAATAGAAATGGGTTAAATTAAGATGTAAGAGCTAGCCAATAAGAAGTCAGAGCTAATGGGCCAAGTGGTGATTTAATTAATACAGATTTCTGTGTGATTATTTCAGGTATGAACTGCTGGTAATGAACTAGTGGCCTCCCACAACAGGTATTGGTATTGTTCATACACCTCGTTTTTACCTAAACTCATTTTTATTTGTTTGTTCATATTTCAAACAATAGCACAGATGTACAGTAAAAGGTAGAGGCTATTTAGTTCTTTATCCTATCAATTTATGTCAACTTCAGCCTAGCTGGTTCTGCCATGGTGATTCCATGTACATGCACAGCTCCTTTCTAAGAACCATCTTAGCTCTACGCTTCTAAGGTTATGTGGTCTATAAGGCTGCTGGTACTCCAGCCATCATGGCCAGATTTTAGTGTAAAGATGGCCAAGATGTGGGTAGATTTTACTGTTCATGAATTAATCTCACTTCTTTTCCTCTCACCCCAAGTCTTGGTTTTAAATGGATAGGAAGCATCAATAATAATCATCTTTATATATATTCTGGCTGAGACATGAAAATTCTTTGGTTGCTGCAAAACACAACTCTCACTTGAAAGTGCATAAGAGATAGTTTATTCTGAAGTTATATAGGAGGATCATTGCCTTGGAACACAGATTCAGGTCACCCAAAATTCCATGTTCCCATATGGGTTCATGAAGTTTTATAGCAGCAGAGCAGAGAAAGTTATAAATTAAGGCATTTTTAAGTAACACTGGTGGAAACATTAAATAGTCATTTACAGCAAGGCAGGGGAAATTCTGGTGTAGGCCTCAGAAGCTAGCTGACAATTTTTTTTTACTACATTCTAAAAGGTTTCACTCGTTCACAAGGTTATTAGGCCAGACACAGAGAAGAATAAGGAATGGCTTCTATGAGCCCTAGTCCAATATAAATTGTAGCTAGTGTATGGACCTGCAACATTCCACCTTCTCCACAATAATTGAATTCTCGACAAGTAATTAGCTTTACACTAAAGTAGGGTTCTTTCTTGGAACTTTTGCTTCTAAAGTAAGCATTCAGTTTCTGAGTTGAAGGATTAGGATATGGGAGAGTGGACACAGGTACCTTGCAGCTTGCAGTCCTGCCTTGAGAACAGCACATTCTTTTCCACCTATGGCTCTGACCCTTTTCTATTTCCTTCTTATACAGTCATTACTCATAACTGGGTGAAGGAAAGATTAGAAAAAAAAACTAGGTACACTGGACCCTGATAAAACAACTGGTACTGCCTGGGGGAATTCCTTCAATTGCTCAGTGATTGTCTAAGGGAAGAAAAGTACTGAGTGGGAGGGGATGGTCTGTAGTCAAGTGCTTTTAGTGAGGCTTTCAGGTTGGTGATCGATGTGCTATGGAGATGAACTTCATGCAATGAAGTGCCTAGGTGAGCATATGCGTGTTTCTATCATCCTCAGATGCCTATTCGTTAATAAAGGGAATTCCACACATCATCACTATGTAATTTAGAGTACACATATACTTTTATTGCACAACCAACTGAAACATTCATTAAGCGTTTTTAATGATGTGAGAAAGTGCCTACTATAAAGTGCTTAGAACAAAAGCAAAAATGAAAACACAGTTCAAATTGGTAGCTTGCCCAGGTCTCTAAAACAGGCGAGATATCCCATCGAGGACTTTATGCCAGGGCAGTCATCTCACTTGCTTACTGTAATTTTGCATTTACATATATTTTCTGTGTAATCTTAATAAACTTTTTGTTGTTGTTGTTTTGTTTGTTTCTGTCTTCCAAAAGAGAAGAGCAAGAACATGCCTGCTAGAGTAGAAGGCTCCTTATAACTCTGGTTTAAATAGGGGAAAAAATTTATGTCCAGGGCTGTGGATGGCTAACAGTTCAGATAGACATTTGCACTCCAGACAACCAGAAATACTGAGTATAAAAGGTTTCAAATCCTGAAATTGCCTAAGTGCCACAATGGTAAAGACCTGTCAGACCAAGGTGAGAGTGGGTGCTCTTAGGACCTTAAAGTTCTTGACTGCTTTATGGTTATGTTGCCAAATTTGCACCTTGAGGGAGTTGCTTGTTGATGGAGAAGGAGTCCAAGAAGAGAATATTCTCTAGAAAAATCAGCTTTCCGGAGTCTCAAGTCTCAGGTAAGGGTGAGTTAGAAATAGACTAGCCCTTCTCAAAAGGGATCATACACAGCTGTTGTGCTTCCAACAGGAAAGGGTTAAACTCCACACACTGATTTCATCCAGATTTTGGAGGGATGTATGATATAGATGTGATAATTTGGAGTGGCACGTTTCTTGGTGACAAAATACAGAAACAGAAACTAATTACGCACAACAGAGAATACTCATTTTGAGGAGAAAATTGATACCAACAAGATTATAGATTAAAGCAATAACAACAACAATGGGGCCAGAGAGATGATTCTTCAGCAGTTAAGAGTTCATACTAAGTTTGATTTCCAACACCTAAAAAGGGCAATTCTCAAGTGCCTCTAACTCTAGCTTCACCTCCTCTGGTCTTCATGGCCACCTGAACACAGGCAAACACATAAACTCATAATTACAAGTAAAATAAACTTTAAAAATAAGTATGTTTATTCATTTGTATGTATCTGTGTGGGGTATATGTGTGCCATGGCATGCATTTAGAAGTTAGGAACAATTAATAGGAATTGATTCTGTCTTACTGTGGGTTGTAGGGATCAATCTCAGGACATCAAACATAGCAGAAAACACTGCTAAGTGTTTTATCTACCAAGCCATCTCACTGGATGTTGTGTGACAAAGGTTTTCATGGGAGCCCATGACAGACCAAAGTACAGAAACCACCAAGTCTGGTTGGAGAGCCATTGAGTTTTATTTTGGTTATTTACAGGAGCAGAAATAACTCAAGGACAGCTAAGCTGCATCATCAGAGCAAACATTAGTGCTGGTGGGCTACCCAGTTTGCAAAGCTGGGAACCTGCACCACACTGCACATCCTGCAGGAAGTTCAACAGTTTGGAGAATGTATTTTCTACAGGCCTCAGTTGGTCTAAAACTTTTCAAGGGAACTCTGTTGCTTCCTGCTCCTTCCAGGCAACCTGTCTGGTCTCAGAATCTTCTTTGCAGCTTTGCTTGTCTGAGAGTCTTTACAGTTTTTATTGCTTACTCTGGTAGAGAGGTGTCTAGTAAATCTGCTCAGTTTTAGGGACTTCTGGAAGCTGTTTTGAGTAGTTTACCACCCTGTTTAAAGAGTTTCTTTCAGGATGTAATGTTTCCATCTCAGAGAAAACTGTTACAGAACATTGGCCCAAATTCTAAATTTAAAAATCTGAAAAAAAAATATTAGAAACATTACAGAATTCAGAAAAATAGTGTTTCCCCTTAAAGGAAAAGAACCCTTACTTCCTTGTCCTGTTATTTTTTTCTTTTTTTGTATGTTTTGATAGTCTCTTTATAGAATGGTGATTTCTCCAATGTAGCTTTTCTGTGTGGAGAATATAAAGATGATTTGGTGTGCAGAGTTGGTAATAGAAATCTTTTATTATTAGTGTCTTAGAAGAAAACAGTCTGAAGATTTACACAGGTAATGCCATGCACGTTCTGAGTATTGTTATCAAGTTTGGGAAATAGTCTTCTAAATCTCTGTCACCTATAAACTATGAAATTGCACTGCATTTAAAGTTTTCCTTGGCAGTGTGTCATCTTAAACACTCTCTGAATTAATGTCCTCTGTTAACCAGTTTATTGTTGAGGTTCAGGTGGCACTGGGGTATAATTGTGTTTATATTGCTTCATTGGTATTTCATGTGCAATTGGCAGGAAACTTAAACTTTATTAATGTGTGCAGATAATTCAATAGCTTATTAGTTACATGTTGAAGCTGACCAAGACTCTGTTCTCACTTTAATCCTAAGTGTTGGAGTTTCTCTTAATTACATGCTGTTTTCAGCTAGTTTAAAAGCTTTTGGGGGGTTGTTGTTTTTACTATTATTTGCTTTTCTTGATATTGGGGTACTTTTTAACAATGCTGTTGTTCATTAAATGTTTGTCACTTTTTAAGATATTCAACTAATTGTTCATTAAGATCTCCTCTCCCATTAACTAACAAATTTAAAGATAACAAGATTCACATGTTACATGAATCTGATTCAGAATGCTATTGTTTATCACCAGTATTACTGAAATGCTCAAGAAAATTTTCTTAAATATCACTCTCTTCTTGTTGTAAGAAGAAACAGTTTTAAAATGGGCAAGGCATTCCACTGCACGTGTTGGATTACTGAAAAAAATTCTACATTTGCATGTGTGTTTAAAATATTCCAAAAAGATCCTGACTTAAATAGAAAATGTGTAACTATGGTGAGATTCAGAAGAATTCAGGGATTTTGGGGAGGTTGGAGGCAGCTTTAGTCAGAGACTCCAAAGAATCCTTGAGAAAAGGATAAGGGGATTCAGCTGGGATGTGATTTTAACATGTATATCTGTCATGATTGTGTAACAGCCATGACACTTTGTAGAACTTCTCTCATATTATTGAATTAACACAGAATCTTTTTGGTTGATGAAAAAGAACTTGTGTTTAGATTTTTTTTTCTGTACTGTATGTGCAGAAGTAGAGATTGACTATTTCTGGCTGATTCATGTTAGTCCCATACACTGACAAATCTACATTACCATAATAGTGCCCTTGATCTGATTTTCTTATCTGTTTAACCTTTTATTTAATTTATTTTTACTGATTATCCACAATCTACTTGAAATGTATTATAGTTGTGTTTACATTTGAAATTTTATGTGTGCATGTTAAGAAGGATATTAAACTTAGTAGGTAGTAGGTTATTGACATTTCTGTTTGAAGAATTTTCTGACCTAATTTTGTCTTCTGTTGCTGTGATCAATCTCATAGCTGAAAGAACTTGAGAAGGAAAAAGATTATTTTAGACCATCATCAAGGGGAAGCTAAGGTGGGTACTCAAGATAGGAACTTGAAGCAAAAACCAATGGAAGATTTCGCCTTCTGGCTTGATCTCAGGCTCACATTCAGCTCCCTTTTTTACACAGTCCAGGCTCATTTGCTTAGGGATGGCACCACCCGCAGTGGACTGGGTTCTTCTATGTCAAATAGTAATCAAAGAAATGCTCCAAAGGTATGCCTACTGAATGATATTATGAAGTCAATTTTTGAATAAGGTTTCCTCTTCTCAGATGATCAAGTAGACAACCAAGATTAATTACCACAGTATCATACTATTATTAATGATGAACAATAACAAATCATTATCTCTTCTTTTTTCTTGAATAAACAAGTTTATATGTCAATTTAGTCAAGATACATTGACATAAAAATTTCAGTAGGATTATTTAAAAACCTATTGAAGGCAGTCCATGTACCCCAATCATGCTTACTTGCCAGTCCTATGCCCACTTACCTTCCTGTGTGATCTTCCCCCTCCCCACCAAAGCCATTTTGTTTTGTCCATATATTTGCTAAAGTTTGGTCAAATTCCCAGTGGCCAACCCCTTAAGGGAGGATGAATCTTTTTCCATCTGCTCTGACACCAGAAGCCATCAGCTGAGGAAGAAAAGCCTTGTGGCCCCATGCCATATCCTGCACCACAGTGCTGTGAACTGATGAGGGCCAGTTCTTCCACAATGTACAGCGTCAACTCATCTGTGCACATGGCATTGTTCCAGCAGATGTGTGGCTGGCGCTGCCACCAAGGATCAGGGCTACCTCTCCTGTGCTCATGCCGCTCATTATCTCTTCTAAAACCAATTTTTATCTTAATGATTCAATACCTGCAATGACCCACAGGTCATTTTGTTATATCTTTTGTTTGCCTCTCTTGCTTTGGACTTGTAAAAAATTTGTTGAAAATTTTTCTTAGGTGTTTCATATTGTCAAGTGCTAATATAAAATTTATCTTATAAATATATAACTATTTTTATTGCTAAATAAAATGTAGTGCATTTCTACTTCATTTCATATTGGTTGAACTCTATAGACTACCATGAGTTTTCTCCCCTCCATATTGTATCATCTATGATAATGACAGGTTTCTTTGCTGTTTAACTTTTTTTTTTCTATCTCAGTGTGCTGGTTGTGACCACAGGATGTTGTTGAATAGCACTGATGATAATGAGTCATGTGATCATCCTCTCGTCTCCACAGGGAATACACATATTCACTGTTTTCTTACTTGCAAAGATGCATTATAAAATTTTTATTTACGAATTGACTTCTCTGTCACACTCACACTCTGGGATGGAAGGATCTGAATGGTCGTAAGACGAAGGTGGCAGTGAGATTGGGTGATGATGGGGCCTCCGTGGTGCTGGAGGGCTGAGGGTTGATGGGAATGGTAGATATTTAGAGGAAAGTGGGTGGTGAGAGGCATAGACAAGGGCTACTGGGTTCCCTAAGTCATCCAAGTAGAAACCTAGATGTTTGGACAGGAAGTCTTCGGTCCTCCCATCTCCCCAAATCAGATTCTAAATTCATCCTGCACATGTTTTCCTTTATCAAATGTGAAATACTTCATCATTGAACTTTCTTGGGGTTTCTTGTCCAGTTTGCCTCACAGAGAATGGGGAAGATGTGCCCATACCCACAATGTAGCAACTGAGCAGGCCTTTCCATGACCACTAGTGCTCAGAGAATAAGAGGATAATTCTAAGCACTGTCAGGAAAGAATAAGCCATGTAGGACATGCTTTACACCTCTTTAAACTCACTTTGTCTCTGAGTTTTGCAAATATGCTTTTATTTTTTGTGTATAAAGTGAAGCTATGTCAGGCTAGGTTAAAATCCCCTTCTAATGCAATCCTCACTCCCAAAGAGCTCTTGTTGCTCCTCAGGAAATCATAGTTGCTAGTACGCCATCCCCTTTCCCAGGTTGGTTTTAAGGAATTTCTTTTAACAAATGGCTTCAGGAAATTTACGATGATGCTGTTTTTGTATATTCAACACTATTTTGATTATATTTAAACTACGTTCTTCCTACTGTACCATTTGAAGTATCAGAGTTCTCAAAAGGTGTCATTATAGGAAACCATTAGACCTACAGCGAAACCCTTTCTTCTGGACATGTTAGCCAGGGATGAAAATTAACTTTGAGATGGAAGAGGCTAAGACAACAGATATTCAAGAGCAAGAAAACTAGAAATGGCTGAAATGATAGTGGGCATTTTATGTCAGATAAAAGAAAATCAGCCAGCATACAAATCGTTCTATTTTTGCCAAGGCTCCCAATACCTCAGCAACAAAGTGTACGGGAGAGGGTCTGGTTGGCACCTAATGATCATTACAGTTTCCTTTCTTGAAGACCAAATCTAAACGAAGAGAATAAATTAGTTTCCTTTAAACACCCAAGGCCCTCTCCAGTTTTGACAGGATGGCTGCAAAGAAGAAGGGTGAGGCATGTGCTTTAAGGATCTGCCTCCAATTGTTTCCCCTGCATTGTTGAGAAGCAGCACCTGAGATAGAAGGACTGGGACTGAGTCCTCTTCAGAAATTCATTACATGCGGCAGCCACTTTCTGACCTCTGCCTGGGAGTAATTTTGTAATGCACTCTTTGGGGACGATTTTTAAACTCTAAAGGTTGATAAAGTGGCATTATGATGTCTGTGGTGAAAGGCACATCAGTACCTCGAAATTGAATTCCTTAAGGGATATCATGGCGAAAGAAAGAAAGAATTGTGTCTTGATTTTCAATATATTAACTTATTCAAAGAGCTCTGTCTACTTTTAGAAAGGAATCACAGGACGCTACATTCCAAAACATGTTAGAAATAATTCAGCTACTGAAATTAAAATGCAGAGGAGCAAGGGAAGGGACAGAGAAACTGCAGTGCTAGATCAAGGTCACATATTTGGTTAGTGGACAGGGCAAGAAACGCCCAGGCGTGCTGTATTGGGCATAATAGTGTGTGCTCTGCATTGTGCTGCCTACTTAACTTGACAACTTGACCATGACTAATCCATGTATTGAACAAGGAACTAGGATAGGCTGCTGTCTTTGGGAGAGGGTATGGTGTGCAGGAAGGGTGTTAGAATGAGCATCAACCTGAATCTGCCACTTGTGATGGAACTTTAGGTAAACTGATAGATTTCGTATACCTACTTGAAAAGCCTGCAAGACGTGGGGAGAAAGTAAGAAATTCTTCTGTAGACCGCAGCAGACTCTAGCTGCCGAAGTGATAGCACCTGTCTTCTCTGTATAAAAGGATGTCACAAAGTGTGTGTGTCGGGGGATGGCAGAAGAAACAACAAAACCCAGAAATAACCCTTATTAGGAACATTTCTTACCTTGGGCTAATGTATTCTTTTTATTACTTCTTGAGGTAGTAAATAAAAGTATCTAGTTTTTGACAAATCACAATGTGATCTTGAGAATCCTGGCTTGCTGGTGTTGTATTTTGGTCTGGGCTGTTCCCTACCGGTTCAAGTGTTAATTTGCTTTCTAGTTGGTCGTGTTAGAGGGAACTAGCAGAAATTTTAGAAGATGCATCCCTGAGCAGAAGGCAGTAGGCCCATGAGGGCAAGCCTTTAAAGAAGATACTGAAATCCTGCTCGTTCCTTTGTGGTGTGAAAAGCTCCTCCTGCTCCCCCCCCCCCGGCCCCACCATGATGTTCAGCTTCATGTAGGACAAAAGTGATGGGGCTAAGAGACTATGGGATGAATTCAGGAGCCAAACTAAACAGTTTGGAATGTTTGTTGATGTTATCCCAGAAAAGGCTGCCAGTGATGACCTCCACCCCCACAAATGGTACAGAATTCTCTGGATTATGTAGTAGTCTGAGGTTAGTTCGCCTGAGGCTTCATTAACTCTCTACTTCTTAGGTGGTATCTTCAGCATTCAGAAAACTCATTTTGAAAATGCAGTAAAAAAAAAGTTCTCATGTTTTACTCAATGTGATATTAGAAAGGAAGCCATCACTTTTAAAGTACTACACACTGGGATTATCAAAATATTCTCTGAGAAACAAATTCATGTTGATTCAGTAAGTATTTTAAAGCTGCCCTCCACTGCTTGGAGAAATGAGGAAAACTAAGTCAATCTCGTTCTGGGGAAAAAATAGTCTCCACTCTTAAAAGGGTGGTGGGAAAACCAAGTAGAAGATCAATACAGAGCCTTACACTTGGGTTCCCCTGTTCATTCGACACTAAAACTACCAGAGAGGAGTAGCTATGTTCTTAGAGAAGGGCCCTGTGCTGCTGGCTATCAGGCAGAATGAGGTGGTTAAAAGGAGTCAGAGTCAGGTGGTGATGGTGCATGCCTTTGGGAGGTAGAGGCAAGGGGATCTCTGTGCGTTTGAGGCCAATCTGCTCTATAAAATAAAAGTTCCAGGAGAGCTAAGGCTACACAAAGAAATCCTAGCTCCAAAAACGAAAACCAAAAAACAAAAATTCAGGGCACTAACTCTCTGGTCTCTCTAGAAGAAAGTGGAAAATTCTTCTGGGAGTTGAGAGAAGGAAGTTCAGACATGCCGCAAGGAGAGGTGGCTTGAGATAAAGTCAGGCGGTGAGCTACAGTGTGAATGTGATGCTCGGGCTACAGTTGCAATCTGCAGAGATCATCTCTCAGAATAAGGGTGGCAGGATGCGAAAGGAAGCTTGAGCAGCTAGTGGAGGCTCATCAGGATGCTTGGGAGGGTAGGCTGCTGTGTGGACTCCATAGCAGATGGATAGTGGATGAAAACTGCAGTGAGGGGATTTTGCAGACTCTAGGCCTCTCAGCATTGAATGTAAGCATAGCCATGGTTTTGGAAAGCCGTGATGCAGGTTGGGCTGAATTGGGCTCTGTCACAGTGTAAAGTTGAAAGGAGCCACAAGCAGGAATAGCTACTCTGATCCCATATTGCCTAAGCAGCTCTAGGACTTTCTCACAAGGGTCAATGCCTAATGGGAGATATGCAGGTTTCTGAGGCAAGAGAGCCGTGACTAGTTCTGGACAGCTTCTGTCGAGTCTCAGAAAAATGTTACAAAGCACCTTCAGTTTTCTAGCAAACACTGTGGGATTTCAATTTGGTATTTTATACTCATCCATCTATGGGTCCATGATTCTTGCTGGAAGTCCAGGTTTGGTCGTTAGGTCACCTGGTGATTAGGTCCAGGCTAATGTGAACTAGAACATTTACAGGAGAAGTAAAGGCTGAGTGGGAAGAATAAGTATTCTAGTTTCATTTATGTTGCTCTGATTAAGTCTTCTGACAGAGAAAAACGTAGTGAAGAGTTTATTTTAGCTTACAATTCTGATTATTGCCCATTATTGATGTCAAGAGCAAAGAACAATTAATGTACACATACTTACTTGAGCTCAGTCCTGCCTCTATATTTACACGTAAGTACCAAACCCACACATGTTGAGCTGGCTCTTCTCAACTCAAGATGTTGGAGGAGAGGCCGCTTGTTAGTCCCCGGACACTTAGCTTTGGCTCATTAGCTCTAGCTTCTCTCTTTTTTTGTGTGTGGTGTTTTGAGACAGGGTTTCTTTGTCCTGGAACTAGCTCTTGTAGACCAGGCTGACCTTGAACTCAGAGAGATCTGCCTTCCTCTGCCTCCTGAGTGCTGGGATTGAAGGTGTGAGCCACCTTCTCTATTAATCTGTGCAAAGCCACGTGGCAGTGGCTTACTGAGTGAAGTTCTGTCCAGCTCCGGCAGGGCTACATGGCTTCTCTCTAACTCTGCCTCCTTTCTCCCAGCATTCAGTTTAGTTTTCCCTGCCTACCTAAGTTTTGTCCTATCAACAGGCCAAGGCAGTTTCTTTAGTCATCACTGGTAACCACAGCATACAGAGGGAAATCTCAAATCGTAAAGCAACCAAGACAATCCTCGAAAACCGCAGTCAAAGGTCAAGCTGATCCACACAATCCCTCATTGAGATCCTCTTCTCAAGTAGTTCTAGATTATGTTGACAAACTAACCATCATCTGATCTACCAGAGGCCAAGCCTGTTAAAATTCCAGCATTATACCGCACAACTACCCACCACCTGCACTCAGGCAAACACCTAGCCAGGAAAGGGTGGTTTCACATGACTGTACACATGCACAATTCTACCCTTTTAAGTAAGCTCTGCCCTACTGTTTACCTTCTTTCCACTCCCCACTCTCTATGGACCACACTTCTTCCCTCTTACCCTGCCCTTTCCTAAGAAACTCCCACTTGGATTTGTTGAGATCTATGGTTCATTCTTCACTGCAGCATCAACCTAACAACAGCAACAACAACATTGGTATCCAGAACCCCAAGTACAACCCTGTCCACAGACTACCAACACTCCTCAGTGCCTGTCCAATTTTGCCTCAATAGCCCCGTCCCCTTGTCACCATATTCCAGTCCACAAGTCTAATAAAGTCCTGAGCTCTACCAGAGGCCATGGTGATACCCAAACCCCATGCCCTCAGAGCTCCAATACTTCCTCAGAACCCATCCAACTTTTCCCAACAGTGTGGCCCCATTACTATATCCTGGCCCATAACTTCTGAAGAAGCCCCCTGCTCTGTCAGAGGCCATGAGAGTTCCTAGAACCCCCAAAGCCATACTGAAACCCCAAACCATGAAGGTCACCAAGGCCACCAAAACCCAATCAGAAGCACTCTACTGGACCAGAGAACTCACCTATCACCAGAACCATAGGCTATTCAGACTAGACCATCAGATCATGGAGAAAGTAGAAACAATGTGGGAGACACCCATCCAACAAAGACAAACTCAGATATTGGCAGCTACACCTATAATCACCTCAAATCCATATTCCTAGAAGCCATTATAAT
>JAQHUG010000052.1:1472477-1492304 GCA_028555095.1 Dicrostonyx torquatus
CTTACCCCCTCCCCCAATCCCTACCACCACCCCCATCCCCACACCCGTGCTTCCAACTTTTGTCTGATAATCTTAACATATAAGCCAAACATTTATTTCCTCCCCAAGTTGCTTTGTCACAGCAATAGGTAACAAGCTAGATCAGTTACTTTCAATTGAGTTGTGCATGAAAAATTCAAATAATTTAGGTTATTTTAGGTTAGGACCTAAATTTTAATAAATAAATAATTTTAGGTTAGGACCCAAAAGCCATCACATCACCCTCTACTCTTGATTGTCTCTGAGGGGTGTGCTAGTTAGTGAAGGTATGAACAGCCTTTATTCGAGAATGTGCATACATATAGGATCAGAGCAACATAGTATGGACGAATGTTTTCTTAAAGTCTGTGACAGTCTGCTTCCATGTCCTTTGCTGTTTCTCCTACATCCATCTGTTCATGATAAATTTCTTAATCACCTCTGGCCGTGTGATTCTGACTCCTTAAGTATTTTCGTCCCAACCACCCTTGCATATTGTTAAAGCATCTGTTGTCCCCCTTCCCCCTGTAAACTCTGAGGCAGGGAATTCACTAGAGAGCTTTCAGTGACGTCTACCTTGCCTGGCAGTGAGGAAAGCTGACCATCTGTCTGTGGTTATGGAAAATCCTTCACTGACCTCATGTGTTCAGTTTCCTGGACTGAATGCTTTTGTCCTTATTCATCCCATTTGTCTGGTGACTTTTATCCTCATCTTTCAAAGATGGTTAAGAAATTGGATTTCTTCCCAGAAAATACAAATCTATACTTTTCAACAATGAAAAAATTTATGCCAATTTACTATGATTTCTTTTATTTATTTATAGAAAGGATCTCACGTAGTCAAATCTGGCCTTATGATATAGCTGAGAGTGACATGGAGTTCATGATTTTTCGGAATCCACCTTCTAAGCGCTACCTGCAATTAGAGATGTATGCTTCCATGCCTTGCTGGCTTTGTTTTTCTAAAGTACACTGTCTTAGTTTACTTTTTTGTTTCTGTCAAATAGCACTATGACTAAATGATAGTGAGCAAGGAATGGATTTAATACATCTTATGGGTTAGGTTCCAGTATTGAGAGAAGCCAAGGGAAGAATATGGAGCCAGACACTCTTGGAAGAATGTTTTTTACTTGCTCATTCTATATAGCCAGTGGTGTGGGAAGTCCTTCTGTATATATGTTACTTTTATTGGTTAATAAAGAAGTTGCTTTCAGTTAATGGCTTAATAAAATATAGCCAGGCTGGAGGAGACATATATAGAGAAGGAAGGCAGAGTCAGTGAGAAGCCATGTAGCTGTCCTTAGGACCCATACATACTGTAACCTTGCCGGAAAGCCACAACCATGTGGAGATGATACACAGATTAATGGAGATGTAAGAGCTAACTAAAAATATGATTAAGCTATTGGCCAAACAGTATTGCAAACAATATAGT
Source organism: Dicrostonyx torquatus (assembly GCA_028555095.1). Classification (NCBI taxonomy): domain Eukaryota; kingdom Metazoa; phylum Chordata; class Mammalia; order Rodentia; family Cricetidae; genus Dicrostonyx; species Dicrostonyx torquatus. The sequence goes on from JAQHUG010000052.1 coordinate 1,473,931, forward strand.
TTCTGTGTGATTATTTTGAGTCAGGAGGGTCAGGAAATGAACTTGTGTCCTATGTCAACAAGCTAGGGCCACTTGTCCAGGGGACAAAGCTCACATGTACCTGGGCTCTCCCACATTAATCATTAATCAAGAAAATGTCACGTAGATATGCCCACCAACTAATCTGATAGAGGCAACTTCTCAGTTGAGCTTTCCTCTTCCTAGGTGACATGGGCTGACAAAAACTAACTGGCACAGTTTTACTGTTTGTGCTTACTGTTCCTGGGATTCTTTGGGTTTCAATTACCATAATAGGCTGTACTCACTGCCTGAGTCTATAAAAATGTAGGGATGAAATTTCTACCTGGTTATTTCCTCTGCCTTCTTGAAAGCCCTGCATTTTTGGATGAGGAGACAAATGAGAAAGGTGTAATGCTACCTTTAACCAAGGGGTCTCTTCTGTCTCTCTGTCTCTGTCTCTCTCTGTGTCTGTGAGATGGATGACTTCCAATTGATTTGACAAATAAAGCTTAGATAGATATCCTGTCCTATTATCTGTTTGTGTGCCTGCTCTGTGCATACATGCCCTCTCTTTAGAAGAGCCTCCAGGATCATCCTTGCTGAACGTTGTGCATATCCCTCTCAGATACATGGCTCTGTCCCTGTAGCTACATAAAAAGGCAATCAAGAGATGGCCAATGTACAAATTCTTAGTTTTTTTTGATGTGCTGAATTGGAAACGTTTTATGAACAATAAAAATCCGAACAATCAGCACATGTGCAAACGAGGCTCTGGCGGCTCTCTGCTGTCAGCTTTCCATATTCCAGTGCAGTCATATTTTCATTATTCATAGGTTAGTACAGAGTCTTATCCTTCTCTCTCTCCCCAGTCTAGCATCTGTTGCTCTCTTTTTCACTTTCAACTCGACGAGCTTCCCCTCCATATTATTTTCAGATTTAAATGTCCAGATGGAAGCTGAATTTTTTTCTCACACCTGGCTTCCCAGGCAAGCACTAAGTATTTGATTTTTCACTAGGCACGAGTCGCTCATTTTTCCTGGCCTCCTTTTTGTAGTGTGTACAGTTTCTCCCCTTTTGGTTTGAATGGTGTGATTAAGAGCAGTAGAAATAGAGACTCTTAAACGTCATTTACCCAAGCACCTTCCAGGTTTCAATGGTGAACAGGCTGAGAAGAAAAGAAAAACAGCTCTAATTCCTATTCAACGTCAGCCCAGCTCATCACACTCCCTTTCCAAGGATGGCTTTGTAATTAATATGGGCAACAAAGAGGCGAGAAGTACATGGCTGGCCCAAGCAAGTCACTTCGATGCTTTTATGTTGTTAATAAGACATAAATGTGGTTAATAAGAGAAGTTTTATATTGTACCAATGAAACACAATTTCAGAAGGTGATGCAAATCATACTTAATCAGTAGCCTTTAAGATGTCCACAGACATATTGTCAAAGAGAATTTGATGTTTTGGAAGGGGAAACAGAAATCACAAACCCTAAATCACTCAATTTCCCAGGGGCTCAAGGCATTCACAAGTCTGGAAACTTGATGAAGACATAAAATTCTTCAGTGTTGTCTATTTTTAACAGTGCCCAAGAGCCTCAAACCACTCCACTCCAGTCATGAGTGGAAACCAACAAGCACAGTCAGTTTTGGATCTTTCCTTCAGATTAAGGTACTTGTCACTCTTGATTTTGTCTTACGGCAAAAAATATTGTAAAAGCTTGAATAGAAACCAGCACACCATGTCAAGATGCAAGGCATTATCCCCTGAATCCTCAGGTTTTTAGTTAAAAACACCACACATTTCCTAGTTAATTTGCCTTTTTTCGTTGTTGCCATACAAAAGAGTTCCACAGTAGCCCAGAATGGAGTATAACAAAGATTTATTATTACAAAGTATTACAAAGGGGTTAAACTCACAGAAAGAGTAGTGATCCACAGTCCTCTGCATGTGGTAGGAACTAGAATCTGAATCCAGCAGCCAAGGTGCCTGCACATACTTTATGTCTGCATGTATAGTACATGAGACCACACCCAAAGTCTTAAAGGCTATTGGCTGAAGGAGTTCTCACAGCACCTCCCCCTTTTGTCTAAATAAGAGAGTTTTAAGCCTAATACAAAATTGTTTACAATAAGAACAAATCAAATATCAAGTATAAAAATTAGAATTACAACCTGCATGAACAACATCAAGCAAGAAACATATGCTAAATGTTTCAATAGTTATCCTATCCTAAAAAGTCTAAGTCTTTTATTAGAAATGGCTTGGCTAAGTCATGAGAGGAAAGCAACTATGACTATCTAGTCTTCAACTCCATCAAATATCTGAGAAGGGAAATAATATTATTTGAGTAACCAGGATGTGCAATCAAGATACTTACAAAAGGAACAAGAAACGACAGAGACAACTGGCTCCCTGAGAAATCATCCAAAGTCTCATTTGAAACACTGGGGCAACCAACTTTGGCTAAGGCTAGGAGTAACTGACAGACCACTTTCAGAGACAAGAAAATCTTAAAAATCATCTTATCCTCTCTTGGCAGAGTTTGGCAACTTTTTGCTTGTATCCTGTTTGTCCAGTCTGAATACCATGCATTTTGTTAGTAGTTGAGGCATGGGCAGTTCTTTGTCCAAAGGTCAGTTTTGCTAAGAAGAAAACAAGCTCCAAGTGGAGTATCTTTGGTGCCCAACATTCTTTCGGGAATAGATTAGTGCTGCCAGGAGCAATCGTGTCTCACATCAACAGAATCCTAAGTTATTTAAATGTCATATTCTAGAGTTCTTTGAAGTGGTTGAGAATTACCTATCTATGAGGAATACAATCCCTATGTATCTAAAAAACCTAATTAGTCTAACTATAACTATGACAAACATGGATGACTATTGACCTATAATTCTTAATACCTATAATCACTTAAAGAATAAGGCTTCATATTAAAATATTACACAATATTTAACCAAATCTGTAGCAAATAATGACAGTGATCTCAAAATGTAAACTATATAATTATCTTGATCAGAGGTAAAAATATATAGTGCAACATGATAAATATATCCTAAAATTGCATCAATATACAAAATATCTTAAGCAGAGATAGAAATTTGCATGCATAAATATGAAAAAATAAAATTGTCATATTTATTTTGACACAAATATCACAGAAATAGGAACATATTCAACAAACAAATATAATTAGAATTTGTTTCAATATACAGGAATCTATACAAATGTAAATTGTCTATAAATAATAGCTCACAAATATTTTTACTATTACTCACTATTATTATTAGTGTGAATAAGCTCACACTAATCCCATCCTCTCTCCACATAGTCTTAGTCTAATCATATTAATGTCTTCTTTTGCATATACCCATTTTTTTATGTTTTGTGGGTTTGTTATATTGAGGTAAAAGGATCACATAACTCATCATTTTGATCCATTTTGCCATTTTCTTCTTCATCATCCATGTTTGTATTTAATTCACTGCTTCTCTTTTTCTGTGGCAGTGCCTGGGATTGCACTCAGGGCCTTACATATTTTAGTGAAGAGCTCAACTGATGGGGAGCCTCCTTCAGCCAATAGCCTTTAACAGGCTGGACCAGGTTAGGGCGTGACCTTTAAGTACCCAGAGAAAAATTGCCACCCCGTCCAAGGCGTGCTCTCTCTCTCTCTCATCCCCTCTTTACATACTTGGAGTTGGGCTTCTCATTCCTATTCCATGAGTTCACCCTTATAATAAAGAAATATAATTGGAATCTTTTGTAGTTAGCTTGGGACTCTTTGACTTGTGTGGTCACCCCCTTTTCCAGGAACACTCAACCACTGAGATAAACCTCTAGCCCTGTTGCACTATGCTTATAGACCTGCTATGGAATAATTAATACCGATTCAGTACAAAACAAAGTTCCATTTGGCACAGATGTTGTTATTCTTTCATGTGTATTTACATTTTGCCATCTTATATTGCAGGGCAGCATTACAGAGAGGTCCACAAGGAAAAGAAATCAAAGTCTTCAAGCAGTTTTCAGGGAGAAGTGAGCTTAGAAACATATTGCTCAGTCTCGTTATACGTTGGGATGGCTACAACCCTCTCAAACAGCTTGTCCACAACTTTGAGAGGGACCTGGAGCAGAATTCCCTAGATAAGCTACTTTCAAATTTCTACAGTTATACTTTTTTAAAATAAAACAATATTTTTACATTTATTATGTGTATATGCGTTTTTGTGATGTGTGCACATATGTCCAGATTCCCATGGAAACCAGAAAAGGGACCTGTATCCTATGAAGTTAGATTTACAGCCAGTTGTGAGCCATCCAGTGTAGGTACTGCGAGTGGAAATCTGGTCCTCTGGAAAGGCAGGGTGTGTTCTTAAATGCAGACAAGGAGGGAACAGACAAGAAGGGAGGCAGAAGAGGAGAAGGGGGATAGGGAGAGTGAGATACAAAGAACATGAGTCAATAAACATGGAAATCACCATCTTTTTAAAAAAAAAAAGAAGTCTCTTCTGTCTTATGTTGCTTCTTGTACAGATTAACCACAACACGGTCTTTCTGCACACCAGAGGAAACAGCTACTACAAGTATTCTGTTTTCTCTATAGTATTATTAGACACTCAGTGGTTTTCCATTGATTGTCTTGCTGTCATCTCCAGAACTTAGGAAACTCTTACATACATTAATTTCTGACCCGTACATTTTCATTCATTTGTCTGCTTTATACTTGTGGTATTTCAGCAGGTCACCATTTATTCATGATCCTTTCTCTTGTCCTCTTACCTGGACACACATAATGGACACACAGTGAATGGTTAAGCAGCATTCTCAATCACTCAAAGTATTTTTTTTTTTTTGCTTAAAGAGAAGGCAAGTTGGTCAAGTCTTCTTCTAGATGTGCTAATGGACAACCTCCTGACAATCAGCAAAACGTATTTAGTTGGTGGAAGAATTATCAGAGGTCTGGCTGTCTATGTACATTTATGATAAGAAAGTCTAGGATCTGTGAATTGTGGGGGTGCAGCAGCTCTTTGAGAAATGCCACATACACTTTGGTAGTTTCTGACTCTATGCAATAAATAATTCTTGCCAACTGGACAAGCAGCTAACCAAATTTAAATGCTTACTTTGGTTCAGCACTTCCCCCCCCCCAGGGAAACTTCATAGATGGGTTTGTCTATCGTATTCAACAAGAGGTATGTTTGTCTCTCCTTTGGTGACATTACCAGTCACTGACAATTGAAATTAATATTTCCTGGGACTTATATAATGGCAGTGTTCACTCATTACTAAATTTACTATCTGAAATCCTTCCATAAAGAGAAATTGTCTTCCTTTGCTATTTGGTAGCAAGTTGGTATAGTTCTTAAAGAAAGTCAGGGGATAATACCTTCAATTTCCACCTATTGGCTATGTTTCAAGCACCATAATCTTTCAAAGCTGTCCTCATTATTTAAGTGCTTTTTAAAAGTTTTAATACATTAGAGTTATTAGTCTTACTGGTGTTGACATTGTACCATACACGGTAATCTGGAGCCTTGTTTAGACTTTTGGACCCTTTAGACATAATGTTAATGTTTCTCAACGTTCTCCTTCTCACACCTGCCAAGACTCACCTTGCAGACTGGAACTCAACTATTTAGTGAGCACTCCTGGTATTTTATAGGTGAAAATATTATTTAGATATTTGTTTTATTTTTAATTATATGCATGTGTGTGTCTACATATGGATGTGTGATGTACCTGAAGCAGACTCTGCTGTAGCTAGAGGTATAGCAACTTTGAGCTGCTTAAAATGGGTGCTAGGAACTGAACTTGGCCCCTCTGCAAGACTAGTGCCTGTTTTTAACCAATGAGTCATCTTTCCAGCCCTGAAAATACTGCTGAGAACCCACGTTTGAGGTGCTGAAGTTCTTTCTGCTGGAGGATTTTTCCCCAGCATTGTTGGTAAGTTCAATGGTCAATCTTTTGAGAAAGTTCAAAAACAAGTTTAATGAATAGATTAGGATTTTCTTTAAACATGAACAAACTTATGCCTTGCTTCACATACTAAAGTGTAAAAGGAACTCAGAAAATGCTTCTGATAAAAGTTACTGATACCTCACTTGGGCCCAAAAGGCAACTGAAAACTGAGAAAGCCTAGCAATCTCTATCTTCAGTTTGTGTGATTCCTTTACTTTAGGTCAGACATTTGTTTTAACTCTGCAAATACAAAACAATTGCTGAATTAGTATCTATCTAACTAACCTATGTCATCCCTCTCAAGGCTAAAGACAGAAATACCTCATTGTCCAGAATTTGAAATCATCTTGGATTCTAGGAACAACCATGCTTTGTAGTACAGTATCCCTCCCCAATCCCATTGAAGACAGTTATCTGTGATACAATGCTACATCTGGCATAGATCATCTCAAAGGAAATAGACTTGTCCCCTGGGCAATGACTGTTCTGACAACTTCTTTTTAGATCACCTTGCAGGGTTAGAGCTGAGACAATAATTGGTGGGCCCACATCTTGCCCGTGACTGTTTAATTAGACAGATTGCTTACTCTCCACCACATTTTTTCTTCTTTTAAAAGCTGCATCAGTGTTTATTGATGTGTGTGTGTGTGTGTGAGAGAGAGTGTGTATGTGAGTGTCTATTGTATATGTGCATGTGTATAGAAGGATGTATGTGCCTATGTAGTTTGGGAAGTTCTTCTGTATATGTGTTGCTTTTATTGGTTAATGAATAAAGAATCTGGCTTGACCTGTGATAGGGCAGAGTAGAGCAAGGCAGAAAAACTAAACTGAATGCTGGGAGAAAGTAGGTGGAGTGGAGAGATGCCACGTAGCCACCAGAGAAGAAAGACACAAGCTGCCAGTTGGAACCTTGCTGGTAGGCCACAAGATTTGTGGTAAAATATAAAATAATGGAAATGGGTTAATTCTAGATGTAATAGCTATCTAGGAATATGCTCAAGCTATTGGCCAAACAGTATTGTAAATAATATAGTTTCTGTGTGGTTATTTCAGGGCTGAGCAGCCAGGAATGAACTAGCAGCCTCCCACAATACCTATGTGTATACATACACAGAGGCCAGAGGAGAAGGGTACATTGCTTGTCCTGATCTATCATTTTTCCTCTTATTCTTTTTACGCATAGTGTTTCTCTGAGCCTGGGGTAGATTGGCAGTTGGCAAGCCTCAGCCATCCCCTATCTCTACATCTTACCACACTGAGAGTATTGGCACCCAGGAGCATGCCTTGCTTTTTATATAGGTACTGGGGATTTGAATTCTTGTCTCCATTCTTGTGCCACAAATGCTCCTTACCTACAGAACCATCTCCACAGCTTCCACTACCCTTCTCTTAATTGGCAATTTGGGATAGGTAGCTAAAAACTTAGCTTGTTGGGACTGGTAGAGCTGGGATTTGTACTATAAAACTCTGATTACATAAGGGCTATTACCTTTTCCTGTTTGATACCCTACTTAAAATAACATTGCTTCTTAGTTCCAGAAGCTTTTTTGGACAGTGCTCAAAGTATGGTCTGGGGAACTCTGGGGTTCCTCAAGACTATTTCAGGGCGTGTGAGAGTGTAAAGTATTTTCTGTGGTGACAGTATAGTCTTTGCCTTTTTGCTATCATTATCTCATGAGTGCCCAGTGGAATTTTCCACAGGCTGTGGGAGGTGTGAGACTATTGCAGCTCTAATAGAGGAACAGCTGTCTTTTATTAAGCCAGACTTTTTTTTTTAAAACAGCGCAAATATAAGGCAAAATCAATCTCCTCATTAATGTTTTTGTTTCAATTCTTTGTGTAATTAAATTTCTCTATTTTTTGTTAAGTCCCATTGAAGGGTGTTAGAATTCTTGCCTGCAACACTAGATACAAGAGGATAATGAAAGGAAAAAGAAAAGATTGAGCAAGTGTCATACTTTCAGTTAAAGTATGAGGGTATACAGGAAAACATATTTGGGGACTTTTGAAACACAAGAATTTTAATATGAAAGATCATACTGAAGCTTCTTCTATGTAGGTGAGAGAAAGAAAGGGATCGAAGGTCACACCACAACATCATGGTCCTGGCTAAGTTGAAATCACAGAGCACAGCATAAATTTCAAGTCCATGCAGGTGGTCAAGTCACGGCTGTCTCATGGGCAGTCAGCTCTATGTTCGATTTATGTTAATGCATTTTCTTTCTAAGGTACACTGTAAATGATCTATTGTTTACTCTTAAATGATTTAGCAGAAGGTATGGGGTAATTATGTACAAGATTTTCTTTCTGAGCATTTCCTATTTTATCTTATGGATATCTGGGAAGACCAGTTTGACTTCTATCATGAATCAGGCATGCACAGAGGAGCAATTTTCTGTCTCCATCAAGATATGTATAAATGGATTGAGTCTTGGGGCTGTGTCTTGTGATGTGGTGCAGCAAGTTCTGCAGTTTCTGCCAGGAACTCTGCAGCTGTCTCCTTGTCACCACTGGAAATATTCAGGGAGAACAACATGTGAAAATGCTGGATTTCCATGACAGACCTGCTTTTCTGGATCTATAACTGTAACTTTGTTCTTAAAGAAAATGGAGGTTACATATTAAGGGTTCTCAGCAGCTCCAAGACAAAGACACACACTTTGGTAGCATCATAGGGACCAAGAGGCACAGTCATAGTTCCTGGAGTCATCAAATGGTACTGTGCGAAAGCTGGGGAGGGACTCTGGGAACCCAAATAAATGTGCTACAGGATGCATTGCACAGCTGTGTTCTGCCTGCTTATTAGCTCTTTCCCCATGGTGTGAGAGAGAATAAGCTGACATGTGTGCCACTCTCTCATCTCCACTGCCCAGGGGATAAACCAATTCTCTCAAGATTGTTTCCCCTCCAGCCTCTAGCCCTTGTTTGCCTTTGTGTTGCTCATCTGACCGTTATTATAACGTGGCAGAAATTAGATTTCAGTGTGAAGCTAGGTTTGGTTCTGGAGGGTATGACTACATTTCAAAAGTAAATTTTCATTAATAAGCCCAGATAAGAGAGCATCGCTGTTGGGATGATGCTACATAGTCTTTGGGAGGAACATTGTTTTTTCACAATCCCTGATGGGGGCCTCATCCTTTGGGTTGTGAGTTGGTGTTCTTTTGTCCATGAAGTCAGAGACATCAGTTTGGAGTAACTGAATATGAGCTTTTATGTCTAGAGATAGCTTTTTTTACATTAAAATCTGCATGTGGGTTTAAAGAAGGCTCTTGGGCAAACAACCAACAAGATCATTAATTTTAAACATTCATTTTAAATTATACTTTGTTTACTTATTTATTGTGTGTGTATCTGTGGATGTATACATATGTGACATAATGCATGTGCAGATGTCAGAAGATAGCTTGTGGGAGTAGGTTCTCTCATTTGACTCTGTGGATTCTAGGGGTCAAATTCAGGAGTGAGTCTTCGTGGCAGGTGTTTTTACACACTGAGCCATCTCCCAAGCCTGCCACAAATGAGATCTTATCCTTAGATTTGTGCTATATAATGTGGACCAAACCAAGACAGAAATTTATAAATCTGTTTCTGATGTATTAACTTACAATGAACTCCAGAACACAAAAGTCCATAGTCCCAAGGGCTGTTTTCTGAAATATAGCTCCTCCTGGAAAAACAGATAGTAGCAGGAGCCAGGTGAACTGGATCTCAGATAATTAATCAGGTCTTTGCTGCAAGATATTGGGTGAGTCACAAAGGGGTCCTTTCACTGATATATTCTGTGTCCTTCTTTACAGCCAGAATAAAGCAGCCATTATCTGCCTTTGAACTACAACTCTTCTTCACTCAACATGAATGCTTGCATCAGCTCCACAACTATTCTGCAACACCAAGAACAGAATTTAGCTTCTCACTAGTGGTACCACACTCATGTCTTTCTAGATTTATATTCTTAATGATTGAAAGCCCAGCCCACAGCAAAGAGTAGAGACAGAGGTTTGAAGAGACTTCTCAGTGGTTAAGAGCACTTGCTATTCTTTCAAAGAACCGAAGTTTGGTTTCTAGCAACCACCTGAGTGGCCTGCTATTGCCTAAAACTACAGATCCAGGGTATTTGACATATTCTTCTGGCCTCTTTGGGTATCTGAGTATACATCACACACACACACACACACACACACACACACACACACAGTGATCAGACAAGAATGTTTAATTAAACTGTTCCCATACATTCTGTTAGCTTTGAGCTAATTTTCTTTTCTTTATTTGTTTAATTGAAAATAGATTTTTAAAAAATCCATCATAGTTTCCCCTTTCCCACCTCCTCTCAGATCCTTCCCACCTCTCCATCCATCCAACTCTAAGTCATCTTTCTCTTTCTCTGTAGAAAACAAATAGGCAAATAAAAACAACAAATAAGCCAGAAGAGAACAAAACAAACAGGGAAAAAACAAATCAAAGCAACAAAACCATAACCAGAAAAGAAGGAGCATGAGAAACATATATACACAGAGACACATGTGCATACACAGACACCCCCCAAAAAACCCTCCCACAAAATTGTAAATCATGTTATATAAGTGCCAGTAAGGTAAAAAGATTCCTGGACAAAGCATTATGTAACACATACAAATAAAACAAACAAAACAAAAACCTCCAAAAATACTGTGGAATTTGTTTTGAGTTAGCCACCTACTGTTGGTCATGGGGCCTTCCCTTAAGAGTGGTTTATATATTCAATTTGACCCCACTGGGAAGAGAAAACTATTTTTTCTTTGTAAAGACTTGCCATTTGGTGATAACTTCTTTGTTAGGGATGGGGGAAATGTGTCCACTTCTGCTTTTCAGCATTTAGACCCTGCCGTGGTGCAACAGTTTTACCCTGTAAAGATTTGTTTCTTGTACTTGTTTAATAAAATACTAATTGGCCAGTAGCCAGGCAGCAAGTATAGGTGGGGTAACCAGGCAGGAAGTAAAGGCAGGACAATGAGAACAGGAGAATTCTGGGAAGAGGAAAGCTTGGTCTGCTGTTGTCATCAGCCGCAGAGGAAGCAAGATGAGAGACTGCCTCACTGAAAAAGGTACCAAGCCATGTGGCTAACATAGACAAGAATTATGGGCTAATATAAGTTATAGGAGTTAATAAGAAGCCTGAGCTACTAGGCTAACCAGTTTATAATTAATGTAGACCTCTGTGTGTTTATTTGGGACTAAATGGATATGGGAGCTGGTGGGACAGAAACCTCAGTCAACAAGACCCCATCTGGCTTGGCCCTATGCAGGCTCTGTGCATGCTACCACTGACTCTGTGAGTTCATTTGTGTGTCAGTCCTGTTGTGCCTGGCAGGTATTGTTCTTTGGTGCCTTCCATCTTCACTGGCTTGTACAATCATCCCTCCTTCTCTTCAGCAGTTACCTAGATAGTTGTGTTTTTCAGAGAAGCTTCCACTTGGGCTCATTTTAAAGTCCTCAGTATTAAGTTCCACATCTTCAGAGGGCTATTATCTATATATGGATATCACAGACCCATAAGTAGCCACTGATGCAACCATATTATCCCATGGATGGTATAATAAATAGAAAAGAAATACTTCCTGTTAAGTGCTAAGTAGATCTGGTGGGTAGCTACATGTTGACTTCAATGAGCCTCACATCTGTTATTCCTATCTTCTTCCACACTATAATTTTTGAGCTTACATCATAAATGCCATTTCATCCTCTGTATCCCTTTTGTGGATCACTTGGCACAGAAGCTATACTCAGTAATGCTTAAGGAGAGGACCATGAGTGGAAACTGACACCTCTAGTCAGTAACCATTCCAATGCAATATCTTAGAATGGAGACTCTAGCTTCAGTCAAACTTTCAGGTGACTGGGACACTAGATGGCATTCTGGCTATGCCCTCAGGAGACCTCATGAGCAGAGAAGTTGTTCTTAAATTTCTCTTTTTCAGAAATTGTGAGGTATTTTCTGCTTGGGGCTGCAACATGTTTAGATAATTTGTTAAGTGGTAATAGATAATGCAGTATGGAGATGTTCATTATAATCATAAAAATTATTGTTAAGATTTAGTCAGTTACATTGTATCTTAGCTTCTGAATGGGTTCATTTTGATGTTGTTAAGTGCTAAGATAATCATGGACACCTGTTATATACCTAGAGTAGACAGCTTCCAATAGTGGCTCGTTTGCCTTGGTGTGCTGTAGTAATTTTCATTACCGTCACTTATTTTGTGATCCTTCATGGTAGTTATTTAACTAGTGCTTGCACTGTTTATTTATGTATGCCAGAACAATTGGAATGGGAATTTCAAGATTACTATATTAGGATGTATGTTAAAGAAAGGAGGAGAAAATTGAATGCAAATAAAGTGATTCCTTTGTCCCTTGGTGTATGTTTTGAAGCCCTGTGTCTAGGTCTTGAATAAGACCAGCAAACAAAGAGCTGGAAAAATATTAAGGTCGTAAAGAATTCTATTGATTTGCATGTCAATTAGTAACTGGAAGTTTTGTAATTATTTGGAAAATTATCTATTTCTGAAATATAAAGAGGTTATAGCCTTAGAAAAATATATATTATATATTACATATTATATATGTATATATGTACACACATACATATGCATATATTTACACCACACACAACTAAAGAGCTAACTCATCCATCTTGGGAATATACATACTTTGAAATACTTGAGTATAGAGAAAACGAGCCCTTGAGGTATTTTCCAGCTGCATCTTTTATGTCCTCCCAGTATGACACACAGGGTTATCAATACTACAGATGTTACTGCATATAATCTAAAGACCCCCAGCAAGAAAGTCAACTTCTGATTGCAGCCGCATTCCTGTCAACTATGTGGATATACACTGATTATCTCTGTGAGCATGAGATTTTCATATAAAAATATGGTAAGTCTCACTCAAAGCCCTTAGGTTTAAGTCATGAGACTATGTGCCCATCTGTATTCACATAGTCCTTGTGATGGAAAACACAATGAGAATTGACTCTGAGTCTGAATGACTGGAAAAAGACTAAGATTACTGAGAATGAAGTCTTGAGCACAATCTTGTGTATGTGATGAAAGATTTCCTGTTAGTTCCATGTGCGGACTTATTTATCTACAGGCTCCCTTCTGTCTCCTGAGACTCCAAGAATTTTGATTTATGTCTCAGTTATTATACTACTGCCCTTTATTTTAACAGGATAACAAATTCCAGCATGGAGAAGGGGGGATGAGTATAAAGTCCTAATCTCACTGAGGAGCTGCTGGGAGATGGAGAGTCAGTTTTCTTTTGAAGTGTTGTCCCTGGTTGGCCAACTATTCTTCAGTGGACCACCATTCGTCCAAGACTATCTACCCATAAGAATTGGATTTGATGGGTAAAAGTAAAATAGTAAGGAGGAGGAAGTGAGATTAGACCTGGGAAGAGTTGAAGCAGCAGGCAAATGTGATCAATACATTGCATGAAGCTATCATATAAATAAATTCTTAACTCTAAAATCCATATCTATTGGAGAGAGAAAAGCTACAGCATGTAGGAAATAGACAATTGCATCTATTTCTGGAAGTCAAAATACTGGCTCATTGCAAATAATACAGAAAATTACCTTCAGGTTGCTTTTTAAGGTAAGGCAGTAGAGAGTTCAGTGTTTGGGTTTGTGTCTCATCCCTGAAACAGCTTATTATGTAGATAAGGAGAGTCTAAAAATCCTTTGCAATTCCAAATCAGAAACCCCCTTTGTTGTCAAACCCTCTGGATCAGGGATATTTAACCTGTAGCTTGCTATAGGCCTCTGGGCCAAAATTAGATTCTAATAAACCTCTCTTTTGAAATGTTATTTTTATTACATAAAACACTCAAAAAGCTTACCACATAGTAGGTCTTAATGATTTAATGAGGGGATTAATAGCACAGCATTTTATACATTGCTCATTTTGGGAATTGCTGATGCTGCTGGGATTCTTCTTGGCTTCTTGCACAGAAATATGTTGCTGATAAACTAGGAGATAGAGATGAAATGAAATGGATGGTAGAAAAAAATATGAGCATGGAAGCATACTACTGAACTTAGTGACCTTGAAGCAAATCTATTTTCGTGGGCTTGATTTTGATTAATGCAGATGAATAAACTTCCATAAAAAGCTCCAGATCATGTGCTTGCATGCCCGGCCATAAGGACCGTTTGGGTATTTATATTGCTCAAGGGGAAGGATTCCTTGTAATTAACCTCCACTCTGGATTTTGTTGTTACAAATACATTTGTAGTAATTAATATACATGAAATTTGGGGGAAAAACCTATTGGGGATGTTCAAGGAAAAGAGAAGATACTGGTATGTAGTAAGAGCAGACCACAGAATGTCAATTGTGCAATTAATGGGTCTTGAAAACTGTATAACCTGGGGCTTGGTATTGCAATAGGAATCCTCTTATCTGCTTAAATAGAAATGGTAAGTAAGGCCAGACAGCATAATTCATTAAAATATAAATTATAATGAAGCTTTTGTTTTACAGAGAGAACTGAAAGGACAAAGGTCAAATATTAATTAATATATACATTATATCCTCAGCTAAAATAAAGTTTGCATTATTTCCCAAGAAATCAAGTTTGGTCATACAGATGTTAGTGAATTGAAGAAAACTGGGAAAAATTCTACTGATTTTGACCCTTTTCTGAGATTCTATTTATTCACTTAAATTTTACTGACATGTAAAAATTATATTGGGGACAACTTGTGATGTTTCTTTATATGTATATAATATGTAATGTTCAAATCAGAGTAACATCTATCTCTTTAAATATTTATTTCTGTTCTGTGAAAACATTAAAAAATCTTTTAGACCTTTTGAAAGAAGTACCTTGTCACAATAGGCTCATATATCAGAATGCTTAGTCAGTAGGGAGTGACACTATTTGAAAGGATTAGAAAGATTAGAAAGCAAGGTGTTACTAGAATAGGTGTGGACTTGCTGGCAAAAAGTATGCCACTGGTGGTGGATTTTGAGTTTTGAGAAGCCCAAGTCAGGCTCAGACCTTCTCTCGCCCTCTCCCTACAGATGTGGATGTAACTCTCAGCTACTGCTCCAGCACCATACCACCGTGCTCCCTGACAAGATGTAGTGGATTAAGCATCTAAAATTGTGAGTTCATAATTAGAAGCTTTCTTTCATAAGAGTTGCTGTGATCATGATGTCTTTCCCCAGCAAGAGAACATTGGCTAACACAGAAGCTGGCACCAGAGAGTGGGTATTGCTGTGAAAGCCCTGACCATGTTGCTTATTGGAGGAATATGGAACATGTTGGGACTTTGGGAAAAGTAGTTGAATGAACATTTTAAGTGTGACTTAATGGGCCACACTAATAGGAGCATGGACAACAGTGCTGTGAGTGATGCGAGCTGTGAAGCCCCTATTCAAGAAGTGTCAGAAAATAAGGATATTAATAATTGACCTAGAGAACTTTCTTGTGTTATTTTGGCAAAGAATGTAGTTTGTAATATCTGTCCTTGCTTAAATTGAAGAGTTTTGGACTAAAGGCTTTAGCAGAGGAGATTTTAAGACAGCCTAATACTGATGTTCTGTTATTATTACTAATCACTCTTACAATGATCTGTAATGAAAAAAAGCAAGCTGGACAAAGAAAAATGCAAAATACACAGTTTGGGGAGAAAAGGCACTCTAGGAAATATTTTGTTGGTGTCATGCTTTGTACTAAAGTAGATAAAAAAGTTTAAAGAAAAGCCTGATGGTAAATGGAATTCTTATTGCTTGAAAGAACCAGCTTCCAGGCTGTAGACAGGTCTCAAAGTGAATGTCCACAGCATAACACAAACTGAGACCTTTATATCTGAGGGGTTTAAGAAAAAAAATACACATATTCTGATGGTTTCTCTTTATTCTCTCATGCTGAATTTCAATTCCCTTTGTTCTTCACAGCTATATATACCCAAAAGAATCTTTCAGACAATATAGGAGGTACATTTGAAGGTCACATTCCATTTCTTAAGTAATGATATAAAACAGAATCATTCCAAATACTTACATGCAATAAATATAAATAACTTGTCATAGAGCAAGGGAGGAGTCTTTTTTTTTCCTTAGTCAAATCCCTAATTGGAGGACTGTAACTTGCAGCAAAGAAAGAATCAATGATTTTGTTATCTAACCAGAAAGGTAGTCTTATAATGTACTTAAAAGGAGTTGTAACCAAACTACGCAAGAGTCTAAGAAAAATGAGGAAATTGTAAGCCATGTCCTATACTGAGTGCTCACCTGCACAATTTCAGAACCCAACATAAAAAACAGCTAGTTAGTTAAACTTTGAGGTTATATATTTGTATCATAAAACTGAGGTTAGAATTTTGTGTTGAGAGTTAATCACTGTCCACAGTTATCAGTCAGATCTAGCAAAAGAAGCTAGTATAGTTGTTAGGTTGCTTTTCATTTTTAACCTTTGCTCAACAGATCAGACAGCTTGTTATATGCCCCTGTGGATTAGGCACCTTGTCTAATCTAAAGCTACTTTGTAGTTTTATATCAACTGATAGTGCACAGCTGTCTCAGCAGCTGAGGAAAATTCAACTATTTTCATGGGTCTTGACTGTGTATCATTTCTTTGTATTCATTTTTATTCATTAATAGTCTGCATAAGCTAACATTATTGATATCAATTAGACAATACAGTTTAAGGAAGAATCACCTTTTAGACAATCCACAGATAAAAATGCCCAGAAAATCCAAATGTATTCATGAGATAAATATACATGAGATAAAAATACAGGCAGTGGAGATCTCCCCACATCCACTCACACTATGTTAGCTATCAGAGAAATATTGCAGAAGCAAAACATGTAAACGGAACAACAGAAACAAAAGACATGCTGGGGTTTGTAGTCATGTGGCCTTGCCTAAAATGAGATTCACTATCAGAGAATTTATTCCTGGTGGTTTGACACCTTGAATTTTAATTACCCACTACTGATCTTTTGACAATATCCACCAGCATGGGTTAAAGTAAGAGGTGACCTCAGGGCAAAACATTACCTGGCTAAGCTTCCAAATTCTGAAAGGAATTAAAGGAAAGCTCAATCAAGTTCCAGTTCCACTGAACAGCAAAATTTGGAAGGTTTAGCTTTGGTTCTGGCTCTAATTTATGGATACAAGAAAGGGGTGTGGAGCCCACCTCCTTGCCTCTTAAAAGCCACTGAGGCCAGGCATGTAGCAGGAAGCCCCTGCTTGGAAGCCCAGAAAGGCCATTTCAGAAAGCTGCAATAGTGAAACCTGGACTGTATTGGAGACTCCAAGACATTGGAGATTCTAGAGTCTTGTGATACCTGCCAAAGATAGCTTCAGACTAGGTGTGGAACCAGTCTGAAGAGAGAGAAATGTAGAGAAATTGTAGTAAATGCAGTTGAAGGGTCTTAGAGATCTAAAGAGAATTTTGACATCAGATATGAAGCTACAGAGCTTGGAATTTGCTCATCTGGATTTCAGATTTGCTTTGGTCTAAAATTTTCTCACTATGCTCTCTTTCATCTCTTTTGGGACGGTAATGTGTGTTCCATGGCATTGTAAGTTGGAAGTAAAAGATCTGCATTTTTGTTTTGATATTTCATGGAGTTACAGTTAGGAGATTGCCATGAGTCTCAGAAGGGACTTTAAACTTTGGACTTTTAACAGTATTGAGACTGTGATAGACTATTGGGACTTTTGAAGTTGGACTAAATGCACTCTTGCATTATATGGCTACAAGCCAATGGGTTAGATAGGGATGTAGTCTTTTGAATAAGAATGATTCCCCTAGGCTCATGTATTTAAATGCTTAGTCTCTACCAGGCAGTGGCACTGTTTCAAAGGATTAAAAGGATGAGGATGTATGTTGGAGGAAGTGATTCAAGGGGAGTGTGTTTTGAGGTTTCAAACACCCAAGAGAGGCCCAGTTTCTTTCTCTCTCTCTCTCTCTCTCTCTCTCTCTCTCTCTCTCTCTCTGCTTAAAGACTAAGAAGCAGAACTCTCAGCTACTTTTGCAGTATAATGTCTGCTTGTAACATGAGGGGCCTGCTTGTTGGGATTTCTGTCCTGCCTGTTGCCCCACAGCCAGCAAGCCCCAGAGAAAATCACACAGAGGTCTCCATAAGATTATAAACTGATTGGCCCATTAGCTCAGACTTCTTACTAGCTCTTAGAACTTATATTAACCCATTATTCTTATCTATTTTAGCCACATAGCTTGGTACCTTTTCTCAGCTGGTCAGCTTACATCCTGCTTCTTAGATGGACTGCACAGGAATGCCAAGGGAGCTTCCTGCTTCCCAGAATTCTCCTGTTCTCACATCTACTTCCTGTCTGGTTTCCCACCTATACTTCCTGCCTGGCCAATCAGCATTTATTTAAAACATGATTGACAGAATA
>JAQHUG010000052.1:1510933-1545042 GCA_028555095.1 Dicrostonyx torquatus
TCAAACTCCTATTGGTCAACCCCTTAAAGAAAACTCAGTTCCTTCCCACTCCCCCACCAGAAGTCAACAGCTATGAACAGCTATACTTTAGCAGATTTATCACAATTTTAAGGACTCTCTTCAATGGCTTCCTGTCTAGACTGTTTTTATTATTATTTTTATTATTATTATTGCAGGAGAGGATGTTGCTGAAGCCATCAATGTGTCTCATTCTCAATTATGAGCCTGAAGTCATTGATATGATTGTAACAGATGCTCCTTTGACCTTAACAACCAGTAGCAGCACAGATCATGGACTTCTACATGCTTTTCCATGACTGCACAGACCACAGACATCTACACAGACTCTGAGGCGTATCACAGACCATGAACTACATCATGGTCTCAGGCAGCAGCTTGGACTGAAGACATTCACATAGCCTTTGGCTGCAACACAGGAGACAGATCTCAACATGGCCTCAGATGTAGCATGGATCACAGACATCAACACGACCTCTGGTAGAATCTGAGACCACATGCATCAACATGGTCTCCTGTGTGAACTGTGATCATTGATATCAACATGGTCTCCAGAGACCACACACAGACCACAGACACCAACATGGACCTCTGTAGCAGCTTGAACCACAGATACCAACATGGCCTCCAGCAGCAGGACTGACTGTGGACATCAGCGTGGTCTCGGGTGGCAACACAGAGCACAGACACCCACATGACCTCTGAAACACTTTAGTTTTGATATCCTCTATCTATTTCTATTTTGGAAGAACTCTTTACCTTAGGATAAAATCTTTACACAAAAATCTTTTCTCATCTAAAAGAATTATCATTTTATTTAGAGTCAAATATCACAGAGATAGATAAGTTGTTGTCCAAATATGTAACAAAATAGAATTTGTAATTATTATATAATATAACATATTAGGCCTTTCTATGTTAAGCATATTCTTAAGGTTAAGCAGGTTTCAAAAGAATCATTTTTCCCTGTCATTTTAGATCTCTACATTTAGATTATTACTTAGTTTTATCAAAATAAGAGCTTTGAAGAACATTTTGAAAACAAAATATTTTTATTATTTTATTAGTTATGTGCATGCAGGTGTGTCTCTGTGGGGGTCATGTGAACATGAATACAGTTGCCAGGAGAAGCCAGAAGAGGACATTACATCCTGGGGGCTAGAGTTTCAGGACATTGTGAGCTTCCTGATGTGAGTCCAGAGGACCAAAATTGGGTCCTCTGCAAGAGCAATATGAGCTCTAAGTACTGGAACATCTCTTCATCCCCTAAAATGAATCATTAAACGTTTATTATGTTCCTTGCAGTAGCAAGACATTAAAAAGATTTTGTTCATAAAAATAGGATTCTATGTAATTGAAACATGCTATAGGTGTTCATCATACACTGTTAATTTTAAAATGTGACTTGCCCGATGGTATATAAGCACATACTTACACATATTTGGGAAGAGACATAGTTTTACATCTCTAAAGTTGGGAAGCCTCATATCACTTTCATCTAGGTAACAGCTGTGGCATCATTATCATTATCTGTGCATCAGAACATTAAATAATTGGGTGATAGATATGTTGGCTTAGAGTTGTAATCTCAACAGTTGGGAGGCTCAGTCAGGAGGATTGCCATGAGTTCCAGGCCAGCCTGGGCTACAGAATATAATGTTGTCTCAAAGGAAACAAAGCAAAACAAAACAGCAACAGTAAACCATCAAACATGAAAACCAAGAAACCCTGAAAACTAATATCATAAATTTTAAAAATAAATGTAGCCATCATTTCTGTCCATCATAAAGGCAAAATGTGAGGAATAGAGGCATGTAACAAGTACAAATTGAAGATTAATTTGCAAGACTGAACTTGAAGAGGTATAAGAACAATTGAACAAGCACAAATATATACCCATAATCATCACTCTGCAGATATTTTTGAGGTATTTTCTGTATAAAATGACAAACTGAAGAAAACTCAAATGGTTTATATCATCACCTAGACTATTATTCCAGTCATTAAAATAGGACAAGACAGCAACAGTATTCTATTTTGTTATGTTATATTTTGCTCATCTGCTCTCTAGCTTTTTGAGATGGGAAATACTGAAGGTGGAAAGTTTAAAGCAGCAGTGAATGAGATGGGGGAGGGGGAGATTGAAGAGATGAAGGTGTGGGGGTATTGAAGAGATGAAGGAGTGGGGGAAGGGGAATTGAACAGATGAAGGACTGGGGAATGGGGAGACTGTAGAGATAAAGGGGTAGGGGAGGGGGAGATTGAAGGGATAAAGGATGGGGAGGGGGAGATTGAAGAGATGAAGGGGTGGGGGAGGGGAGATTGAAGAGATGAAGGAGTTGGAGAAGGGGATTGAAGAGATGAAGGGGTGGGGGAGAGGGAGGCCTTACCAAAACAAAAGGCAATGAAAAACCCTCAAGGAAACTTACTGTCTTGTACTACATTTAAGCAAACATAAGAGAAAACCTGCATGGGAAGATAATTATATTCCTTTAAGTAGTGAGTCATTAAACATGTTACCACTGTCAGATATGGGATACCTCTAAAGTTTTTGGACAGGGAGGTTCCAGAGGTCTCCAAAACAAAATAGACTCCTGCCAATCTTCTTGGTTCTCCACCAGAGACACCACATACCTGTAAGATACAGAGAAAGAAAGTAAAGCTCAAATTGCATTTGAAGCTTTCTCCCTCTGGCTAATTTTCAAACTTCTTAGAAATGTGATATAGGCAGCTATGTAAAAAATGACATCACTTTTTTCCCTCTGACATGAACTCTACAGACCACAAAACTAAACTGCTAGGTAAGATGCCCCCATCCATGCAATACTGGCACAGATATTACATGGTTGCACTTGAGATCTTCTCTGAAGAACATGGACCTGGTATCAGAAGCTCAATCAACAACCCATGCCTGGGGAAGTCATAATCTCAATGGGGCCATTGACTACTGTTCAATAACTAATCGATGTAACATCAAACTACCTTGTAAACATTTGTCTCTAGTCACGATCTTAATCAGGAGACTTCTCTTTGAAGTGAATGACAGAGAATGAAGAGATTCATGGCTGCCCAAGAACGCTGAGAATGAGTGATGTTTGGGGGCCTAGCCCCAAACAAAACATTTATATCACTCTCTCTATGGTCCAGGGACCATGTAGAAGAGAGGCAGGAAGAGTGTAAGAGTCAGAAGACAGGAAGAAGGTCTACAGAATGCCTTCATCTAAGCATGAAACATCAGATCAATTCTGAACTCGCAGCAGCTGTGGTCACCTGCTCTGCTCTGTGTAGGACTGACTGTATCAACGATCACTTATGTCTGGAAGAGAGATTAAGGGATCCCACCTCTCACTGTTGGGCTATTGGCTATTGATAGATTCAGGGGAGGATGATCATTGTCTTCAGTTGTGCACCCACACTAAACCCACTGGGCTTTAATTGACATCACCAAACTTATGGTCACATAGATGACCATTGTTAAACTTAGTGGGTTGCAAAACGAAACAAAGAGTTAAGGATGGTGAAAGAAGTCTGTAGAGCAGAGGTTGGTAGACAGGCAAAGAGAGAAGGTTAAGTGAAGATGGGGGTGAGAATAATCACTATGCATTATATACATGTATACAATAATTGAAGAACAAATTTAATTAATTAATTATAGGCGTTTATAAAATTATGTCCCAGGTGTTCAGACACACACACACACACACACACACACACACACACACCGTGTTAAAGATCTTTTGGTTTGTTGGTTTGTTTAGCTACTGATCTTTTTGTTTTACTGGTACTGGCTAGGGATTTGCTTAGTGTGTATTTTTAGAAATCTACTCAGGGTTCTTTAGTCAATTTTTTTTCCATTAATACTTGCAAGCTAGATTAACACAACCATAAAATTAAGTAGAATGAGATGTTAAAGGAAAGCCTTTTGAAGCTTTTTTTTTTTCTTTTCTTGAGTTAGATGTTAGAGGAGTGGCAGGGAAAAAAGCTCAATAGAAGCAAATTAATAAAGTAAATGTTAGTAGAATAGTATTATAATAGCCCAAACCAAGTGGGGTCCTGGTTTGCTGTGTGCTGTTCTCTATCCTTATTTCTTCAAAAGGAGATTGATTTAACGTGGTCACATTGGAAAGAGGAACAAACAAAAGATGCTTCGTGACCTTCCACACTCCACGTCTATCACTGGAGTTCTGACACAAAGCTATTACTTAAACTGAAGGCTAGGAAACTGCCTAACTAATTAGCTGTGGTCAAGGTGTGGGTCCCTCATCCTTGAGTCATCATTGTGCAGGCTCTCATCACTTTTGTGAAGACATCTGTTGGTTTTTAGAGCTCTGTAAAATATTTTTCTGACTCCAGATCTTAGCATTTCCCTTAATCTAGCATACAATTCCATGGAAAATTCTAATTTCTTTGGAACCATTGTTTCAAATGTCTGATGACTCAAGGGAGGGACACAAGTGTCTCTTTAGAGTACCTTCCTCTTGCCTAAATAGTTACAATAAATACTGGAAGATTTAACACAGAATAGAGTATTCCTGGAGAAGGTGTCACTACAGAATCACACAGAAAGAAAATGACAAAAACATCCCTCAAATTTGGAACCAAATACTGACAAGCGTAGTTCTTGAGAAGCTTCATTCCCCAGTTACAAGGGGGTGTCCAGTGTGTCCCTTAATAGCTCTTTCCAATGATATCACAGACAGATGGAGACAGGAGGAGCCTGCAATTCACTAACCTGCCAAACTGCTTACACAGGACCAAGAACCCTGAGATGCTAGTGTTACAAACATGAGGAAATGATCTGTCTTTAGAACTCAGGCAGAGATCCACCACTTTTGTATTTACTGTGAAGGGTGTGTGTGTGGGGGGGCTGGGATGGGGGCAGGGAGCACTTTTTTTCACCTTGAAGGAGAAAGGGGGATNCAGAGATCCACCACTTTTGTATTTACTGTGAAGGGTGTGTGTGTGGGGGGGGGGCTGGGATGGGGGTAGGGAGCACTTTTTTTCACCTTGAAGGAGAAAGGGGGATGCAGGATTTTTTAGACAGGCACACCTGTGAGATCCATGTGCTCAAGGTTAGACATAGACT
This sequence comes from Dicrostonyx torquatus, assembly GCA_028555095.1. Lineage (NCBI taxonomy): Eukaryota > Metazoa > Chordata > Mammalia > Rodentia > Cricetidae > Dicrostonyx > Dicrostonyx torquatus. The sequence goes on from JAQHUG010000052.1 coordinate 1,516,038, forward strand.
GAGGCTACTTACAGAAAATCTCTCTGTAGCCATAAGTAGCTCAGCATCTGGTCATCATCAGCCCAGACAGCTTGGCAAGGGAAGAAGGAAAGCCCTGTGTGTGGCACAGACAGGCATGGACTGCCAGAGGTTAAATGTCAGATGGGGGATATTGAAAAAAAATCCACTGAGGTCTCACTGTGCACTGGACAGTAACAGCCCAATGCTGGGTTAGTTTACATCTGTGGAGCCCTGATGGTAATCTAGCAGCAAAAACATCCAATTTTGCTCTGGCATTCACCAGACCCACCCTCATAGGCAGACCAAGAGAAGAGACTCAAACTAAAACCCCATGAGAGAGTAGTAAAATGAAATATGACAAAGGGTTGTCTCTTGAATGCTGCCTTGGGATCCAAGAATTATAATCCTGGTCTCAGTGGTAAATAATTAGAATTCTAATTTCTTGGAGTTGTGAATATATGAAAGAGTGGCATAAGAGGGCTCTCCCAGGCCTAAAACTTTTAACAAATGGCTAGAGAAGCTTGGAAGTTTCTTACGGAAACAGAGCTCAGTACAATGAGTTGCTCACAAGAACTGCTTAGTAAGTTTTGTTGCTTAAGGAAAGATTGGTTTTCTCCCAAAGACAGAGACTATCTTCCTTGCTTCAGGATTTTATTATGCAACTGTTTTACCCCATGCAGAGGATACGCAATAGTTCTTTGCATAGCCATTTTCCTTTACTAGGTTGCCCCAGAATCTTACAATGATTTCAGGCTTTGTTCCACTTAAAAGTTTGACAAGAAGTAAAAAAGTAAACCTCTCAGTCTATGAGTGATGAAACTAAGGTGGAAGGAGGCTGTGAATATTTTATATCAAAGACAGACGGGAAAAAAATAATCCTCCAATGTGTTGTGTTTGACTAAAGCGTGGGGCTGTTCAATTTTTTATCTCAGTCGCTTATCATTTTCTCTGGGTCAATGACTCCATGCAGAAAATAGCAAATCTATATTCCCCAAAGGAAAAGTTCAGATTTGAGTATGAGAATGCCACTGGTATGTGTTGAGATATGGGTCTCCTGTTTCCAGTTGATATTCCTACAGTAAGATGGAACAGCTGCCAATGCAAAACCACGGTTCTCGAGGAATGCCCTACAGCATAATAAAAATGCAGCAAGATGCCTGGTACTTCCCAGGGCCTAGTCTTGCCACGCATCCTTTTTTTAAGTTTTGTTATAAATAATCTGATGAGGGCTTCATGATGTGGGAGCAGGAAAGGAAGTCATAACAGAAGCTTCATGTCTTCTGAGAATGAGATTTTGTCTGGAGAAAATCCAAGCTCATCACCTCTGTGGGACATGCGGTACCCTGATTAGGTTTAGTTAGATGGAAAGAACTGATGGTTAGGCCTTGAGCTTATTATAGTTAACAATGAGCCTCTGATTGAAGAAATATGGAGTTTCTTGTATTTGACATTGGGGAAATACATAGATCTTAGTAAATTGTGCCAATATGGTATTTATGTGTATGTTTGAAAGCTTTGCATGAGATATGACGTATGCATCTTTTGCCATAGTTCTTGAGCTGGGTATTTATCTGGTAATGAAGTGATGACTGAATTGAGGCTGTGGCCCAATAATTAAGAAGAGCCATCCTATTATGAATTTTGCTGGCAAGTGGGAAAGACCCAAATACAGAAGGGAAGGTGAGAGCCAGCTTCGGTGACTGCTGGTTAAGAGAAAGATAGTTTTAAGGTCTTTCTTCATCATCATGGAGACATTTGGTACAGGATGGAGGATGCTTGGGAGCATCAGAGTAATGACTGGAAATCCTGGTAAGAATAAGGCAAGGAAGAAAATGCTCCAGGCTTGGTGGGAAAGAGCAATAAGAAATTACGCCAGAAATGATGGTTCAGGCTACTGTGAAATTTGTGTAAGAAAAAGTATCAGTTTTAATATGTGGAGACCGAGATGACATCTAGGCTGCAGTGTGGTTCTTGAAGTCCTCCTAAGGTGGGGTGTATGCAGCAGGGACCATGACCATGGGAAGAATGCCTGATGGGTTTATCTGGCTCCCAGCAGAGACTGCAGTCTGTGTCCCTATACAGATGATCTCCATAGAATAACTATCAATTTCCCCTTGCAAATAAGTAGCTCTCCCCTTGTGTAGTATGAGGTGCGGGCTATGTTCCCCGGCGCCCAGCTCCCAGCCGCGGGCCTGCTTTTGGCCCTGGCTAGCTTATACCCGGAATAATTACACACAAACTGTATTCATTTAAATACTGCTTGGCCCATTAGTTTTAACCTCTTATACATATTAGTTTAACCCATTATCTAGTAATCTATGTATCACCACGTGGTCGTGGCTTACCGGGAAGATTCTAACCAAAGTCCATCTTGGGCTGGAGAAACATGGCGTCTGGCGTCTGCCCTTCTCCCCAGCCTTCTGTTCTCTCTACTCCGCCCACCTAAGGGCTGCCCTATAGTACAGGCCAAGGCAGTCTCTTTATTTAACCAAAGAAAGCACAGAAATACAGAAAGACCCTCTTACACAGGGTGGGAGAGTTGATACAAAGCTCTGTTCACGACCCAGCAGGGACTGTGTCCCTGTACAGATGATCTCTACAGAATAACTATCACTTTCCCCTCGCAAATAAGCAGCTCTCCCCTTTCACATTTTGCTCACATTGCTGAATTAAATTCTCCTGCATAGATCACATACTGATAATGGTCAATGAGTGGATTATAATTGGGTAGTTTCTGCATTGTTTTTCACCCAATCTCCCATTACTATGACCTTCCATCCCTTCTGTTCCCTGGACACCTGCCTGCAGACAGATCTCTAATTGTTGTGGTGTGGATGAACTTGCAGATGACAATTGAGCTTTATGAATGAGATTTTTTTTTCTGGCTCTCTTGAATGCTGATGTAGCAGGAAAGCACAGAGTCCCTGAAGTCCTGGGTGATGTACCCTGTGCAGTCACTCTACAGGTTCACATAGCTAGCTCATTCTAGGCTTTTGCTTGCTACTCTAAAACCCAGGGACCCAGTGTTGCATCACAGGTTATAAATATGCCTGATTTCCAGTGATTAAAATTCAAAACACATCCACTACCACATTAGTCAATAGAGTGCAATAGTTTTGAAAGATAAAAACCAGATAAATCATGCACATATGTATCTTAGGGTTGTGATAATAGCTACACTAATGTTTATGTCAAATCTCAGAGAGAACAAATAGCTTAACTAATGGTGTGTAACAAAGTATCTCCCAGTGTGAACTACACAATAGCACTTGTTAGTTGGAGGCTACCTGAGGACACTGGGTCCTGAGTTGTCTGAGATGAACTAACTGATCTGTGATTTTTTTTTGTTTAAATGGCAGGATAGCAGATGCTTGGAATTTAAAATGATTAGTGGTGGCAAAACCAAGATATCTTGGTATATCAACTTCAGAGACAAAAGGTCAATCATGAGTATTTATATGTTTATATATATATTTATATGTCATATATATATGCATGCAAGGCTGTATCATTGCATGTGAGAATGTTATATTATTTCAGAAGAGATTACCTTTCTGCTGTGATTGGACTTTTTTATCCTTCACTTTTAATTGCTATATAATTGACAAATCGAAATTGTAGATACTCAAGTGATACAATTTGATGATTGTATACATGTAGTAAAGTGATTATCACAATCAAGATAATTAACAGACCCACCACTTTACATAGCTAGTGATTGGATAATTTAATTGCATTAAATAAGCAAACTTTATTTTGAGATTCCATGTATTTTAAAATAAATTTGAAAATATGAACTTTGGAAATACTGTGGCTTGTTTTATAGATTCACTTAATTTTGACTGTGATTAGTTTATTTATTTATTTAGAGTTGCATGTTTGAGAAGGTCCATAGTGTAAAACATTATAAAGAAAAATGTTTTCTTTACTTCTTACAAGTGAGGGTTTATGTTTCAACCAGTGGTCGTGGTATTAGGAAGCTGAGCTCACAAAATATCGGAAACCTCCCTGGTAAGAATCCTAATACCGTATTTGTAACTTTTAATCAAGTCAATGAACAGCTTGGCATTCTGGAGGATAATCTTTGGCATAAGCCTGTAATATCCTCTGCAGTCTGAAAGGTTAAAGTAATTTTACTGAGAGATATCCTGGAGTCGTCACTCAGGGTCAATTTTTCTAGTGATTGCAGTTCTTTCAAAATCAAGGTTAAAATATTCTTTTATTTCACAAAAATGCCTTTGAACAGTAAAACTAAATATACAGTCCTGTTCTTCAATTCCTTCTTCCCTTCTCCCCTTCTTTCACTCTCTCCCTTTTCTTTCCTTCCTGTCCCTTTCTGCCTGTCCCAAGGCATCTTGTTCCGTTAATGGTAAGGGACCTCTTTACCTTCTTTCCATGGGTATATGAGATATTATTCACTATTCATACCCATATCCCAATATGCTTCCTAAGCTATCAGAGGAACCTGATTCCAGGCCCATGTGCTGATCTACCTCAGTGTAATTGTTCTGCCTATGACGATGTCAGCTAATTCTAATTTTACTTTATGGTTGCTGTACTTATGATGGAATGCAGAGGACTTCTGAGACTTAGTATTGAAAGGATTGATTAAAGATGATTTTGTATTATCTCTACAGTTGTCACTCTGTGACAGAGAGCCATCCTTCCTGAAAAGCATTACCTAAAAATGTATAGGATCTTACACTATTTGAACAGCTGTTCTTGTTCCTTAGCATGCTCTGGGTAAGGAAGAGCTTATTCTTACGCAGCGGGGTGGTGACCCGTGGTCACAACCAAGTCTTTGGAGGGAACATGTAACTGAAACACAGGAACAAAACCAAATGCCCTCATGGGTGACATTTGCCAATTTCTGTGGTGAAACTGTAGCAATTTCTAACTATCAGCGTGGCATCTCTGAGCCCTGGAGTTGGGCAGAAGTCCTCAGAGTAGCTCTGAGAGCGGGTATGACCTGCCACTAGCATCCACTACCCCCAACACAAACACTTCCATGTTGACTTTTGCTTTCTCCCAGTGAACTCCAGGAAACTCACTGCAAGACATGATTTACATTCAGTCTCCCAAGGTCCAGCTCTGGGAATTTTGGTGCTGGAATAGGGGAAGCTGGTTCCTGTTTGTCACGAGGTGGTGGCATCAATGCACACAATATCCTGTGGAGGAACTTCAGTACCAACAACGTGAAGTTGGTCCTATATTATGGTTGCTAGTCAGTAATGGAGGCTATCAACTAAACATGATTTCGCTGATCAGAGACTGCTGGAAACATTTTAGAACATTTCAGTTGTAGCAGATGGGCACATAGTGTTCTGGCTAGAGTGTCTGCTAAAATTCTACAATTAGAACTGTCGAAATAGAAAACCTTCGCTCTACTTGGAACCTGGAAGGGCATAGATGTAGTGTGCACTTCAGTCTTTACCCCTTAACTTGTTCTTAGGATTTAAGAATGGTTTTTATTTTTGTATGCATTTGAGTACCAATGTGTAGCAGTGCCACTAGAGCTCTCTTATTTATAACTTGAACTTTTGCATGTACTTGAGTCATCCAACCCAAGTACAAGTGCCAGGAGATGCTGCCAGAATGGTATTTTCTGTCTTAGTTTGGGTTACTACTGCTATAATGAAATACTATGGCTAAAGCAGCTTGGGGTGGAAAGGGTTTATTTGATTTCTATTTCCACATTGCTGTTCACAGTTGAAGGTAATCAGGTCAGAAACTCAAACTGATCAGGGACCTGGAGGAAGGAGCTGATGTAGGGCCATGGTGTTGGGCTGCTTACTGGCTTTCTCGGTTTGCTTCCTTTTAAAACTTATGGCCACGGGGACAGGGATGGAACTACCCACAAGGGGTGAGCTCTCCTCTCCTCAATAATGAACTAAAAAATGCCTTTCAGGCTGGCCTATAGTCTGATCTTATGAAGGTATTTTCTCAAATGAGGGTTCCTCCTCTCTGATGACTTTAGCTTGTGTCAAATTGACATAAAACTGTCCAGCACACCATCCTACACTATCTTCTCACTAGGAACAAGGTGGCTTTGAGAAGTGGGTGTGGCATCATCACCCTGGAAGTCTTGTGTGTTTACCATTATCTGTGTAGTTCTATGTCCCAGGAAAGATGCCTTTATGATATTACATGCTCTATTTCTGGAAGACTGGCCTTGACTTATACGTGTGTAGAGCTTTAAAAAAAAACTGAAGAGTTTTAAATATGTAAAGTCAATGGCCATAATTTGTCGGGGCCTGGTTGTGAATAGAAAGGGTAGGATTCTGTACAAAGCACCTATTATCTAATAGTCTCCTCAAATGTCGTGCTATAGATACATTTGACTTAGCCTTTTATTGAAGAGGAAGGTGAGGTTCATTTAATTTTAATTTTAACCTTATGTCTCAAATCATGTGATGGGTCACTTGTTTAGAATTATGTGCCAAGTTGGTTGGAAAATCAAGATACGCACACAGCTTTGCTGTCGTTGATACTGGAACTCAGATGTACCGCCAGACAAAGGCATGAGGGAAAATATGGGCTCTGACTTTGGAGCAGTTAAGATGATCTGTTAGCCCAACCATTTCCCACGGCAAACAAAGGCAGGCAAATTCACCTTTTTTGAGTGTCAATTTGTTAATCTGGAATTTGAATAAGCATAGTTCCTCCTTAAGTAAAGAATTGTTGGGAGGATTAAGTACCAAAGCACACTTAACTTGATTAGAAGACAGTATTTAATAAATGTGTGTGCTTCGACTTCACCCTTTCTGTTTTTCCTTACTTAGATCTAAGCACAACTTTGAGCTTACTTCAAGCTGAAATAAATACATTGGAATGACTCAAAAGGAGTCTGGGGTGTTTGCTTTGGGTTTCCTAGTCCCTTGGAATAATGTATTAGGTTTTAGTGGTCTGTTACAACAATCACAGGCTTGCTAATATGTTATCTTAAAAATAGATTGAGATCACACCCAGGTGTAAGGAAAGTCTTTGTATCTTGTTTCTCTTGCTCAACTCATTTCTGAGACACAATTTTCAGATGAGAATTTTTGGGAAAATCTTCTTAGCTATGAATTATAAATAATGGCAGCACAAGATGCAAGGATGGCTATAGCTATTCAATCTGAATTCACCAAGAAGGTTGGAATAGACATGTAGGAGTGATGTTTTAAGTAAAATGCTACAACTGCTTTGGAAATGTATTGAAATTCATAGCTGCTTGAGAATTTTTGGAAACACCAGTTAAGCTTTCAAATGGGTGTTTTTTTCTCTTCAAATGTAATGTTTTTATTATAAAGCAATTGGAAGAATAAAAAGTAAGGCAAAGTGTTGGGGTGTGTGTCTGTGTTCAAGGGTATGAGTGTGTGTGCATGACTGTGCTCACATGAGTATGTGTGTGTGCATGTGTGTTTGTGTGTGTGCATGTCTCAATAATAGATTCAGTCTTATTAACTGGTCTATACAAAGCACTTGAGGGTTTAATCCTCTTGTAACTGTCCTCATTTTCTGCCAGAGTTCCCTTCCACTTCCCCGTGCCAATAGGTGAGAGGGAGGAGTAAAGAGAAGGGATAGCTATATTTATTTCAGATTTGCAATATCTTTCCAATAGTTTAAACTGCCAGTTTGAGAAAGCCATTTTATGCTCGAATGACTCAGGTAAGTGATTACTCTCCTGCTTGGAAGAATGGGGGTGACTTCAGGATGGCAGGAATGAGTTCCTTGAATTTTCAAAATGTCTTCGGTTCACTCAGTGCACTGTCATGGAATGACCGAACAAGTAGGTCAGTTCCTTGATTATTTCTGTGACATCATTGATTCTCTTGTTCTGAGATGTAGCAGGATTACTCACCATGGACACCAACTAACATTATGCCTCTAGTTTCAAGTTCCCTGCAAGCTCCTTCTATATAAATTCCGTGCAGGACTTTTGCCACCTCCATTCCCCTATGGAGTCAGGGACGCCCTGAGGTCCTCAGAATGTGCAATGAAATGGGTTAACTAGTACACTACTTCTGTATTGCCCACTGCTGTGCCACAGGCTTGTGCTGTGTTTGTATTGGCAGCATGAAGGTCTTCCTAGAAGGCTCAGAGCATCTTGCAAACATGTCCTGCAGTGCTCCAGTATCAAACTGCTTAGAAGTTTTCATGTTTATCTGGGTCTGTTAAATGGGTGTTTGGTCTTTGATCTAATTGTTGTAATAAATAGCAATACCTGGATAACTTCTGAACAACAGAAACTTTAGTGTTGTGGTGGAAGAGGATGGGAAATCCATGATGAAGGTGTTGGAAGCTTGGTGGGTTTGGAGGCCTATTTGATGTTTCATGGGTTTTACTGCCTTTTCATTTAGTCCACACAGCAAAGGAACTGCGTGAGGCCTCCTTTCTTCAGTATTAATCTCGCTTAGAAAGCTCTACCCTCATGACGCAGTAACTTCTAAAAGACCACAATCCCCTAGTTATTAGGATTCATTTTTAGTATTTTATTTTTGAGGGGACACATCCAATCTGAAGCTGCCTTCTTCTAGCTTCTCCCCCATCAACCTCTTGACATGGTATTAGGAACCAATTTAATGATAAGGAGACAGGAAACCATTACATAAATATCACCTGATCTCTTTTTCTTTCATCTTCTAGCAACAAATCCAGCAAGAAACCATATTGAACTATAAGAAGAAAAACCAGAATATTGTTTTTCTTTATAAATAAATCCAGAGAGTTTAGGTTTCGAAACTCTGAAGATTGTAGATATTGAGTTCTATTTTATATCATATAAAATTTCTGAACTGACAAATAAATCTGATGTGTATCATAGACTTAATGTATTCATATATGTGATTTTTTTGTTGTAAAGGGATTGGAAAACCTAAAATTAAAATATGACAATATTTTATATATAAGTTGTGGACACACTTGATGCCAAAAATCCATACAGCTCAATCAGTGTTTGCAACAAACGATAAACTTTTGTGATACTTTGTAAAACTTTTATTAGACAAGATTTTTAAGTATTACTCATTCAGAAAAGGCAGAAGCACAATGGGACTCAGTAATAGTCACAGTCAGATAACTGACAAAACACAAGATGCAAACACTCAATAAATTTATGCAATTATCTTCAATTTCACTATGATTGCCATAACATTCAATTAAATACATATTCTAGGTTTCAACAGTTCTTTAATGGCTTGTTTGGTTCTTGTTGTCATCTATGCAATTCAGACTAGTTGCAGGATCTTGGTTAGCAGTAGCTTCCAGCTCTGCCCATAAAATGTCACCAGGAGAATCAGATATAAACGTGGCAAGGGATTCTCTGGCCCCTGTACAGATGTGCCGATGATGGAGTGATTGTGCTTGGTTGGTAAACCCAGACCTTGCTACCACTCTGGCCAACAAACCCATCAGCCCACACTGGGCAGCCTGTGTCATACACAGTAAATGGCTCATCTGTTGGGCAAGCAGATGTTTCAGAGAAAGGAAATTATCTTTTATCATCCCCTGCAAAGGTAAACACTGTAAAGTATTTTTTGAAACTGAGTCACCTATGTATTGGCCTCTTTAAAGCTATAATGGACTTGAGATCCTTTATATTTAATGAGAAACAAATGGGAGTGTCTTGGACAAGATACTGATTTTAAATGAAACATTGAAAGAAAAAGCAATTGACATTATTAAAACAGCAACATTGAAATTATTTTACATTTATAATCAGTGACGTACTTAAGGTTGATGGGTGCTGTTTTCATTTCCACTTCTCTGGCATAAAAGAGGAATTGGGTACACGCTAAGAATTTACTAGATCCTTTCTTGATGGGAGTTTTGTATCTACATTCTCTGGGGTGGCTTTAAGTCACACATTAGTTGCTGATTCTCAGAAATATTATTTCCTGTTTCATTAGGAGAGAATTAATTCTGTCTCTCAGTTGCTGACTTTAAATAGTTTAGAATTTCATAAATTCAGGCTTTAATTTGGGAGGAATGTTTTTTATTAAGGGCATATTTATTTATAGCATGAACACACTTATTTGTGAATATCTTTGGATTTTTGAGATAAATCTGTAAAGTTTTCTTGGTATGTATGTTTATATTCATGTGTGTGAGTGTGAGCACTTTTGTCCACGTTCATGTGTATGAGTGTAGGCACTTGAGTGCTGTGGTGTGCATGGTGTCTGAGGACAATCTTGGGATTCAGTCATTGACTTCCATGTGCTATGAGATTGGGTCTATTGGTTGTTACTGGCTAACCCAGGCTAACTGGCCTCAAGATCCTCCTGTGTCTTTCCTCATCTCATTGTAGGGGTGCTGGGGTTACACATATATGCTATCTTGCCATGGTCTGTTTTATATGGTTATATATATGTGAACACTTCCTGTGAGGAAGTCCCATGATTACTAAGTTATCTCTTGTATTGTTATTGTAAAGAAAAACAAAACAAAACCTGTTCAGTACTTGAGATAAAATGAAGCATTCTTATTTAGACATTTCTATTTCCTTCAGTTAATGCTACCTAATTCAGGTCAATGAAATTTTATCTGTTAAACTAGAACTATTAAAAGGAGATTAAGCTTTGGGCTTGAATTTATATTATAGAACTTAATAATTTTGGACAATTCTATAAGATGCCTGATCCCTCAATATTTCCTTATTTGCTTACTGATGGGCTAGAAGATGTATTAATGAAGAATTTTATCTTGGAGTGTTCCATAAAGTCTGCCTTAAATTAGATGTCACTTAAATTCGCGCTATGTGCTCCAGTTATTATTGTCATTTTTATTGACTGAGAAAATGATGAAACATAGCATCCTTGAATTATAGATGTGAATAGTTCAGTTCCACATTTTAATAAAGATGCTCAAGCATTTGCTAAGCATCCAACACTCTGTATGTATGCCACACTGGGTGTGCTATATATAGAGTGATGGATTAGGCATGGTCTTTCTTCTATGGAGATGTATGATCTAGGGAATGGAACCAAAAAGATTTTTCCCCCTATCCTTTAGTATAGACAAGGAAATTATTTCATTCCTTTACAGAAACAGAACTCAGCTAGAGCATGGTTCCTGCATTCTTGCCTGCCTGTGGGAGAAAGGGCATTAGGTTATGGTGTTGAGCACCTCCATTATTAGTCTGGTCATGGGAGGAGTGACCTATTTATGGGTGAAGAACACTACTTGCCATTCATGTTTATTTCACATTCTAACATAATTTCTTCACACTGCACAGTGTGAAAATGTGCCATTCTATTTGGTTTACTCAAAAGATGCCTGCCAATATCCAGGCAGGATTTTCAGGCATACAGGATGCTAGAAAGACGATGATGATGAAGAGGAAGAAGAAGAAGAAGGAGAAGGAGAAGAAGAGAGAGAGGGAGAGACTGGTGTGGGTTTCTGAAACCTCAAGGAATAGACAATATCTCCAGATGTGTCACCAACTGATGAGAGAGTTCCAGGCTCCACCACTGGTGCTACCAACACAGGAACTTTTAAATGGGTACTGGGGATCTGAACTCGGGTCCTTGTGCTTCCATACCGAGTAGTTCACTCACTAAGCCATCTTGCCAGCCCTAAGGTTTTTTTTTTTTAAATCCTATTTAGTTTCTTTTTATATCTTCATGAGATGAGAAAGCTGAAGTTCAGAGGGGTTAGGTCGTTTACCCTCAAAGCACAAAATGCATGCACAGTTCAGGACAAGGATCTGAAGTCATGTCTTTCTGCTTCACTAATTCAGCCTGCTAGCCTCATTGTCCCTCCTCTGCAGTCAGACTTTTTCATCAGGACTGCTGGCTCCTAGTGATGATGTGGAGACTTATTGTAAATTATACAAGCTCTATGGATACCTTGGGCCTGTTACTAACTAATTCTTACAACTTAAATTACCCATTTTTACCAAATTTCTTTTTGTCTCATGGCTTTATTACCTTTACTCTGTACTGTCCATGCTGTATCCTCTCCATCAGTTGGTCCACCCAAAATGGTTGCCTTAGAAAAAATAAGGAAACAATAGAGAAAGATAGCTGATATCAGACTCTGGCCTCCACATTCATGGGTGAGTACAGTTCTGCCACACAACCGTGCAGCACAAACACACTTGTGATACTGTTCATTTGAGCACTTTGGGATGTATTTTTGTTTGTTATCTGTATTATTTCTTTTTTTTAACTACATTGTTTTTGAGTCAGGGTTTTACAATATAGCCCAGGCTAGCCTCCAAATCTCAGTCCTCCTCCCCCAGACTTCTGATAAAATAAAATAAAAATTTTAAATAAAATAAAAATTTTATTTGAAAATTCTGTGGAAACTAAATTTCAAGTTACATTTGGTGGATAAGAGGACCTGTTTTCGAGTCCCTTGCTTTTGGGGTTTGACAAGGATAGGCGATTTCAGGTATGAGGGGAAGGAGGGGTTTGGCTAAAATAGCTTTTTTAGTATAGTTTGAGTTGTATGTCTAACAAACATGAAGAGTAAATGCTTGGGAGCCTGGTAGGAGGAACATAGCATTTGCATAATTAATACTGTTTATATTAAATGTCTCAGATCCATTAATTAATATGTTGCGGAGGGTTATATGGGGATAAATGATACTTGACTAAAAAGTCCAGCTAGATGATAAATTGACCTTCACAACTTGACAGCTATGCTGAGTCATAGCATTCCCAAAATTAAAAAACACCAACTGCCTGAGACCACAGTTATGTTGGGCATGTGCTGATTAGACCCATACCATCGAGATGTCTTATTTAAGGGGAACATATGGATGATAAAACATTAATATGGTCCTAAAGTAAGAACCAGATGCCTGGTAAAGTTAAAATGGGTCCGGAGTGAGAAGAGGGGCATAGGTGGGTGGGTTGTTGGTTTCATGGAGGATGGTAGATTAATAGACAAAATGGGAGAGGGGATAGTCATATGGACAAGAAAGGTTTATGACAGAATGGTGTATGTAAGATAACGCAGATATGTCTATGAAACATTAATTAAATAGTTGAATGTCATAGGCATGGTTTGATAGTATGTTGGTAAAGAATGTAATGCCTTATATAATTAATAGTTAATACATGCTTATATGCTAGGGGAATATAATTTAATGTACGATATACATATATGTATTAATGTACTATATAAAATTATGTACAAGAAGTAGTTTAAAAAGAATGTCAGATTTGGGTGCTGATGGTGGGGGAGGAGTCTTTCCTTCTTGATGTCCTGAGAAAAAATAATTTCCATTTCTGGTTACAAGACCAGTGTAATGTTTATACTATCAGGACATTTAATCTTGGTCTAGAATGTTGTTTTCAATTATACCTGCGATTGGTATGAAGATTATGATAATGGCATGTGCTAGCACACCTGGCTTGGAATGGAATGTCACTAACCATGTAAAACCACTGCTAATAGTCAGAGGGTTAAAAGGTGTGGCAGTCAGAAAAACTGGAAGAACTCTAGGGTAAGCCTTGTGTTCTAAATTCTGATCAGGCATTAGTCTAAACAGTAGGACTGGGCTGAGTTTAAGAAATGTCATTCTTTTCATGATTAACCTAACATTTTGAAAATGTTATAATTTCTGTGATTCATCTTAATGTCCAGAAGTGTGAACATGTGTCTAGGGGAAGACACCCTCACTATGATAAGTACATTAGGATATCTTTATTTGAATTACTGATTGTTCCATATGGAAGTGAGTAGCAGACCAAATTAGGAACTGCTAATTGACCCATTTGTAACTCAAGGGGACAAGAAACCCATTACATTTTGCACTTATGTCTGTTTAACTATAAAAAAGTTAATTTATCTAAAATAAAAAAGATTCAAATTATTTAAAAAGAAAAAGTAAGACCTGGCTTCGAAGAGAGACAGGTATGTTTCTGATCTTTCTTCTAATGAGATTCAGATGTACACAGTTATTCAGCATACTTTGCCATGGCACAAACATGTCACATGACATAATCCTGTCACATGATGCAAGCCTGTCACATGTCAGTTGAATAAAGGAGGGCTGCTATATGCTGGTTAAAGTTTTGTTTATGAAGATTCTAATTGGGTTGTAATTTAGGCCTGTGACTTGCTGGCTGCGTAATCCTAGAGAAGTTAATGAACCCCTCTAAGACATTTATTCATGGATAAGAGTAGGTAAAACATCTTGTGTGAAGGATTACATGGAAAAATGCTTGTAAAAGCACTTTTTGCTGGCATTTGCTAAGAATTTATGAATATCATAGTTAGTAATGGTGAAGATAAATGTAGGAGCAGCAAAAAGCTATTAATTAAAACTAAATAAGGAAACAAACAACCCAATTAAAATGGGCAGAAGTTCTGAGCAGACACATTAATAAAGTTACATATGTACCAAACATATGTGTGAAAGATGCCCAACACTCTGTGTAAGAGAAATGAATTAAAATGGTGAGCACTATATCTATTGGGTTGGCCAAAAGAGAACAACACCAAACACTGTTAAGAATGTACCCTTTCCAGGACTTTCATTCATTATTGGTAGGAAGGCAAAATGATCCTTCTTTTTCTGAAGAGAGATTGACTACTTCTTATGGAGGTAAGAAAATGTTCATACTATGATGATAGCATTCCTGGCTATTTGTCCAAACAAAGGCAAGGTTTATGTAAACAGAATGATGATTTCACACATTTCTACAGCACTGTTGTTCACAGTTGTCCAACTTGAGGCCAACCAAGTTGCACTTCAGTGATACAATGCTTGAGGAAAAACACCTGAAAATTGTAAACAGAGACTGCTTGTTTGTTTTCCAGCTACTCAGACCCGAATAATCCCACAGAAACTATGTTCATTACAATGCTGTTTGGTCAATGTTTCAAGTATATTCTTGGCTAACTCTTATATCTTAAACTAACCCATTTCTATTAAGCTTTGTATTGTCATGAGGCTATGGCCTACTGGTAAGTCTCCATCTGGTGTCTGTCTCCTTTGGCAGGTATATGGTATCTCCCTGATTATGCCTACTGTCTTTCTATATATCTGTTCAGATTTCCCACCTGGCTTTCCTCTGTTAAGCCATTGGCTGAAACGGCTTTATTCATTAACCAGAAAAAGCAACATATACTTCCCACATCATCTCCCCTTTTCTGTCTAATTGAAAGGAAAAGTTTTAACTTTAACATAGTAAAATTACATATATAGAAAAGTTGTTAAGAAAGAATTATAGTTAAAATATTTGGTCAGCTTACATTTGGCAAATTAAGAAAAGTACTTTCATATGTCCTATCTTTGTGAGTCTAAAGTTTTATATCTAATTTATCTTTTATCATAACTATGAAAAACTATACCTATCTGTCTTCCACTCTTCAAAGTCCCCAGAAGAATATAATATTACCTAAGTAAACATGAAGTGCATTGTAAGCAACTCCCAAAGTTCTAGAATTGACAGAGACATCTCGTTGCCTGGACAGCCACACAAAGTTCTTCTGCAACACTGGGGCATCCATCTTTAGCCTACAGGATTTGACTGACTTTAGTATATAGTACTTTATATATAGTATATAGTAATTTAGTATATAGTACTTTAACCTATAGTATTTGACTGACTTTTCTGTGAAGCAGGGAATTTTTAAGTGGCAAAAGACAGTCTAAGAAACCTTCAAAGGAGAATACAACTGTGTTCTGGAAAAGGCAAAGGCATGGAGACAGTAAGGAGGTCAGTGGCTGCTCAGGTCAGGTAGAGGCAAGGTGAACAGGTAGAATATGGAAGTGTTCTATGTGCATCTAAAGCCTGTACATGTACAACACAGAGTGAGCCCAGATTTAAACTGTAGGCTTGAGATGAGGATGTGTCAATCTGGCTCATCCATGTAACAAATAAATTAGACTATTGTAAAAACTGATAAGAGGAGAAAAATATATATGTTAAGGAGGGGAGTAAAAGAACTAAAGAAAGTTATGGAACTCTGCACTCTTCACTCAGAGTTTCACATAAAACTGAAAATGCTTTACAAATAAGAATAACAATCAAAACTCAGCAGAGACAAGAAGATGTTAAAACTGGCAAGAAGACAGTTGAGCCAGAAGTATTCAAAATCATAGTAGTATTACATATCTCAAAAACTTGTGTTAAAGTGAGAGAATATTTCAATAAAAATGCATACAAACACATACACACCATTATCAACTACATAGAAACTAATATTTTATAAAATCAGACAAGAGATGATTGATTCTTTGACCAATGTGTATATGGCAAGATTGGAAGAAGTTCAGAACTACTGCTTTGAAAAAGCCCCTTAGAGATGTTCAATAACCCAGGAACCTTTGAGACCAGAAACTAAGCTGGTAACTCGTCAGGACCAGCTGACTTGTTTACAGGTGCCTGAAAAAGAGAGTGAGGATTAAGAAGGAAAGAGATAAGAGACAGAAGATAGAGTCAGGAGGTCTTCCAGTAAAAACTATAACAGCCCCAAGCTTATTACTCATAGTCCTTACATACCCCAATCAAAAGAGGAGGGCAAAAGGCTTTCTTATCATGTTACAAGGGACAAATAAGCATAAATACCTCCTTACATCTCAAGATACCTACTAATCACATCTTAAGCCAAGCATCCTGTTGTATGGTCTTTAAGTGGTGAAACTTCCTATTATTTGGCCTTGAGGAGCAATAATAGGCTTGAATTCTCTCACCTTTAGTCAAGATGGAACAGATCAAAACTGTGGACTACCACAGTAACTAAGAATTGCGTTAGTAAGGAAAATGCATTTGTAACAGAAAAGGCAGAAGGAAGAGGAGCACCATGGATAAAACAGCCTCTTATATTCTGGAGACTACCAATATTTTCCTGTGGTTTTGATCTCAAGTAAATATGCTGTAGGGTAAATGTGAAATGCGAGTGGACCTTCATAAATGGCCCTATATGTCGGCCAAACTTGTGAGCTCTAGATTATGCCAGGGGTTGGCAAATTTTCAGTGTAAGTGGCCAGATGGTAAATATTTTTGACTTTGTGAAAACATATGGTCTTTTTTTGCAGCTATTAGACTCAGCTGTGGTAGTATAAAAAATGACATAGACTATGTGCCTATGGCTGGAAATGTCTGTGTTCCAACAAAACTTTATTTATAAAACAAGGCAAAGGTCTGAGTTTAGCCTGGTATCACTTTGGCAAATACTTGTTCTCCAAGTATATTTAGAAAATAACTTTAATCAATGAATGGCAATATCATATATAAGTTTTAGAAAACATATTCCTAGAGTATTGAGGAAAATGTGGACATACCCTCCATAGCAGGTCTTGAGGGATAAAGGAATTTTAACAATAACCAAAACACTGTTATCTAAGACTTGGATGTTGGAAATGGTGTATAAAAATGCTAAAAGAGTGTGGGGGAGACAACTCAGTAAAATACTTAAGCATGAGTTCTTGGGTTTAGATTTCTGCTACTCAGATAAGAGTTCAACTTGTAATTCTAGCGTTAGGTAGAAGATGTGCAGGCAGGAGAACATCTGTGGTTTACTGAATAGTTATCTCCAGGTTCAGAGAGAGATCCTATCTCCAAATATAAACTGAAGAGAGATAAAGATACCTCCTGTCCATCTCTTATGTCCATACACGAGTACACGCACACGTGCACGCGCGCGCGCGCACACACACACACACATTCACATCATACAACACATAAACCAAAAATAATTACTAGAAAGATTTTGAATTAATAAAACAGCCCTGGTTTAGAGTGCCTCTGTGTCGTGGAAGTTAGCAGGTGGGAAAGGTTGTGTTGATCCGCAAAGAAAGATTTTTTTTTTTTAACCACAGGAGCCCTAGACAGACAAAGAGAGATAATCCTTCTAGATGCATGTTTGGTCTACTGAATCACAGCATCTGCTCTGGATAAAGAAATGCATAAATTCTATGAGGAGATCACAGCGCCTAAAAATAGATCTTTAAAAGATGTGTGATTCCAAAGAGTGTTAGTAGTAAGTGCGGGAAAACAGTAATAAGTGAGGAAAAAGAAAACTGTACAGGTGAAACCAAAGCATCAAGACATTGTCTGGAGCTGGGGAACGACAGCTGAGCCTCATACCAAATCAAGATCTGAAAGGTGATTACAGCACCTTTTCTAGCGGATTGGTAGTAAATGAAGCACACAAAGCCCTTTGAGTTCAGTTCAGTGGTCCATGCAAATATTTACTTCTCTATGGTATTGTTGGTATCAGACTCAGGTGAGATGACAAAGATCATGATACTTTATGCAAATAAGACTGAATTGTTGTTAGACCTGAATGGTGTCTTAAGTCATCACTCTGATGGATCTCCATCACAATTTCCTACATTGTTTCTTTACAAAACCCCAAAACAACAACAACAAAAACCCCATATGCTTTGTTCCTAGTCTTTTAAATTCAGGCCTGGGAAATGGCCCAAACAAAATGAATTTAATGGTAACTTTGTAGACTTTTTATCTCAAATGGCTTTGCTTGGGCATTTTTTTTTTTAAAATCTTACTGGTCTTTTGCTTATATACTATGGTTTCTTATTTTGTGTTTTGATGATGTGTTGTTAAACCTGAGAATCAATAGGAAAAAAGACAAAATCCATGATTGTTCAATGAAACCAAGCTGTATTTTTGGGTGTACCGAAAATGGCTCTCTATTTCATCCTAACCTGGGCCTTGAGAGAGCAGCCCACAATGACCTCTTGAAGTCTCTTCTACAGGAAAGATAAGGTTTCCACAGCGATGAGAGGATTGGCTGGGTTAGACATTGTTAGAAAGATAAATGAAAGGGAAGGTACAAGGTATTTGAATGGGGTTTCAAGCAGTTTACATCAGATCTAAGAAACAGGAACTTAACATTTTTTCAATTTTCTTAACATAATTTTTTAATTGATTCTTTGGGGATTTTCCATCATGCATCCCTATTCCACCCATTTCCAGTCCCTCCAAATCTTCCCTTCACCCTTGTAGAGTTCTCTTCAAAGGAAAACTCTTATAAAGAAATAATAAAAATAAGATAAAATAAGACATATAAAAATACAAATAAGAATATTGATACCAACAAACAAACAACCCCCAGCCAAACAAAACCAAGAAAAACAAAAATTAAAAACAAATAAAACCACTTTTATCCTTCATCTTTCCTGCCTCTCCATCACTTCTTCATTCTTCTTAGTGGTGTTGGGAACTGCTGTGTATCATGCAGTAGGCCCTTTTGTCCAAATAGCTTTACTTGCAAATGTTCATTGTGTAATGTGTTGATCAGGATCAAGGCTTTTGGCTTCTGGTACACCATCAATGCTGGACCCTCTCTAGATCTCCTTAAATCCCTGCAGTTGCTCCAAGTCATGGAGATTCTGCAGCTATGGTTTTGAAGGACCAGTCCCTACATGCACTCCATCAAGCCATAGATGGGGTAGATGTCAGAGAGTGACAGCTTAAAGTCCTGGTGTGTGCCTTGGTAGTAGCTGAGTTGTTAGGTCTCGGTTACTGGGAACACCCAGCTCAGGTAAGGGGCTGATTCAGCTCTCCTTTGAAGGCATAGGACCAGCGCTCCCTTTCTAGGGTCATTGGAATCCTCTATCCCAGGGGCCAATGAGGAATCAACTCTCAGGAGTGTGTGTGTGTAGAGGTGTTGGCACTTCCGAGGCCAATGAGGGGTGGAGTCAGCTCAGCATGGCCCTTGTACTTCAACTCATGGTTCAACACAAGGTTCATTAGCTCCTGCGGTAACATGGGCAGTGGAAATAAACACAGACCCCAGGTGCAACAGGACCACAGATCCAGACATAGCCATCTACAGCAACTTGGTCCTAGATGTCACCACGTGGCATAATGAGCATCCCATATTAGCATGGGACCACCAGTAGAATGATCTTGAGATTCCAGCAGGGCTCCACATGGTGCCTCATGCCATAGCTTGGGCTAGATGTCACCATGGTTCAAGGTGGCAGTGCAGACCACCCCGATCTCTATGACCCTGGTGACCGCTTTACCCTCGGGCACCACCATGGCCTCAGTGTCAGGCCAGGTTCTGGATATCTGCACAGCCTTCAGTGGTAATAGGGGCCATGGACATTGACAAAGACCCCGGCTGGGGTAGGGCCATGCAGGAACTTGTTTTAATTACAAATAAAAACCTTAATTTGCAAGGACTTAGCACAGGACAAGCAGGAGCTTATTCTTTATTGTCTGAAAAAAATTTTCAATTAAAAAAGAAGAAAGTAAAACAAGCTCTCTGAAAGCAATTTTCACATTCAGTTTGGATGAACAAACTGTAGACGACGCTGAAAACTAGTTTGAGTAATGGAAATGTTTGAACAGCTGACTGGTGGGGTTCCCAGATAGCAAAGGCTTCTACTCCATTTCATTGTCTTTAGACAACATTTTAAGCAATGATAGGTGTATTTGTCCCTCAGTAATGTTGCCATCATATATTTTGATTCTTTTTCTTAGATAGAATAACAAATAGGATAACCTCATTCTATTTCATAATTGTACGACATGCTTTTAGCTTATGTCATTGAGAAAATAATTTAATACAAACAGTGCTTGTGGCGAGTGACAAAGGCATTTTAATATTAAAATTGGCAGGAAGAGTTGACAGAATACAACAAGAAAAGTCAAATAGTTTGGAAATCTTTGTTTAGAATCAAAGACTACAGAGAGTGTGGTAGGTAAAACAGAATTCGTTCATTTTCCCTTTGAAGTAATTGCTATTTTTACCACTCTACAGTTTTAGGAAGGTTTTTGCAGATGTTATTTTACTTTGACATCCAGATCGTCCTTAAGAATTGGAAAGGTTTTTCACTGTTGTCATTTCCTAATTTGCGAAAGCTGAAGCTACAAAGGTTTGCAAAGTGAATTGCTGGAGCTGCACCCTTAGTGAGTAACAGCGCTGCTTTCAAAACAGATAATGTTACTTAAAAAGTTTCACTGTGGGAAAAGCTCTGTAACCTGCAAAGCAAAGGCAGAAGGTAGAGGTAGGTCCATCACAACTAAGCTAAAATTACAGGGGTGTTGAAGGAATCTGTGAAAGTGTTAGACTGTGTAGCTCAGGTTTCTGTTCCTTCACAGATGTATGAAATATGAGCAGCAAACCACAAGAATCAACTCTGTCACGACTCTGAAAACTGGTCAAAGGTTTATGGCAAATAAATAAAGAAGGTACTGTGACAACCACAGGGAAGTTGTGTGCCAGCTTTACGTGTGTTCACTCTTCTCCCCTTTTTCTCATCCTACCCTCACTTGAAGACAGAAGTATGTACTCCAGGTGTGAGCTCTTGGCCCCATCTTTGGAGGAAATAAAACGGGTCTTGATCTCAAATAGTGTTTTAACATGCTTGAGAGCTACCGAAAAGTCTGATGTAAATCAATTGACTTTGTTCAACATAATTTGGGATTTTAGAACAAGAAAATACATTGGCTTGAGGCATTACTTCTGCATTACTTCTTTTTTTAAAACTATAATGTAATTATATTTCCTCTTAATTTTTCCTCACTTAATTTTTCCACACTTTCCCATATACCATCCCTACTCTCCGTCAGAATCATGGCCTCTTTCTTTTTCCTGCAGATTGTGCTGTTTTGGGAAGGTGGAGTCATTTGGACATGAGCCTTAAGTAGGAGGGAGGCATGAGTGGTTTAGGCCAGCTCATTCTTCTGACTCTGCTCTCTTTGCTTCTGATATGCCAGGCTGTTAAACAGGAATTGTAACAAACTGGCTGTCAGAGCTCCCCACCACCATAGACCCTGATGTACCCTCTGTGTTTAAGCATCTGTATTCCTTAAACTGCAAGCCAGAATAAATCCTCTATTAGGTTGCTTCTGGTATGTATTTGGGCATGACAACAGGAAAGCAAGGAAGATAAACACTAAAAAGAATTAAATACATAGGAACAAGTTAAGAGAAATCCAAACATGTACTTTGATCCTATAAAATAACATTACAAGAAATTAAAGATATCCAAAAAAATGGGAAAATCCCCCATTTTCACAAATCAAAGGATTTAGTATTAAGATGGTAGCACTTGCCAGAATGTTCTGTAGCTCAGTGCTATAAGTATTGGTGTATCAGTGAGTTTATATTTTTTTTTCTGATTCAAAACCTATATGGAATTCAAAGGGCC
This sequence comes from Dicrostonyx torquatus, assembly GCA_028555095.1. NCBI lineage: Eukaryota > Metazoa > Chordata > Mammalia > Rodentia > Cricetidae > Dicrostonyx > Dicrostonyx torquatus. The sequence goes on from JAQHUG010000052.1 coordinate 1,538,107, forward strand.
CACGAATAGCTAAAGCAAAAAGTTAAACTTGAAGTTTTTGATTTCTCTGTAACCCTGGAGGAACGCTTCAAAGAATGTAAAGATCTGGATAAATATAAATGCATGACTAAGAATGCACAGAGAAGCACTGTTCCTACAGCTAACATGTGCTGTAGTGCCTTGTATTGGACAGATGGGTAAACAAATACCAGTATATGCATGTAATGAAATACTCAAACCAGAAATATGGAGACATGCCCATGCATGATACAGAATGGATAAACCTTGCAAAGATACTAAGTTAAAAATCAGAGATACACATGATTGCACACTTCATGGTTCCACAAATATAAAACAGCAAGAATAGGCTAACCAATAGAAACAAGAGTATGGGGAGTCATTATCAGGCTGGGGTTGGGCATGGTGAATAGAAACTCATTGCTTAATTGGTTTCTTTGAGGTGTTTAAATATTATGGTGACTAATATAAGGATCGGCTCTGTAGCATTACAATGTATTTTACTATTGCTGTGAAGGGACACCATGATCACGGCAACTCTTCTAAGAGGAAACACTTAATTGGGAACTTGTTTAGAGTTTCAGAGGGTTGGTTCATGACCATCATGACAGTAATCAGACAGGCCTGGTGCTAGAGCAAAAATTGAGGGCTTTGCATCTTGATTCAAAGACAGCAGGCTGAGGAGCGGTGAGAGAGAGAGAGAGAGCGGAAGAAGAAGAAGAAGAAGAAGAAGAAGAAGAAGAAGAAGAAGAAGGGAGAGAGGAAGAGACTGGTGTCGGTTTCTGAAACCTCAAGGAATAGACAATTTCTCCAGATATGTCACCAATGACACATCTCCTTCGAAATGCCACATCTATCCCAGTAAGGGAAAGCTTTCCTTTAGAAACAGTTTATCAACTGGGAATCAAGCATTCAAACATATGAGCCTACGGGGGCTATTCTCACTCAAGCCACTATACAGTATGATAATGGATGCAAACAATATTCACTAAGAGAGTTAGTTAACCCAAGCCTAGGGTGCATCCTGGTAAACTGAACCACTTGAGAGGCTAAGATGGGATATAAAGGCCAAAGGCAGGAGTGATAGCTCAGTGGGTAAAGTGTCTGCTGCTAGACTTGCTAGACTTGGTGGCTTGAGTTTGATCCCCAGGGTCTATATGGTAGAAGGAACTAATTGACTTCCACAACATGTTCTGTGACTATTACAAGTATGCCTTGGCTTGCATTCACACCCCAGTGCACACACTCAAAATAGATGTAATTAAATATTTTATTTTAAAGTCCAAAGTCAGTACGGACAACTTAGTGGAAAGTTATATAAAAATACAAAAGTAAACAGTCAGTTATAGCTCAGTAGGAATGCTTCCCTACAATGTGTGAGGCTCTAGAGTCAATCTCCAGGACTCTTAAGAAAGGTTAATTTTTTCATTTAAGTTTCACCTCAAAATATATTTAATGCAATACTACATGTCTCATGTCTTTCCAACATAGTAAAATTCATAAACCTTTCATTTTTATGACTTTTAAGGACAGATATTATAAAGTGAGCTCAGAGAACAGCTCTTGCCTGAGTACAGTGAGGGAACCCAGAGAAATCCAGGTGAGTATAACTATTGTGTTTATACATCTTCTCAGAGGCAACTGAGAAGAGTCCCTGTCATTTAAAAGGGTCACCGCCTTCACTATGGGAGAAAATTAGGCTCAACTGCTCAACTGCAGGATATAAAAGTAAAGTGTTGTAATGGTTTGGTGATAAATACTTAGTCATGGCTTCTTTCTTTTTTGCACTGTATGATTTTGGGAGGAAGGAAATGAAACCCTATCTTCCAAGGTTTCATTTATTTGTGTGCAGAGTGATTAGAAGGAAGACAACCATATCAAAGCAGATGTTGGGGCATGAATATGCTCTGGGAATCTCTGAACATCCCAGTATCAGAAGCTACATCAGACTGCACACTAGGTGTTCGGATGTAAACATGGGTGGTCTACATGCTTACTATAACTTAATTTTTTTTCAGGAGGGGGTATAGGTTCTGTAGCTCTACCTAGGAACTATCTTTTGGGTACTAATTCCTTGAAACTTCAAAATATCTCTAGCTGCATTGGATAGACAGTAGAGAAAGTGGGTAGTCATTCCTTACATGGTTATTTCCATAAAAATGACATAAGAAGACATGACCTGAATTCAAGTGAGAACATTACTATCTTTAGAATTGGAGATTTCAACAGAAAAAGATCTGCAGTATGCAGAATTTGTCTTTTTAAAAGATATTTTATGAAGAGAAAATTATTCTTTTTCTGTCCTTTCTCCTTGACTGACAAAAGAGAGTTTTGACAAAGGGAAGCTTTTTGACTGGTCATCTGCCAATCTCTCTTTCCTAAGTTCTGAAGCCTCTTTCTTACAAATAATTTGTTTTTGCTGCTTCAGAGATTCATTAGTTTCATAGGCAACCATACATTTCTCATGACTGTCAACATTTCTAGAGATTTCTTAAAAGAAGTGGTATGTCTATTAACCTTTCTCTGCAGTTAGATTAGTATAATCTGTCAGTTAATATCTATTGAGTTGCATGTACTTAGTTTCCAGATGGATAATGTTTGTTTTTACATTATTTATGTAATTTGTTGTAGTTTTCTGGTGTCAGCTCTGACACACACCAGACAGAGGTTATTGTGCAAAAGCTAAATTCTAATTAAGTCTCTGGAGTACACAAATTTCCCCTACTCTGAGTCCACTTGCTTCCACACAATGAATATTGCAACACCTCTTGCTTCTTCATTCTCCTAGCTGCTCTTCAAGAGATCTTTATATTATGAGATGACCATATTGTACCATTCATCTCCATATTTCAAGTCACCCTGCTACATCCTAAGTCCTTGCCAAAGAAGCAAAGAGGTATTATCAAGAATGTCTTTATCTTTTGCTTAGACTTTAGCAAATATCTGTATTCAGATTTAGATATTATAACACTTAACACATGTTATTTAATTTTCATCAAATCCTATGTAATAGATAAAAACCACCTGTGAACTTATAGAGAAAGAGACTGTGACTCAGGAGAAATATAATGTTCTTCCTGATAGAGCTAGTAAGTAAGATGGCATTTATCCACTGGTCCACTGTAGTGCTTGTAAGACTCTTTGGATACCTTGTCCTGATTGTCACAGCTGAGGATTTAGACATACTAAAATGATATAATGAGGAGTAATAATGAGACAATGAGTAGAGAAGTGGTTCAAAATACAATGTCTAGAAGGATGGGGGATAGAAGAATATTATTATATTGAACTAAAAAATAAGTATAAAGAAGCAGTGGTTCTATTTCAACACTCATTTCCTAGAGGAGAACACTCTTCAACTTCCTTGTGTTTGACTTCTCTGGGTCTCTCTTTTAACATATGGAATGTATTGGTATTTCTTCACTTGCCCACCCGATACCTTTCTTTTCTTCCCTCTATTACTATTTTGAAACTTGTAATTACGTACAGGCAATTGTAATGGATTTCTTTCTTTCACTGATTTCTGACAGCTCCTATCAGTTGAAAAATGTTAAACAGGGCCTAATCACTTCCTCATTTTTCCTGTTTATCTGTCCTTCCTTGTCGCACTTTGTGTTGTTTATGCTTTCAAGGTCATTTACCTTTACAACCAATTGCGTAAGCTTGGACGGTGCTCCTAGTCTTTGTTTAGAGTTTTATTCTGAAAGGAAAAAACTTTTTAATAAAACAGCATGTTCAAAATCCTTATTATCTAAAATATTATAAGCCCAAAGCATGTGGAAAATTAAGGGTAACTGAAATGAAATTAGTATGAGCAACTGTAACCCAGTCAGATATATGCTTTAATATGTGATTGTGCATGTGTTGCTGGAACTGATGCTAACGATGTTTATAAGATTCCTGATATGGATGCTGGTAATCAAACAAGTATCTGTATGAGCAGTAAGTTCTATTAATTGTAAAGCTGTCTGGCCATTCCAAACACTTTTAATGCTTTATTTCTTATCCTATGGCATGGTCAGGACAGGAGCATTTTCATTACAGGAAGATATTGTTATTTGTTTGTTTGCTTGTTGTTTTCAATACATTCAAGAATATATTGCTTTTGCTTTTTATTCATTTATTTGTTTGCTTTCTATACATCCAGGCTATAGTTTCCATTCCTTCCATTTCTTCAATTTCTTTTACTTCCTTCCCTAGTTTTCCTCTCCTCCAGATCCACTTTTCCTCCACTTCCCGTTAAAAAAGAGTTGACTACCCAGGGATATCCATCAAACATGACATAACAAGGTAACAATAAGACTGCGCTCAAGCCTCATATCAACTGTGGGTGAGGCAACCTAGTAGGAGAAAAAGGATCCCAAGAGAAGACAAAAATCTCAGAGACACCCCCATTTCCACTGTTAGAATTCCCACAAAACACCAAGCTAACAACCATATCATGCTCGCAGAGGATTTAGTATTGATCCATGCAGGTTCAGTGACTGCTGCTTTAGGCCCCATGAGCCACTATGAACCTTGCTTAGTAGATTCTTGGACCAAGTTCTCCTGGTTTCATTGACCTCTTCAGCTCCTAAAATTCTTTCTACTCCTCTTCATTGGAGTTCCCAAGCTTCAAGAGAAGGGGTTTGATGGAGATCTCCAGTTTGGGCTTTCTCCTCACCTAAAGTTTGGCTGTAGGTCTCTTCATCTGCTCCCATCAGCTGCCAGAAGAAACCTTTCTGTTCATGATTGGGCAGACACTGATCTATGCATATATAAGAATATCATTAGAAATAATTTTATTGATTTTTATTCTTTCATAGGTTTCTGAGTTATCCAGTCTCCAGTTTCTGGTCATCCAGGCGGTGTTGAGCATGGGATCTCTCTCAGGGCTTGGGCCACAGATTAAGCCAATCATTGGTTGGTCACTCCCCCGAGTTCTCCACCTCCATTGTCCCAGTACATCTTTCAATCAGGATAGATAGTAGGCTTAAGGTTTTGTGCCTTGTGTGATCACAGAGCACAGATTGTTCAGGCTCTGAGTTCTCCATTACTGGGATTCCTCAAGAGGGTCACCCTCCTGGAATCCTGGGAGTTTTAACTGCACTGGATTTCCATGTCATGCCCCCGAATGCCTTCCAAATTTACTAATTTGTCCTAATACTTTCCCTCCAATCCTCTCGATGTAATCTGATTCATCCTATTCCTATTCCCTTCTTCGCCCAATTCACTTCCAAAAATCTATTTCTCATGCCCAAGGAGATCCCTTTTTTCCCTTAGACCCCTTCTTGTTACCTAGACTTTCTAGTTCTGTGGATTACAGCATAATTATCATTTACATAATATCTAATGTCCACTTATAACTCAGTACATATCATATTTGTATTTCTGGGTCTGGGTTACCTCAGTCAATGTAATTTTTTTCTAGTTTCAACTATTTGCCAACAGATTTTACCATGCCATTTTTTCCTTAACAGTTAAGTAATACTCTACTGTGTAAATATATTACATTTTCTTTATTCATTCTTCTGTTGAAGGACATCTAAGTTGTTTCCTGTTTCTATTATGAATAAAGCTACTATCTTGGGGACTGTGGATCCCCAGACCCTGAATTTCCTGTGACTCCCCTGTCTGCCAGAGTAAACAAATTGTTTTTTTATGCTTGCAGCTGCTCTGAGCAAACAACTTGTTTTGCAGATGCTCTAAGCATGAGACCCTCAGGAGTTCCTGATGTCTGGAGAGTGGTTTCTGGTGGGCTTGCAGCTGAAAGAGCATGGCCATTTAGTCAAGGAGAACCTATNTATCTAGAACTTCAAGTACTATAGTGAATAGATATGGAGAAAGTAGACAGCCTTGTATTGTTCCTGATTTTAGTGGAATTGCTTTGAGCTTCTTTTTATTAATTTGATGTTGGCTATAGATTGCTGTACACTACCTTTATTATGATTAGCAATGCCCCACTTAACTCTGATCTATCCAAGCCTTTTTTTTTTTATCTTAAAGGGTTGTTAGATTTTGGATTTTGTCAAAGGCTTTTTTATATAATCTACAGAGATGATCACATGTTTTTTTTCTTCTTTCAGTTTGTTTATATGATGGATTACATTGGTGATTTTTCATACACTGAACCAACTCTGCATCACTCGGATAAAACTTACAACCTACTTAATCATTATCTTTTCACATTTTCTTGGATTCTATTTGCCAGTAGTTTATTTTGTACTTTTGCATCAATTTTCATGAGACCAATTGGTCTGTAATTCTCTTTCTTTGTTGAATTTTTATGTGGTTTGGGTTTAGGGTCACTGTAACCTCATAAAATAAATTTGACAATGTTTCTTGTGTTTCTGTTTTGTGGAATAATCTGAAGAGTGTTGGTAATAGGTCTTTAAAAGTCTGGTAGAATTCTGTGCTGTTCCTGGTCTTTTTTTCTCTTTTTTTCATCATGAGACTTTTAATGACAGTTCTATTTCTTTAGGATTTATAGGTTTATTTAAATTGTTAATCTGATCTTGATTTAACTTTGGTAAGTAGTATCTATCAGGAAACTGTCCATTTCTTTTAGCCTTTTCAATTTTGTGGAGTACAGGTTTTTGAAGTATGATCTAATGATTCTTTGGATTTCCTTAGGGTTTGTTGTGTTGCCCCCTTTTCATTTCTGGTTTTGCTAATTAAGGGATTTTTTTTTCTATTTCTCCTAATTTTTGTTTGTCTTTTCCTTACTTTCCTTATTTATTTATTTATTCATTTATTTTTTGTCTTTAGAGGCAGGGTTTCTCTGTGTAGTCCTGGCTGTCCTGGAACTCCCTTTGTAGACCAGACCAGTCTGAACTTCAGTTCAAAGAGGTTCACCTGCCTCTGCTTTCTACATGCTGGAATTAAAGGCATACATCACCATGTCCAGCTTTGTAGTAAGTGGCACAAGCTGGCTGTGTCCCGCTGCCCCCACTGCCCAGC
>JAQHUG010000052.1:1545371-1556888 GCA_028555095.1 Dicrostonyx torquatus
CCGTGAGATCAGGAACTAGGGATCCCTGAGAGATGACACTTGGGAAAGGTGAGGGTTGATTGAAAATGGGTATGTGTCTATGTTTATTCATCCCCAGACTCTTGCCTGATAGTGGTTCCAGATGGTGCAGGCAGCACAGGAGGCATAGCTGAAATCAGGAACTAGGGACTCTCTGAGGGGTGCCCTCTGGAAGACTGGCCAGCAGAAAAGTAATAAAGAGGAGACAGGAGGGTGAATTGAAGGCCTTGAAAAGATGGTTTGTGCACAGAGAATCTGGATTACGTATATTACTGGAGAGAGACATTTGATTCTGGGAACTGCTAAAAAGGTACCTTGACTTTAAAATATGGGTCTAAGGATTTGTTGCTTTGGAAAAGAGGTTCTGCTTTTGTTTCTACAGAGGATGAAAACCTGTGAATTCATTCCAAACTAAAGTGGTCTGATAGACCAAGATCCCTCTGAAAAGTTTCTGTGAAATCACCCGTAAAAATTACTTCATCCAACTAACAGCAGGAAGTACTTTGGAGAGAACTATGCCCAAATTCCCTAAATGATTGTTTACTGGAGTTTGTGGGACTAAGGGGAATGCTGTAGGTAGTGGTGGTGCAGGGAGCATTGACAACCGCTGCAACAAGTGCTGGAACCCAGGTAACCTGGAGCTGCCCAGACCTCACCAGTCTGCCCATTTGTGTGTGGCATATGGAGAAGGTGGTGGCAGGGCAAGGAGGTGGCAGCAGTCCCCAGCTCTACATGCCCAAGAGTTTGTGGTGTGAGCAGTAGGCTTTCCTGTAGAACCCAAGCAATCACCACAACAGCTGCTGAAGGACCCCAAGCCAGCCTGCTGCTCCGGATGCCAGCAGCAGTGGGAGATGGATAATGTTGACCCTGTCGATGCCTGGCCTGGTGGAGCCACCCTGGCCTGTTGTGGTGGCACATGCAGGTAGGATTTGCTGAAGAAGGCAGAGGCANTGTAGACCAGGCTGGTCTCGAACTCACAAAGATCCGCCTGCCTCTGCCTCCCGAGTGCTGGGATTAAAGGCGTGCGCCACCAACACCCGGCACTTGATTTCTTCAAGTGACTTACTCATTTCTTGTTTAAGAACTTCAATTATCTTTATAAAGCTGGTTTTAAGGTCTTTGTTTTGTGTTGCAACTGTGTGGGAATATTCAGTGCTTGTTATTCTAAGATAACTAGGCTCTCATGGTGAAACACTATCTCTACTATTTGAATTGTGTTCTTGTGCTGGCCTCAAGGCATACGAGTTTGGGGTGATTATAGGTCTATGAGCTACTTTCTGAGTTTGTCTTTGTTAAATGGGTGTTTTGTTTTTTGGTATGTGTTTCCTCTTTTATCTTCTGGTCAATTTGGACTGGATTTCTGGAAGCTGGAATAGTCTCTAGTAGAGCAGGGAATTTCTGCCCCAGTTTGGGCCTGGGATAAGGTCAATGGGTGGGCAGCCTACATGGAATTCTGATGGCTGGTGTGGTCTTTACAGAAACGTTTTTAACTAAAGTTGAACTACATATATTTATCATGACAGGATGACCATGAGCCTATGGGAGGCCAGAGATAAAATGTGATTGTATTGAGATGTCTTCCCCAAGACCTCATGTATGTGCACCTGTGGTCTCTAGTTAGTGGTGCTGTGTGGGGAGGTTATGGAATCTTTATGAGGTGGCACTCTGCTATAGGAAGTACATCACTACAAGTTAGCCCCACTACTTGTTCTCTCTCTGCTTCCTGTGTAAGGATGAAATGATATCACTCTTCTTCCCAACTGGTTGTAGGCCAGCCTCATGCTCTCAGCCAATTCTTCTGATCATAGTAGATTGTATCCCTCCTGGAACTTTATGCCAGAATGAACTCTATTTCTACAACTTGCTTCTGATCTGGGTATCTCATCACAGCAACATTTGCATTGTTTTAAATAATATACTTACCCATCTTTTTCTTGATTTATGTTTTTTATATGAAATGAACTCGGGGATACAAGGTGGCACATATCTGTGAGCCAACTACTCAAGAGACTAAGGCAGGTGTGGGATGAGGAGACTTCAAACTTGGGCAATATAGCAAAACTTTGCCTTAAATATAAAACCATAGTGCTGGAGAGATGACTCAGAGGTCAAGTACTTGCTGTTTCACATAACAAGTGACAGCTCTGTGAGAATATGAATAGGCCCATCTCAATTTTAGACAACTGAAGGGAGTTACAGATTAGAACTTCCTATAGCATTTGTTAAGCTCTCTTGCCTCTGCAAATAGCCACACAGACACTTATTAATGGATAGCTTAGGCTCATTATTAACTAGCTCCTACAGCTTAAATTAACCCATATGTTTTATCTATGCTTTACCACATGGAAGTGACTCTTTTCAGCACAGCCAGTTCATCTCCTGCTTCCTCTGTGTCTGGCTGGTGATTCTACCCTCCTCCTTTCCCACTTTCTCTCTCCTGCCTAACTACTTTCTGCCTAGCTATTGGCCAGTTGGCTCTTTAGTAAACTAATGAGGGCAAAAAAAAAAATCTTCACAGTATACAAAAGGATTTTCCACAGCAGAGTGGATCTTGTTGGATATCAGAAAACAATGCCCCAAACTATGACCTTTGGCCTAGTATACACTTACTTAAAGGAAACTGGAAGGCCTGCAGAGCTGCTTCTTACCTTCTCTCACTCTCTACCCAGGAACAGGTAAAGGCCTTCTCCAAATTCCCTTAACTGTGTAAAAACCAAGTATATTCAAAATAAGCAAAATTGCCTTCTAATTATTTTTATGGAATTTTACTACTGAGAAAGTTTAAATTTGTATTAAAGAGGAAGAAGATCAAAAGAACATCCAGAGTTCAAATTTTATCACAGAGCACTGTGTAGTTTTCAGGATAACTCATTTCACTAGAAACCATTTGTATTTCTGTAAGTTTCACATAACCTTTATTTTTCTTTCCCATGTGAAGAAGGGAACATCCATTTGAATCTCACTGAATTTTAGAGCTCTCTTGAAGCACAAATAATAAAAAAACAGAGACAGATATTGGGGTTCAAGCTGAAGATCAGAAAGCAGCTAGCCACTTTCCTCTACCTGAGACCAAAATGGGCAATCCTACCTCCACGAATCTTCAAATCCTCAAACTGAGTTCCCGAGCTCCTGTCTCCTCCTCTCTTTTATTCCTTGTTAGTGCTGGGATTAAAGGCATGTACCACCACTGCTAACTAGTGTGGCTGCTGTGATTAAAGATGTGTGAGAACTGTATGGCTGACTTGTGTGGCTGCTTTGCTCTCTGATCTTCAGACAGACTTTATTTATTAAAACACAAATGATATACCATTGTAGTCTCTCCTTACCTCATCCTGATGTAAGAGGGTACTTTTTTGTTCATCTCCCATCAATCTTCACATTATCAATTTATTTAAAGCAGACTAAAAGACTCAAACCTTCATGATTCTTTCTGCAGTAAAATAATTCTTTCTGCCTTTACAGAATTAGAAGCCTTCTGCAGTGAAATGCTTGCATGTAATTTCCTTTCCAGGCTATTTCCTGCAGAACTGAATACAACATATTAGGAGTAGAAAAGTAATGGAAGAGCACAAAAAAAAGTAAGAATGATTGTCTCTTTAGTTTCTATCAGTATAGAGAGGAGTGTGGAATGAATTATGTTTCATATCATTGACGCCATATTTATATTAAATAGAAAGTAAAATTCAAGACTGTTCAAACTCAAGAAAAAAACTAACTAGAGAGAGGATTAATGGCTCAATATGGTAATTTTATAATTAATTTATCATCCAGCTTGTATAAATCCCCTTGAAATTATAAAAAATGTCAGCTTTGGAAGCCATGCCAGAAATTAATTTTGTAGAATGTTCTTCCAAAACATATGCCAGAAAAACATATAGAGAAAAGGACAGAAAAACAGATTAAATATTTATTGACACCTCTAATTATCAAAAATTCTAGTTTGTGTGTGGGGGGGTAGGAGACAGGCAATAGATACAAGGCACTGTCACTGTTAGTGATAGAAATATCTGTTAGGAGGAAGAAGACCATGTGACATATTTTTGGAAGAAATATATTCAGTTCAATAGTTGTGATGAATATATTATGCTAAGTAAAAAATGCATCATTTATCTCTGTCTCTGAAATTACTAACTAGTTAAAGCAGGGAATATTGCCTCACCTGACTTGATGTTTTTGGAGTAAGCTAAAGATACCAATAATCTGGAAGAGCTAATTAAAATTCTAATAAAGAAATGTAAAATTCATAACCGACTTGCTTTTGTTTCCTAATAACTGAAAATTCTAGGAAGTTTCAATCTCTAAAAGAAATTCTCTCCAAGTCTCTAAAAGACCAGGTGTTTGTTAAATGATCTCAGTTGATCAAACTTCCCCAGTTTCTCCATTTGAAAGCCAGAGAGAAGAATAGTTCAATATTTGCAAAGCTTGGTTTGATTCAAAGAAGCAAGATGGGACTTATTTGAAACAGATTCATAACATAAAAAGAGAAAATGGGAAAGTCCAATTCATACATGTTAAAGAGATTAGAGAAACAATTACAAAAAAATGAAAGTGAGGTAAAAGATTGTAGAGAACGAAAAGTGAAGTATTTTGATTCCAAGGTTTGCATGAAGAGGAAAATAGAAAATAAAGTACATACAGACCATAAAAAAAGCAAGTAAGAAAAGATCATGATGAAGTAAGAAATCCCCTCAAGTTAGAGAAAAGGAATGAAATAAATATATAATGCATGGGGAAAATATTTGAAAAGACATTGGTGATACCTGTGATGTGGGATTCCTCTCTGTATGATGTGAATACCATTAGCTAATAAAGAATGTTCTTTGGACCTATGGCAGGGCAGAATAGAGGCAAGTGGGAAATCCATACAGAGATATAGAAACAGAGTAGGTGGAGTCAGTGATATGCCATGTAGATGCTGAAGGAGACAGATGACCTAGAAACTTTACCGGTAAGCCACAGACTCGTGGTGATACACAGGTTAATAGAAATAGGTTAATTTAAGATGTAAGAGTTAGTTGATAAGAAGCCTGAGCTAATAGGTCAAATATGTAATTATATAGTTTATTAATGTAATATGTAATTAATTTTATTACATATTGATAACTATTCATATAGTTTATTAATGATATGTTATATGTAATTAATAAAGTTTCTGTGTGATCATTCCAGTTCGAACAGCTGGGAAATGAGCAATCAGTTTCTGCTTACATAACTGGATTATTGAAATTACTTGTTGGATTCACAGAACATTGAGATGTGAAAGCAAGTAGGTTTTCACAGATCTTTGATTTTCACCTTTGTTTACTTCCTTAACTTTAGAGACAATTTTCCTAGTAAATGCTATTATCTTAATTTTTATGCTATCGTGAAAGCAATCAGCCATAAAGTGGTTATGGAATTTCTCTAAGGACTCAGTAGCTTAAAACAATGGGAATGGAGGACCTAAATTCTGGACTATCATTGTGAGATGATATTGTTTTGAATTCAAATGAAATATAAACAAAACTCATATTTATCTTCACCATAAGAACAAAAGAACTGTGTGATAACTTGTCTGCTTCTGTCTTAGGTACCATGGCATGTGATGATTTCATTGGGAACATGAAGTGATTCCCATGGAATGGAAGCATCCCAGGATAATTCCCATACACAAGATGAAGGACAAGCTGGACTGCTCAAATTACAGGGGCATTAGTTTGTTGTACCATAACAGCAAGCTCTTGTCCTCCATTATTCTGCAAAGGATCAAGGGCAGAACAGAGGAAAACCTACTAGAGGCCCAGTGTAGATTCAGAGCTAACCGGAGCACAATTGATCAGGTCTTCACTTTAAGGCAACTGGCATAAAAATACAAAGAATTTGAAAAAGACTTATATGTCTGTTACATCGACTTCAGGAGGCCTTTGATAGCATTTGGAGGAAAGGATTTTGGGAAACAATGATGTTCTACAGGTATCCAGAGAAAAACATAAGAATACTAGAAAATACCTATAAAGATACCTTTACATCAAAGTCTGTGAGAACTAAATGATTAGTTTAAGCAATCATAGGAATGTTGCAGAGGTACATCCTCTCACTACTACTCTTTAATATGGTCCTGGAATTAATAATAACAAGAACCCTGGAGGATGAGGAGATAGGCGTACAGATACATAGTGTGTGAATCAATAACTTGTGTTTTGCCAACGATACAGCACTACTTGTCTAAATGAGCTGTAGGCCATGGAAAATAGAGTGGAGGAAGTCAATGAAAACCTTGGTATGAAAGTAAACATTGACAAAACTGAAATACATTGCATGGGAAGGGCACACAAGGATTTTAACATTGTAATAAAGAATCAGAACCTCAAGCTGGGTGGTGTTGGTGCACACATTTAATCCCAGCACTTGGGAGGCAGAGGCAGGTGGATCTCTGAGTTCAAGGCCCACCTGCTCTATAAGAACTAGGTCCAGGGCAGGCTCAATAGCTATAGAAACCATGTCTTGAAAAACAAACAAACAAGCAAGCAAACAAAAGAATCAGAACCTCAAGCAAACAGTGAACTTTGTCTATCTGGCAGAAAAACCTTCATTCAAAGGAGAAAACTATTCAGACATCAAGAGGTGGTTAGGGATAGCAAGATCTGCATTCCAGACACCACAAAAGGTTTGATCAGCAAGAGCTATACGACAACGAAAAAATTACAAGTATATGAGACACTTTTCTTGATCTGTCTTATTTACAACTCCAAAACTTAGACAATAAAATTGTCCTCAGAACAGAGACGGAATGTCTTTGAGGTGGCATATCTCAGGAGGATTCTAGGCACCATATGAAGAGATAGGCTGTGTAATGATGGCATTAGAAACATCTCCATCTAGTAATGGAGTACAGAAGGAAGTGTAAACTATAAGACATGCAATGGTGCTTGAGATACTTAGACCATGTTATGAGAATGACTGATGGTAGATACATGAAGATAGCGCTGCTTGAAGGAGTTCACGGGATAAGGCAAAGAAGAAGGCCCCAAAAATGCTGGATAGACAACATAAAGGAAGACTGTGGAATCTTGGGTATGATAATAACACAGGCATCTAGGACTGCCCAGGATAGGAACAACTGGAGAACCGCCATAAATGGACTGCCCATGAATGCTTAAGCATTGCCAGGGAATAAATGAATGAATGAATGAATTAATGAATGAGAAGTCAGAGTGTTGATGTGAAATTTTATTAAGAATAAACAAATGCAATCTATTGTAAAAGAAGAGTGATCCCATTATGAAAATGGACTCAAGCACAAATAAAATTGCAACAATCGAGAGTTTTGAGTCAAGAAGCAAATGATGGATAAACTATTATTACTAAGAGAAAACATAGACTCTGGGATTTCTGACAGAACTGATCTAACCCAGCATTATTCTGGCTGAAGACAGCTCAAGGGACATATAGGGGGTAACATGTCCCGACCCCAGGTGAGGAAGGGCTTAGATACTAGACACAGCAGATAAGGATTCTGTTAAACTTGGCAGAACTGCTAAAACTAGGCACTGCAGGAAGTTCACAGGTGGGTCATGTTGAGAGGAGGATTCAGGGATACTGACTTAAGTCAGGTCAACTAAAAATAATCTTTGTGAATAGAAAAGTGGTTGGTAGGAAACCAAAATGATAAAAACAGGGCAACTTTTATGCTAGCAATTGTAGGAAACAATTTCATTCACAGGGCTGGCAGGGCAAAGAAAGAATTCTCTAAATAGTAAAGTAGAAGCAAAGCCCCAGAGGGCTGAAATGCAGACTCTGCAGGAGCTCTGCCAGCATGTGCTGGTTTCTACAAGGCTCGGCAGACATTAGCCTTGTTTTGCAGCTGATGGAAAAATTGCAGAGTTGAGCCCTGCCCCTGTGCTTCAGTTAGAGTAAAGAAATACTGCTCATTTTAATGTCATTTGTGCTAGTGCCAGGAAGGAGGCAAATTTGGAGCAGATGCCTCTCTCTCTCTCTGCCAGTCCCAACCTAGTCTTCTCTATTGAGTTCTACTTGCAGAACCTAACAAAAAAGCAAGAAGGTGGATTGCATAGCTTCAGCTCATCTTGGTAGATCAAATGTACAATAGTAGGTGTAAAATTGAAAAACATTACTTAATATGTGCATAAATACAGAACAAAAGACTTTCTTAGACATAAATAAAATATAACTTTGAAGACAGTTTGGCTGGGAGTAAAAATCCAGAGCCTTGCATTTGTTAAGCAAGCCTCTACCACTGAGCTATTTCTCTAGCTCTTAAATTTCAAGAACTTTAGGAAGAGTTACTCTTCCACCTTGTAAAGCCCTTTTAAGTTTGTAGACTATTATAAAACACAGGGACTTCAGTCTTGAAGAGATCAGTTGCTTCTTTTTATCCCTGAAGATACTGAGATGTGATTATACAGATGAGTTAAACCCTCACTCTCTGAAATCTCAAGTTCTTCAGTTTAAAATAAACCAGCAATGTATTTCAAGAAAAACATTTGAAAATTAGTTTGTGTGAATCAGGAGAAAGCAGGAAAGTAAGTATTCAATAATCCGGTGAGATTCACCAACCTATATTCCCTTCTTGATATGGAGACAAAAATGGAAGCCATAGGCAATTTAGAATAAGCACAAGTGATTTTGATGAAAGAGAAAGTACGGCTCACACAGAGGCTGGGGACAATGTTCTCTCTAGGACATGGGTAGGGTAGTTGATTGCCAGTTTCTTTCTATGTGATATGAGTTTCATTGTTCTTGGATAAGATGTTTTAGTAAAAGGGTTAAAAACAACTGAATATATTTCAGACAGATCTGGTTCTTAGTGTAGAAAATGAAATTGAGAGAAGAGCTATTCCTGTTGACAAAACAAGGAAAGGTCAGAGCAATCTTTATTCCTAAGTCTTTCTAAGATTCTTATTCCTAAGATTCTTAGGAATCTTTATTCCTAAGTGTGTTGCATCTTGATGACTGTATTTAAGAGTATTAATTTTGAAGGTAATTCTTACTTCAGAATCTGATACTAAAATGAATTCAACCAAGATACAGATTAGCTTAAATTTCCTGAAGAACAGAGTGATTGTCCTCAGGAAGTACCCCCAGAATGGTGCAAGGGTGGTTGCTTATCATGAATGGACATCCTCAGAAGCTAGCTCTTTGTGGTTAGTGGTATTGACATCACTCTCTCCAAATACCATGGTCAAAATATCACTCTTTTTCAAAAGAAACATAACTAGTGAAGGGTCATGACAACTGTTGACACTTGTAAAAATAACTTCATGGCATTCCCTATTC
Organism: Dicrostonyx torquatus; assembly: GCA_028555095.1. NCBI lineage: Eukaryota > Metazoa > Chordata > Mammalia > Rodentia > Cricetidae > Dicrostonyx > Dicrostonyx torquatus. The sequence continues at coordinate 1,554,666 of JAQHUG010000052.1, forward strand.
TGGATATCCAATCAGAAGGCAAATTGTTTCCTCTCATTCCTATGGATTCTTTATGTACCATCCCAATGGCAGTGCCATTATCTGCATTTGTACTGTCAGAGGGATTCACAACAAAATTTTTCCAAAGACATGACATCTTTGGTTTCTTTGCTTATTGGGCATTGAACACTTGGTCAGTAAATATATAAAGCTTGAAGTTGAAGACTCATTCATGTTTGAGCCTCGGGTAGAGTAGAAAGATAGAATTATATGGAATATTCATCATCATGGAAATTTGCTCTTGGACTGTTACAAGAAATCTACTTCTTTACTCAATAGGAAACATATTTTCTGTGATGCTGCGACATGTTCATTTAGTTCTTGGCCAAGATTGTCTCTAGAGCAAGACACAGATGATATTGCATTTTTAATGCTGACTGAGGATGAGGTATCAAGCTTTTGGAACATTTTTTAAATAGACTGGGATTGTGATGGGCATCGATTTCATATTCATAGAATTTAGAATTATCAAAAGACCCTTTCACGTTCTTTTGTAGAAGTAAATGATTTAATTATATGTATTGAAAGCAATATTTTTCTTAGAAAAGAGATGCATCTGTATCATGCAAAACTTACCAAAGGCAAGGTAAATGAAAAAATAAAACAAAATCATTGATAATTATACCACATTAAAACAATTTTCTTTATATGATATTAAGGTTTTAGTTTAAGGCTAAACAATATATTTATGCATATAGAAGCTTAGCATAGATATAGTATTAAATAAAGAATAATGTTTGTAATTTTATGTTCTGGTTTTAGCTTAAGGCAACAAAGTATGTATGTATATATATTTGTGTATACATATAAGTATATAACAATATACATATACTGTTAAAATGTAAAACAGCCTGTGAAATGTAGAAGCATTGAGTTCATAGTTTTCACCAAACCAAAATTAAGAAAATATTCAGTGCAACAAAAGCATTTCTACATTCTAATTTTAAAATAATCTTTGCCATTACATTTTTAGAATAATGTAATTATTTAAGTGATTTAGTTTGATGGCTGTAATGGGTGGCTCTCAGTTTTTTTTCTTCTGTAAACAATGTTATTAGATACATTTATTTAAAATTGGAGTTTTGCATAAGCAAACTTGTGCTAACTTACCCTTGGGTCCCTACTCCCACCTACATGTATGAACTGTCCTTACTTCATCTGTAATATGTTCACTTCTTTTGCCTCCATTTACAATTTGAGATGATTTTTAGTATCTAACATTGTTCTTGTATTTCATCAGCAGTTGTCCGAGCTGTGGGAATCTCTTTGCTTTGAGAATCGTTTCCTGTGGCTCGGGAGGTTTCCTCTGTCTTCATTGTTTCAAGTTTTCTGAGCTGAGTCATGAATAATAAGAAACCCAGATAATTTAGACTGAATTTAACTAACCTTTCTTTGTTTATAAAATAATTGTTTTACAATTTATGCATGCTAGTGTGTATATATGGGTGACTCCAAAGGTCCAGAAGAAGGCTGCAGATCCTCTTGAGATGAAGTTACATGTACTGGTTAGCTAACCAGTGTGGGTGCTGGGAATTAAAGTGTTATCCTCTCCAAGGTTAGTAAGCATTCTGAACAACTGAGCTGTCTCTCCAGCACTAGAATTAATTTTTCTTGAACAAATGAATAGGCAGGAGACAGAAAGGAAAGACTGGAAAGAAGAATAAAGATTCAAGGCCTTTTTAAAGGAGGGTTTTTCTCAGGTTGTTGTAAGGGTTGATTTTCACCAGTTGTTGGAGAGTTTGCCTCAGAGTTCACACCAGTTTGGATCCCTGAGCATTTTCCTCAGTACAAGTCACTTTATAGGCAGTGTCTAACTCTGGGACACAGTCTTATGAAAGGAGAGTTATATAATGACAACTGCTTTGGATTCATCTTTCTGTCTCTGCTACCCCAAGATACAGTTGTAAGAGACTAGAACATAGAACCTACAAGTAAGCCTCTTTGGCATAAAGATTATATTCTGTGTGTCCAGGGTATAAGAGAACTCATAAGTTATACTCATAAGAATAATAAGTTCACACCAAGAAAATAAGTCTCCATTTGTAAGGGTGTCTCCCTCTTTGCCCGTGGAAGAGAATGCAGACTAAATCCACAGAGTTGAATCTTCAGTATAGTGGGTAACAGAATGAAACCATCACAAGAGACCTTGTTTTCTCTCAATTCTTTTTTTATTGTTAAAAAAAG
>JAQHUG010000052.1:1562120-1596321 GCA_028555095.1 Dicrostonyx torquatus
ATGGCACTGGGACCTATCTCTTCTGCATGTATTGACTATTTGGGAACTTATTCTATATGGATGCACATTATCTTAGACCGAGATGGAGGGGGGAGGGCCTTCGGCTCCCCATAGGACAGGGTATCCTGCACCATCTTAAGGAAGCAGGGGGAGAGCGGTCGGGTAGTGGGGGAGCGGGAGGGCCGGGAACAAGGGGAGTAAATGTAAATTTTTCTTTTAACAATAAAAAAAGGTAGTTTTCGATAGTGGTGAATAAAGTACATGCCCTACGCCTGTTGGTGTGTGTACATCAACCCACTCTGGCTATCATAGGGTCACGGAGAGTCTGCAAGGCCATAGCATAGATAATGGAGTGGTCATTGCCCTGTGATTCCTGGCACCAGTATCATTGACCTCATCTGAGTACTGATTAGAAATGTAAAATTCACTGAAGATGACTGAGACTAATTGCATTAGAAATGGCTGTGATAAACCACAATGATTAAAGAGAATTTGAGAAAACAATTGTTTGTTTTCACTTATGGTCCCAGAAAGAGAGAGTCCATCATGATGGACATGGCATAGAATGGCTGCAGAGGGAGTAAGCAGGGACATCACATTTTGATTTACACACGTGAACCAGAGAGCAAGAATAGACTGTATAACTCAAAGCCTGCCCAGAGTAAATGTACTTCAGAAATGTTCCACCTTTGAACGGTTCCATAACCTCCATGAATAGCACCACCAACTGGGGAACAAGTATTCGAAGGCCTGAGCCCATAGGGGACATTCCCATTCAAGCACCACACAGGTGTGTTTGGGGAAAAATAAAGGAAGAGTGGTTACAATTCAAAGCTTATTTACATTGAATCAAGAAGTGGTCCTCTCTGCCTCCTATTGGAAATGGGTTCGGCTGGGTCCATCAGCTTGATGTCAATCTTCCTTATACACTCAGTAATACATTGAGGACAGTGAAAACCGAGGAAACCCATATTTGAGTTTCATCTCTTCTAAGCCTTCATTTCTTATCTATAAAATTATGAGAGTCTTTAATATCCCTGTTTATTTCCCAAGGGTTTAGAAGAAAACACGTCTGATAATATTGAAGATGCCATTATTTATGAGGGCCCTGATGTTTTCACTCTCTCACACTTTCTGTGTAAAGTGTGTGTGAAGTTGTTATGGTGAAATACCTTTTACTGGCAGATACAATACATTTTCCAGCAGAAAGAAGGAGCTAAGCACATATTTTATTTAAGTGGATAGATTAAATACATGGATTTTCTTATGTTATCTGTATTCTAGACTCTGAAAACATTTTGCCTTTCTGTAGAACTTTATTTTCCATGAATTTCTATATATATTTAAACTTTCCCAGATAAAATTTGAGTGATTTAAAAGTATTTATGCAACAGCTACCCCATTCCAGGTTAGTATCTGGGTTCATGGCTCATCATTACTCAAATAGAAAAATTCAGTGATAATCTGTACGTTAGTTCTCTGATAACAGTTTCTTGGAAGTGAATAGATTTGACTGATGCACAGGTGCTGTAATGGTTAGGGTTCAGTTGGTCTCTGGCGATGTCTTAGTCATGATTGCCTTGTCAGCAAAAGACCCAAGTTTGGTATCCAGAATGCACATTTAAAACCTGGATCTAGGGCTGGAGAGATGGCTCAGAGGTTAAGAGCACTGACTGCTCTTCCAGAGGTCCTGAGTTCAGTTCCCAGCAACCTCATGGTGGCTCACAACCACCTATAGTAAGATCTGGTGCCCTCTTCTGCCCTACAGGCAAGATACCGTATAAATAAATAAATCTGGGGGCTGGAGAGATGGCTCAGTGGTTAAGAGCACTGGCTGCTATTCCAGAGGTCCTGAGTTCAATTCCCAGCAACCACGTGGTGGCTCACAACCATCTGTAATGAGATCTGGCGCTCTTCTCTGGAGTGTGGACATACATGAAGGCAAAAAGTTGCATAAATAAATAAATAAATCTTAAAAAAAAAACAAGCCGGGCGGTGGTAGCGCACGTCTTTAAAACAACAACAACAAAAAAAAACCCTGGATCTAGTGGCACATGCTTATAATCCTTGTGTTGGTGAGGGACAAACAGATTCCATGGATCACCACCAAGTCAACCTTGTCTATGTGGTGAAGTTCAGAGCAGAGAGAAATCCTGCCTTAAAGATAAAGAGAAATAGCACCTAAGGTTGTCCTCAGGCCTACTTTCACATATACGTGTATACATGTACACACACACTCAGACAGAGAGACAGAGATAGAGAGAGACAGTTCAGTGGTAGTTTGTGAGAAGTGACGGAGTAGAGAAACTAAGAATGGTTTGACTTGGGAGGGAGTGTTCAAGTAGTGGGACTACAGAATGCAACATATTCAGTGTCAAATGTAATTTTCAGGTGTTTTAAAGACATCTGGATAGAAAATGTTTACTGGTTGAATTGTAGAGATGGATGTTTTTACATAGGGATGAGCACTTAGAAATCAGCATATATACTTTTCTGTATTTGGTATGGGTATGAAGTAAAACTATTCACAGAGGCATATAGTGATGTATGAACCCATCAATGATTTTCATTGACATCCAAAGGTTCCTATTTAAAGAATCCAGCTAAGCACACAGTTGTTCCATTACCTTTTATCACTGAGATGTGGGGGGCAGATATATCCTCACACAGACGAAGACTTCATTCCCAAGAGATGAATCCCAGTCACACCAGCTACCAGAGAAATCTTCACTTACTTTATTGGAAAGCTTATCTTTTACTCCAGCTCAGCAATCTAAGAAGAAGGCCCTAACAAGCATTCCCTTGTTCAGATACTGAGTTGGGCCAATACTTTAATTTGAGTCCTATAATTATGGATGCCAATAGCATTTCTTGATACTAAGCTGTTTCTTAATAGAACACTTAGCACACATTTCATTTTATATTGGCTGTTCTTGAAGACCTATTTAACATGTAAACCCCTAATCACTCTTCAAAACTTCAAGCTTTTCAGAAGACAGAGCCTCTGGCTGCTACCCATTGTTCTCATCCCTCATCTCCACCTTGCTTGCTCTCTCATCATGTATTGATCCCTGAAAGCTTGCTCAGTGATGTTGAGATGTTACAAAATGTATCTGTCTTAAGACACAGATGGTATACCTTTTCATTAGTTATCTACTCTCAAAACCCTTTACCAATAAGTGTTAAATAATAAAAACAGTATGATAAAATTACAAATAAAAATTAAATCAAGAATTCCAACTTTAATGTAGTTTTATTGTTTACCAAACCTTCTTGTTCTTTTAACAAAATGATTTGCATTCACTTTGATTTATATGCATCTCCCTCTATAGGGGAGTTTATACAATGTATGTGTGGGTGTCTGTATATGCCAGAAGAGGGGTTTGAATACCCTGGAGCTGGATTTCAGGTTATTGTGAGCCACATGATGTTGATGCTGAGAACTGGACTTGAACTCCAGTCCTCGGGAAGAGCAGCAAGCTGCCTTCACATCGCCAACCCCAACTTTCTCGCCTTTGATGTAGCATTCTTCCCTCACAGTAGATATGTCCATGCCTGTGGATGTAGCCCATTTGGTAGAGGACTTGCCTAGCATGGAGAGCCCTGAGATGAATTTTTAGCAGCATATAGAGATGGACATGGTGTTACATACCAGTCAAACCAAGGGATACTAAAAGGAATATTAAGCCTTTAAGTTCATCTTTAGATCCAAAGAGATTGTGGCCAGCTTGGGCTACATGAGATCCTGTCTCAAGGCAAACAAACAAACAAACAAATAAGCAGGGGACAACAATGAAATTCAAGTTCTAAATAATGTCTATAACAAGTTTGAGGACAGCCTGGTTGAGGATGGTCTTTGATAAATGAGAACCTGCTTCAAAAAATAATAGAACAAAACCCATTGTCACATAATGAAAACTATACATGCTTACAATGGGTAGCCTCAGATAAAGCAACTTTTCTGTTTTTGAATTGTTTGGTCCTGCAAAAACTGGGATTATCATTGCTGGATCAAACAAACTATCACCTGAGTTTTCATACTGACTTCTGAATGCTTGAGCCATTTTGCACTTCTATATATATTACATAAAATTAATATATATATATTAATTTTAAGAAAAAGTATTTGTAACTTTCAAATCTATATACTAGAAAACGATTCTCTTGTTTTGCTGATTTTTTCATTCTCTAGGCATGATTGTGAATACTCACATTAGAATATGTAGATAGAAACAAGCACAATAGTAATATGTAAAGAATCTACTTGGCATTCATAGTGCCCAGTCGGAGCAGCATCTGCTCAGTCATTCAGAGCACACAGCAGTAAAAGCAAACTAGATAACTGGGCCACAGATCTGGTTGAAGCACAGCCCTAACTAGGAAGGCAGACAGATAACAACTTGATACTATATGTATAGTTAAAAAGTCTTAACTTGAATCCAGAAGCTTACCCTGCGATAGGATTGTAGAAACTATTCCTTTTAAGTCACCACACTCTTCTTCATCTGCCAATTTCCATAATTATTTCACTACTGAAAAGATAAGAAAATTGAATAGCTAACAAAAAATTGAAGAGGGCCTCAATCCTACTTATAATCAGAAAATGCAATTCAAAAGAAATGGATCTAATTTTGTACTTAGTATTGGCAAAAACACTTATATCAGATAATTCCCGGTGTTGGCCGAGATACAGAGGGGAGACAATGTTACTGCTACTGAATTTCAAAAGTGACAGTTTATTCTGGAGAGCAAACTGGCAACACTGGAAATGAAAACTGAATATTCTATGGGACTCTGGTCTCCCATTGTCTGTGTACAGCCACAGAGGTGCCCACATCTATAGGAGTGTATAATTAAGGTTACACAAGTCAGAAAGCCAGATGGGCATATATAAAACACAGTGCTGGGCAACATTACTAATACTAGAAAGATCTAAAGCGCAATGGCATTATGTAAACTGAAACATTCTCTGTAAATAAGTTGCATGATATTTGCATGTAGATACATGTAAACAGAGGTGACAATTAGATGGATAAAGAGTGCCTTGGTTTCTTTACTGTTGTGGCAGAATACCTGGACAGAAACTACGTAAGGGAGGAAGGGTTGATTTGGCTTATAGACCCGGTTACAGTTACAGTCCATCATCGTGGAGGAGTCTAATTGGCAGAAACTTGAAGTGATTGGTCACATCACACGCACAGTCAAGGGCACTAGCATGCATGCTCATCTTGCTTTCTCCATTTGGGGTATTCTTGAATCCAGCCTGTAAAATGATGCCATAAACATTCAGGTGGTTTTCCTGCCCCAATTAACTGAATTAAGAAAATTCTTCATAGACAGCCCCACAGTCCTGTCTAATCTAGACAGTTCTTCACTGAGATTCTTTTCCTGGTGAGTCTACATTGGGTTATGTCTACAATAGAAATCAGCCACAACAGAGAAACAGAGATGGTAAGGTGTCCCTTGACATGAGGCTTACTTATGGACCCATTCCAAATATCTTTAAGCAGGATGGTACAGGGAATGGAGAGCAGTGGGACTAGAGTTGGCATGGGGGAAATGCAATTAAATTCAAATGTAGAAGCCTAACATACAGCCTTCATTATAATAAGCTTAATATTTAGGAATGTGATTAGTTTTCTCTACCGAGGTTAAAGCAGAAAGAAAAGAACAATACATAGAAAGAAAGAGGGGAAGGAAAACAGAGAAACGCTAAGAAAAATAAAAGTGAAGTTTGCTGGTCGGGAAGGTAGACATTAAATAAAAAACAAAACAAGTAGAAAAAGCACATGGTGTTTTCTTTACAGAGAAAAATGTACAGTTATAGGGAGTCAGCCGGACTTAGTTTAGAAGATCCAAATTTAGGAAAATCCAAAGCATCTTCATTAGAAGCCAGTCAAATACTCGATTTCTCTTGACTGGGGATCATCATGTCAGTGTCATAGAGCTTCTGTAACTGTGTGATCTGCTGCTTGTTGTCCTTGACACCCACAGTGAATACAAGGGTATTGTCTCCTGTTTTCCTTCTGAGGGTTCCGAGGTTAGAGGTGCACAGATTAACTGAGCACTCTGATGCGGACATGGGGCTGTCTCCTGAGCTCAAGAGTCCTGGGTTTTTGGAAGATGGTGACGTGTGGCTTTTTTGAGAGGGGGAGCTGTGGACAGCTGTCAGCAATACTTTCTGGGCCTTCAACTCTGTACTTTGGTTTGATCTGGGAGGTAAGGCTTGAACTTAGTTTCATTTTCTGTGCCTGCTCCCTGATGAAAAATTGTCTGTTTTGATAGTATCTTATACTCGTGTACAGAAAAACAGAAATGCTGAACCTTAAAAATTCAACTACAATTTGTAAATAAAATTTAAAAAAAACACAGCTGGGAGAACATTTTAAGTCTATGAGGATATCAAAATGGTTTTATGTTTTGCCTACTAGAAAATCTTGTAAGTTCATACAGTAAAAAGTAAAGAATATTTATAATGTTGACAGAAAAGGAATTACAAATTATTAGTAATTATGTGAAAATTTGCCTGCCCTTATTCATAAAGTAACATAATTAAAAACAATTTGATTTGTTACCTTTGTTACAAATTCCAAGATTTCAAAATGATCAGTTGAGTGGAGGAATTTAGAAAGTTCTGGAAGTTTCATGCATTGGTAACATAAATATATAGTTTTATAGCCACATCAATAAGACAATGTAATGCTGGGTGGTGATGATGCATGCCTTTAATCCCAGCTCTCAGGAGGCAGGGACAGGCAGACCTCTGTAAGTTTGAAGCCAGTCTGGTCTACAACAGTGAGTTCCAGGACAGCTAGGACTGTTACACAGAGAAATCCTGTCTCAAAAAACAAAAACAAAACCAAAAAACAACAAAAAAGAAAGTGTAGCACATTGATAAAGATGTTAAGAACTATAATTTGCCAAATTAGACATCTTACAAATTATTCTGTGTGTTTATTAGATGCAATGTGTACATACATGTATACAATCTGCAGTTTTGATTACCTCATTTCCTTGTCTTTCTTTTTCATATATGTAAAAATATTGTTACATGAAGACTGAATGATTTATATGTAATTTATATAGATTAATACCTGAAACAAAGTATTAATGATCATAACAATAATATCTACAATAAAATTAAGATGAATTTTACTGGTATTTATATGCCCAAACATGTATATTATAATGTGCAAACAACTTCCCCCAAACTAATTTTTATCAGTAAGACAGAGATGGTGATAGATCTTTGCAATGGTACACATACTGAATGTGAGAGAGGTTTTTAATAACGCATTATTGAGGAGATGAAATATAGACCACAGCCCATATTAAGCACAGATTTCCATGAAAAGGAAGCATATATTGCATATGAGAATACATTGAGTGTTTATTATGGTTATTAATTGAGTGGGAGGAATATTCTTTAAACTAGCTTTCAAAACCTTTATTTGCTTATTTTTAATGATAAAAGCACCATTTGTCATAGTAAGTACAAACTGGAAATATTTGGTGATATGAGGAAACACCAGCAATATGTACTTAAATCAAATTAGCAAGCTACCACAGTAAAAGCTTATTCATGCTGCAATTCATGCATACAATTAATAAAGGTCCTTCCATTGCAGGGCTCATGACTGAGGCATCTATTTAGGAAAGACTAAAAGAAAGTTTATTTAATGTATTTCACTTGCAAAAGAGTCTTCAGAAAGTAAGACCCAAACAAGCAATACAAAACTCATTTTTGAGAGGGGACACTGTAGTCAAGGTGTGTCTGTAAAACAAATGGACAAAAATCTCAGTAAGGCTAGGCTGGGTGGAGAGTGTCTAAGGAAAGCTGACTTGTTGAGCCATGTTTTTGTGTCTCTATGTGATACTCCTGGTCCTGAGTAAGGAGGAAAGACACCTGCCCTGTAATGTGAGTCTTCAGACCTACTGTGGGTACAGACAGGAGTTCTTTTTACAGTTTGTGTCAGGAGAAAAGGAAGAAGAAAAAAGTGATGACCCTGTCTAAGTTCCCCCAAATGCCAAGTTAGTTGTATTGAGCACAGTGTCCTGAAGGCCACCCATACACCAGCTAGTTCTGGAAGGGGCCATGTTGTCAAGTACAAACACTGACCACTCCTAGACAAGAGCATATTTGGAAGCTTTATTTTACTTGTTTGCTTTGTTCTAAATTAAACTAAAATTAAATATGTCTTATACATTCTTATACTGAAGCAACTGCATGTATTACCATCTATGTGTGCACAGAAAAATATTGACTATTTCAAAAATAAAGTAACCTGCTAAAATGTTTCTGACTTTCTGTATCTTCTATTATAAACTCTCATCAATATTTGAATTAGGTAATATTTAAAGGTAAATGGGGAATTCAGGATTTAATCGTCTTTGAAGAATGCTAGCTATATTGGAATGAGTCTGTTTAAGTTCTTTTTTGCTTGCTTTTGTGTGTCTATTTTTAAAACCTGAGAGACAAATTAAAAACAAACATTCAGCAGACCAAAAACAAGCATGCACTAGATCTTCTCTTGCTCTGTTCACTGAGACCCAATCCCTTGGCTGCTTCCATAGCCCTGCAATAGAACACCAGTTGCATCTCCCGTGGATTCCACAAACCACCCCGTTCCAAGTTCTCTCCCCTGCTTTGTTACTGTATCTCAACAGATAACCCCTGCTAAACCATGGCTGTCAGAAAACCAGCTGGAATGACCCTAGAACTTTTACTCTCTCTCTCCACTGCCAGATTCAATCCCCAGTCTCATACCCAGCTCTGCAAAAGAACACGTGGGTCAGCCTTCCCTGGCCACCCTATCCCATCTCTTGTTGATCCCACAAATCTTCCCTTTACATTCTTCATTCTCCCAATTGTTGCCTTGTCCCAGACTCCAACTCCAAAAATCAACTCTGGCTAACCTTAAGGGCTGCTCCTTCCATACCAAAAAATGGGCTGAAGGTAGCTCACACCTCTTCTAAAGCTCCTGAAATCCAATCCCTTCAGTCTCAACCCCAGTTCTGAAGTAGGAAACCTGCTTTGGTCTCTCTGACTCCATCCCCTATGGTTCACAAAGACCTTCTCATCCAGCCTACCTCCCCTCATCTCAGTCCAGAATCCCATCCTCCAACACCAGCAAGCACTCCCTGTGAACATACCAGTTGAGCAGGCCAGGAAAATAACTAACACACAGTCTATACACTCAGAAAATCTGAAAGAGTACATAAGCCTGGGAACAAAACACCCACTAAACAAAGAAAAATCCAGAAATCAGCTGCTAGGCATATAATAATCTCAAACTCACATGCCTAGATACCAATGTGAAAACACAATCAATAATAGCCAGAGCAGTATGTCTCTACTAGAGTCTATCTATCTCTTAACAGGAGGCTCTGAATATTCCAGCACAGCTGAAGCACAGAAAACAAAAACCTTAATACCAACTATATGGAGATGATATAGGCCCTTAAAGAGGAAATGAATAAATCTCTTAATGAACTCCAAGAAAACAAAAAAAAATATTGAAGCATTGAATAAAACTGTTTAAGACCTGAAAATGGAAATAGAATCAATGAAGAAAACACAAACTGAGGAAACTGTGGAAATGAAAAATTTGAATTCAATCAGGAACTACAGATGCAAGCTTTATCAACAGGATACAAAGGATGTATGTGTATTAGTAGGGTTTCTGTTTCTGTAAAGAGACATCATGACCAGGGCTGTAGGTAGAGATATCCTGTCCCGACTGCCTACTTCCAAATAAGCAACATGGAGACTTAAGGTTACTTATCAATGCTCAGTCAATAGTTCATGTTGTTAACAACTTAAACCATTTCTATTAATCTATGTACCGTCCCAAAGCTCATCGCTTTACCTTTATCCCATTTTGTGTGTTCAACTCATTCTTTGTTGTCAGGAAACTCCAGACTCCACCATTCCTCCTCCCAGCATTCTCCTAGTCTGGCTGTCCTGAGTAACCTTATTCTGTTCAGTTATTGGTCAGTCATCTTCTTTATTAAATCATTCACAGTGACAGATATTTACACAGTGTAAAGGAATATTCCACAGCACAGGGCAACTTTTACAAAGAGAAGATTTAATTGTGGGTGACTTATAGCTCAGAGGTTCAGCCCATTATTATTATCATGGTGGCATACAGGGAGATATGGTGCTTGAAGGGTGGCTGAAAGTACTACATCTGATGCACAGGCAGCAGGGAGAGAGAGTGACCCAAACTGGGCCTAGATAGAGTGTCTGATATGAGACCTCAAAGCCTTCCCCAGTTAACACTTAAGATCTGAGACCTCAAAACCTTCCCCAGTTAAGAGAGATAGACATGAGAACAAGGGATAAACACTGCCAACGATTAAGAGTAAGTATCCAAGTTATGTTGCCTATAGGATAAATGGAAAATCCTGGTAAAACCTTGCTGAGGGACAATGGTCTTTATCCTGCCAATTATATTTTAAATAAACGCTGATTGGTCAGTAGCCAGGCAGGAAGTATAGGTGGAGTGACCAGACAGGAAGCAGAGGTAGGGTAATGAGAATTCAAGGAAGAGGAAAGTTACTTTGGCAGTCCTGTCCCAGCCATAGGAGAAGCAAGATGTGACTGCCCCACTGAATAAGGTACCAAGCCACGTGGCTAGCATAGACAAGAATAATGGGCTAATATAAGTTATAAGAGTTAATAAGAAGCCTGAGCTAATGGGCCAATCCGTTTATAAGCAGTGTAGACCTCTGTGAGATTTCTTTGGGGCTAAATGGCTGTGGGACCAGGTAGGACAGAAAACCTCAGTCAACATATCCTCAGAAGAAATGGAGTAGTACAGGATAGAGAATGGATTGATTCAGCTTTGTCTGGTGATTTGAACATAAGAACCCAGACCCTTCCAGATGCAAGAGTCAAAACTACCTCTTACTTTGCATAATGTGGTAACTGCGTGTGCTGCCAATTGAGCACACTGTTCTACCTACAGGTGTGCCTAGTTAGAAAAGTTCTTTTGTAGCTTGCAAGACTGCTTATGCTTCTAAAAGTAGAGACATAGATCAAAAAGGCAATGGCTACCAGTGGGGAAGTTGGGGGATGGAAGTGGAAAGAGGCAAGGAACAAACTGATAATTATTATAGCCATTTTTTTGAAACTTAAGGAAGCAAAACTGAGCAAATGGAATCTCATGAAGCTGAAAAGTTTCTGTAAGGCAAAGGACACTGATATTCATACTAAGCAGATGTTTACAGAATTGGATAAGATTTTTACCAACTCCACATTTGACAGAGGACTAATATCTTATTTGTATAAAGAACTCAAGAAACTAGTTATCAAAAAATCAAATAATCCAATTAAATAATCCAATTAAAAATGGGGTATAAATCTAAACAAAGGATTCTCTTTTTTTTCATTTTCCATTCAAAAATTTACACTTCCTCCCCTTCTTCCACTCCCCTCCCGCTTCCCCACTCACCCTCCTTCCTTTCCCTTCCTCCTTAAGAGAGGTCAGGAGCTGAGTGGTGATAGTGCACGCCTTTAATCCCAGCACTCGGGAGGCAGAGGCAGGTGGAACTTTGTGAGTTCGAGACCAGCCTGATCTACAAGAGCTAGCTCCAGTGCAGGCTCCAAAGCCACAGAGAAACCCTGACTCCAAAAAAAAAAAAAAAAAAAGAGGTCAGGGTACCCTGCCCAAGGCCTTCCCCTCTCCATCCAGGCCTAGGAAGGTGTCCATCCAAATAGACTAGGGACCCAAAAAGGCAATACATGGAGAAGAGACAGGTCCCAGTGCCATAATCGATGGCTTCTAAGTCTGCCCCCATTGATAGCCACATTCAGAGAGTCTGGTTTTATCACATGCTCGTTCAGTCCTGGTCCAGCTGGATTCGGTGAGCTCCCATTAAATCAGGCACACTGTCTCAGTGGGTGGACCAATCCCTCCCAGTCTTGAATTCCTTGTTCGTCTCCCTCCTTCCGCTCTTCAACTGGACCTTGGGAGCTCAGTCCATTGCTCTGATGTGGATGTGGGTCTCTGTTTCCATCTCCATCCATCAGACGAAATTTCTATGGTGATATTCAAGATATTCATCATTGTGACTATGGGACAAGGCTAGTTCAGGCACCTGCTTCTCTTCTGCCCAAGGACCTAGCTGGGGACATCCCCGTGGACATCTTGGATCCTCTCTAGAGCCAAGTCTCTTGCCAACCCTAAAGTGGCTCCCTTAATGTAGATATCTTCTTCCTGCTCCTATATCCGCCCTACCTCTATATCCAACCTTCCACTCTCCCAAGCTCTCCCCAGTCCTTCTCTTCTCCCTTCTCCTTCCCCCTCTCCCCTTCCCTCAACTCCACTCCCACCTCTACCCCACCCCCATGCTCCAAACTTTTGCCTGCCGATCTTGTTTGCTTCCAATTTCCAGGAGGATCTATAGATGTATTTTTTTGGTTCAACTTGCTATTTGGTTTCTCTAGGCTTGTGAACTATAGGCTTGATGTCCTTTGTTTATGGCTAGAGTCCACTAATGAGTGAGTACATACCATATTCATCGTTTTTGTTCTGGGTTATCTCACTAAGAATAGTGTTTTCTATTTTTCATCCATTTGCATGCAACATTCAAGATGTCATTGCTTTTTTACCACTGAGTAGTACTGTAATGTGTATATATTCCACACTTTCTTTATCCATTCTTCCTTTGAGGGACATCTAGGTTGTTTCCATGTTCTGGCTATTACAAATATGCTGCTATGAACACAGTTGAAAAATGCTTTTGTAGTATGGTTGGGCATCTCTTGGGTATATTCCAAAGAGTGGTATTGCTGGATCCTGAGGGTAGGTTGATTCCCAATTTCCTGAGAAACCACCACACTGATTTCCAAAGTGGTTGCACAAGTTTGCATTCCCACCAGCAATGAATGAGTGTTCCCCGTACTCCACATCCTCTCCAGCATAGACTATCATTGGTGTTTTTGATTTTAGCCATTCTGACAGGTGTAAGATGATATCTCAACTTTATAAGGAAAAACAAAAAAACCCCAGGATAGCCAAAACAATCCTGTACAATAAAGGAACTTCTGGAGGCATTACCATATTGGACTTCAAACTCTATTACAGAGCTACAGTAATGAAAACAACTTGGTATCGGCACAAAATCAGAGACACTGACCAATGGAATTGAATCGAAGACCCGGATATTAATCCACAAATTATGAACACCTCATATTTGACAAAGAAGCTAAAAGTATACAATGGAAGAAAGAAAACATCTTTAACAAATGGTGCTGGCATAACTGGATGTCAACTTGTAGGAGAATGACAATAGATTTTTATCTATCACCATGCACAAAAATCAAGTCCAGATGGGTTAAAGACCTCAATATAAATCCCACTACACTGAACCTGATAGAAGAGAAAGTAGGAAGTATCCTGCAATACCTGGGCACAGAAGATCACCTCCTATGTATAACCCTAGTAACACAGAGAATAAGAACAACAATGAATAAATGGGACCTCCTAAAACTGAGAAGCTCCTGTAAAGCAAAGGACACAGTCATTAAGACAAAAAGGCATCTTACTGAATGGGAGAAGATCTTCGCCAACCCCACATCAGACAATGGTCTGATCTCCAAAATATGTAAAGAACACAAAAAGCTAGACATTAAAATTCTAAATAACCCAATTAAAAAATGGGGTAATGATATGAACAGAGAATTCTCAACAGAGGATTCTCAAAACACTAAAGTAAATGTTCAGCATCCTTAGCCATCATGGAAATGCAAATCGAAATGACTTTGAAGTTCCATCTTACACATGCCAGAATGGCTAAGATCAATAACACAAGTGACAGCTCTAGCTGGTGAGGATGTGGAGCAAGGGGAACACTCCTCGATTTTGGTGTGCATGCAAACTTGTGCAACCATTATGGAAATCAATATGGTGTTTCCTTTGAAAGTTAGAATTGATCTATTTCAAGATCTAGCTATACCACTCTTGGACATATATCTAAAGGATACTCTCTCTATCCTACCACACGACTCTTGCTCAGCATGTTCATTGCAGCTTCATTCACAATATCCAGAAATTGGAAGCAATCTAGATGACTTTTACAGAAAAATGAATAAAGAAAATGTGATACATTTACGTAGTGGAGTATTACTCAGCTATTAAGACAAAAATGACATTTACAAGCAAATGTATGGAATTAGAAAAATATCACCCTAAGTGAGGTTACCTAGACCGAGAAGAATAAAAATTGTTTGTATTCACTTATAAATGAATATTAACTATCAAATAAATGATAGCCAAACTACAACCCATAGACCCAGAGAGGTTAGGTAAAGAGAAGTGATCTACATCAGACCCAAGGATCTCTCTGGAAGGGAAAAGAGAATGGATTTTATAGTTCAAACTGGGACCAAGTGGTGATGGGAATAGGGGGACCATGTAGGGTGGAGGTAGCGAGCATGGTGCAAGACAGTACGAACTTAGAGGGCACTTTGGGTATGTGTGTGGAAACCTAGGGCAGTGGAAATTTCCTGGAATCTACAAAGGTGAGTTTAATGAGGGCTCCTAGAAATGGAGGCTACAGATTCTCAACTAACCATCTTTTGTAGCCAGCAGAGGCTTCCAGTAGCAGAATTAACTTTCCTTCAATTGAGTTGTTGGCTAAAGGGTCCCGTGGAATTCCCAAACAACCCGGACAGATGCTAACACAAAGGGTTGTCCTCTGCAAACTCATAGCCAAGGAGACCATCTACACAATTTATTGAGCATGGAGAACTCAAACTTTACCTACTCAGAGACTTTATTACTTGTTGTAGGTTCTTTGGCACAGTAAGTACTCTGTGTGCTACTGAAAGAGAAACATGGAAACCAACGCAGACACAAAACCTTTGACCTACAGTCTGTCTTTCCTACAAAATATGCTAGGCTAATTAGGGCCCAAAACTTGTGGGAGTAACCTACTAAAACCTACTAAGGCCCTCTCCACAAGTAGGAACCCATACCTGATAAATATTGTTTGTATTCACTTATAAATGGATATTAACTATCAAATAAATGATAACCAAACTTGGTTACTGCTTGAGTAACCAAGAAGCAAAGACTAGATAGACAAGATTCTTGTGGTAAAACCAAACTCTAATGGTCTAAAGCTGTATAAAATCAATAAAATGTCTCTTAATGATTTTCTCCTGTACTCATTGATCAGTGCCTTATCCAGTCATCATCAGAAAGCCTTCTTCTGGCAGCAGAAAGGAACAGATGCAGAGGTCTCCATCAGATCCCTCCTTTCAGAGCTCAGGGAATCTGTGGAAGAGGAGGTGGAAAATTGTAAGAGCCAGAGGGGATGGAGAACACCAGGAAAACAAGGCTCTCTGAATCAGCTAAGCAAGGAGCATATGAGCTCACAGAGACTGAAGTGGCAAGCACAAGGCCTATGTGGGTCTACACCAGGTCCTCTGCATACGTATTATAGTTACTAGCCTAGTATTTTTATGGGACCACTGAATGCAAGAAGTGTGTTTCTGACACTTGTACCTGCTCTTGGGACTCTTTCCTTCCTGTAAGGTTGCCTCATCTAACTTCAATAGTAGTTTTTGCTTCAGTTGTTATATGTTATTTTGTCATGTTTTCTTGTTATCTATTAGAAACTTGTTCTTTTCTAATCAGAGACAAAAAGGGAGTGGATCTGGGTGAGAGGTGAGGTAGGAAGGAACTTGGAGCAATAGAGTGGGAGAAAAGTATGATCAGGATTTACCATATAAGAAAATAATCTATTTTAAAGAAAAGAAAAGAAAACAAACATGCAAATCTGGCAATTTTGTTAAGGCCTTACAAATGCTAGCTGCCAATGACAACGTTGCAGAGGAGTATCATGCTTACTGAGAGATGTAAATACTTCATGAAATTGAAAAATAAAACAAATATATTGCTGCAATTACTTAACCATTGCTCAACTGGTGGCATTCAGAAGGCACGCCTGCTTTGCTGACATCCACCACCCACTGGCAAGGTGTTCAGCATTTACTTCTTCAGGGAAAGATATTTTCTGTTCTCTTTTCAGCACTGCCTAAATCGTTTGACAAAGCAGGCTATCAGTTAACTTTGTCTAAACTAAGTAGAATAAGCTCTGGCATCTAAAAAAAATATATATTTTAGGCCATAAAAGTAGTTGACTTCTCTGTGTAGAAGAAAACATTTTATTTGAGTCTCCATGTTAGGAAAATGGGAAAGGGATTAAGCTAAAATACTACAATACAATAACCCCCTGGCCAAGGCTGGCCTGTTTTCCATGGGCAGCTCCTCCCTTTTTTTTTAAATTCCTATTTTTTTATTCAAACGTTTTATTTTATTTTATTTTTTGCTTTATAGATAATACCATTCAAACTTTCCACCTCCTCCCCTCCTCCCATTTCCCTCCCACTCCCCCATTCTCCCTCCCCTCTCCTTCTCCAGTCCTAAGAGAGGGCAGGGTAACCTGCCCTGTGGGAAGTCCAAGGCCCTCCCACGTCCATCCAGGCCTAGGAAGGTGTGCATCCAAACAGACTAGGATCCCATAAAGCCAGTCCATGTAGTAGAATCAAATCCCAGTGCCATTATCATTGGCTTCTCAGTCAGCCCCCATTGTCAGCCACATTCAGAGAGTCTGGTTTGATCACATGCTCATTCAGTCCGCGTCCAGCTTGCCTTGGTGAGCTCCCATTAGATCAGTCTCAGTGGGTGGATGAACCCCTCGTTGTCCTGACTTCCTTGCTCATCTTTTCCCTCTTTCTGTTCTTCAGCTGGACCTTGGGAGCTCAGTCCAATGCTCCAATGTAGGTCTCTGTCTCTATGTCCATCCATTGCTGGACGAAGGTTCTATTGTCTGCTTTGTGTTTATAGTGCTTCTGTGAATGGATTCCCTTTCATGTGTGAGCAGATGGTTGAATCCTTTCATAATGTGGATGTAGTTAGATAATCAGAGTTAATCAGAGTTGAACTTTCAAGATCACTATCTTAGAGATATTTGCTTCTTACAGAGGTGATGCGGGATTCCCCTATGTATGCTGTGAATTTCATTGGTTAATAAAGTAACTGCCTGGGCCTATAGCAGAGTTATAGGGGAACAGAGCTAGGTGGGGAAATAAACTGAATGCTGGGAGAAAGGAGGTGGAGTAAGGGAGAAGTCATGGTACTGCTGCCCGAGACAGACGTGCTGGAACTTTGCTGGTAGGTCATGACCTTGTGGTGATACACAGATTAATGAAGATGGGTTAAATTAAGATGTAAGAGTTAGCCAATAAGAAGCTAGAGCTAATGGGCCAAGCACTGATTTGAATAATACAGTTTCTGTGTGATTATTTCAGGGCTAAGCAGTAGGGAACTAACTAGTGGCCTCCTCCAACACAGAGAACACTTATGGCTCTGTAAAATGTCCTTCATAAGAAATAACCCCAGTCTTTAATTGGGATGGAGGTTTTCAAGTGCTAATTAACTAACTGTATTATAGGGTGCCAAGGTCAACTGATGAGACACCCATAGGAGGCATCAAACATTTTGTCACCACAGGAGATCCTACATGCTGTTTGTGGGGAGTACAGATTGTTACAAATCTTTCTAAAAAACTATATTCAAGTTATTCATTAATTTTTAAATGCACCTTTACTTTGAATTAGCAACCCCAGCACTTAGAATATATTTTGTAACCTACAGATCTAAGTGAGCTCTCATAGGACTACAGTATATGACTTTTTATCTTGTCTATAGTCTCCTTTTCTGTGGTTTCTTTTGCTTTCAAATGCTGACAGGAAATATGAAGTTGAAAAATGACAGAAATAATTCACAAGTTTTAAATTCTGTTATCAATAATGTGATAAAAACTCTTCTTGTCCAGAATAAAAATTCTCTTTTTGCTTAGCATATTCATGTGGGGCATATTATGGCAGGAGAGAGGAGAAAAGATGAAAGAGGAGAGAGAATGACAGAAAGAGGAAAGGAGGGAGAGAGAGGAGGAGGAAAGGGGAGAGAGATTGCGCTACTTTTATTAGATGTATCTTTATAATTGTGCTATTGTTACTAATCTTTTATCATGTTTTACTTGAAAACTTTGATAGGTTGTGTTGTTGATGTGGGAGTGTTCTCCTGTATTTTGTATTACTCTTATTGGTTGAATAAAGAAGCTGCCCACCTATAAATAAATAAAAGGTCAGCCCTTAGGTGGGCGGAGTAGACAGAACAGAAGTTCTGGGAAGAAAGGAAGTGAGAGAGTCAGTTGTCATGAGGCTCCCGTCGCAGATGAATGCATCTTAGAACCGTCTGGTAAGATCACCACCTCGTGGTGATACACAGACATTTATAATGGGTTAGTTTTAGGTATGAGAGCTAGCCAAGAAAAGGCTAGTGATAATGGGCCAGGCAGTATTTAAATGAATACAGTTCTCATGTGGTTATTTCGGGTGCAGGCGGCCAGCGGCTGAGCGGGCCAGCGGCTGGCGGCTGGGGAACTCCACCTATTTACCTCTCCCCCATAATTTACAACATGTTGTTAGTTTAGTCACCTTGGCATAAACTAGAGTCCATCAGGAAGAACACCTCCAACAGTGAAAATGCCTCCATCAGATGGGCCTGTAGATAATTGTGGGGAATTTTTCTTGATTAATGATGCTATAAAGGGCCCAGTTTGGGCAGTGCCACTCACAAGCAGGTAGTTCTGGATTGTGTAAAAAATAAGGTTGAGGAAGCCATGGGGAAAAAGCCAGAAAGCAACATTCCTCTGTGGTCTCTACTTCAGTACCTGCCTCCAGGTTCCTAAGCTGAGTTCCTGCCCCAACTTCCCTTTGTGGTGGATTGTAAACTGTAAGAAGAAACAAACCCTTTCCTCTCTAAGTTTTCTTTTCTTTCTTTGTTCAGGCTGTTTATCATAGCAATAGAACATAAAGCAAAAAAAAAATCAGCCTATAATTCATAACCCCAGAGAACCTAGACAACAAAGAGGACCCTAAGGGAGACATACATGGACCTTGTACATGGGAAGTAGAAAAAGACAAGTTCTCCTGAGGAAATTGGAAGTGTGTGGATCATGGTAGAGGAGTGGTGCAGGAGACTTGTCTGTAGTCTGTCAATCATGTTTTAAATAAATGCTAATTGGCCAGGTAGGAAGTATAGGCGGGTCAACCAGACAGGAAGTAGAGGCAGGGCCAGGAGAACATGTGGGAAGCAGGAAGCTCCCTTGGTATTCCTGCGCAGCCAACCAAAGGAGCAACATGTGTCCATGTACCAGCTGAGAAAAGGTACTGGCCATGTGGCTGACAATGGGTTAATATAAGTTATGGGAGCTGGTAGGAAGACTGAGCTAATGAGCCAATCAGTGTATAACTTAATGTAGACTCTCTGTGTGATTTTCTTTGGGGCTTGCCGGCTGTGGGGTACTGGGCGGGACAGTAACCCCAACGAGCAGGACCCTCATGTTACAGAGGGTAGAAGGGGAGGGTGGAAAAAGGGAGTGGAGAAAAATATATAGCTCAATAAAAGCTATTTAAAAAGAAAGCAAATTAAGGCATAGATATATATGCACAGGAAATATATAACATATATATGATTCTATACTGTTCACAGCATCTGGTGTTTACTGTGGGTTTTAGACTATCTTCTTTATAGAGAAGGGTAATACTGTACATATATATTCTTCAACGTGTTATTCTATATTACTAAAACAATAGACAAAATCATTGGATGTATTGTAATATTGAGGAGACTTATCATAGAAGATGTGTGCCACACGATTTGTGAAGAACAGGAATAAAATACCCACATTGTTGAATCTCTGTGGTGAATAGATGGGTGTTTATTTTGCTATTTTTATTTTTCTCCCTGTTGAAATGTTTGATAATGAAATGTGAAAAAAAAATCAGAGTCCATTATGAAGAAACTGAACAGCTAAAGTATGGTCTTCCTACACAATGATAATTTTGTGCTTGTCAGATATGTCAAAATAAATATTGGTTACATCCTTAGTAATGTGATAAATGAGAGAAAAGTCTTCATTCCATTCAAAGAATTTGTAGAGTTAGTTGTTTAAAAACAGGATTGATTCTGCTTTCTGGTCTTTTCATAAGTAAGCAAGCAGTTGCCACAACAGCGTGATTTCCCAGCAATGGTACACTCTATCCTCTCAAAGCCTACATCAAAACAAAAATGGAAACAAAAAACATATAGAGGTTGCTTTTTGTCAGATATTTATTTAGTCACAATAATAAAAAATTAATATAGAAATTATCACTGAGCTATATGGCATGGTGGCTAATATAAACCTGTCCATGTTAATTATAGAACTTTGGAACTGGTCCAGGGAAAGAATGTAGAAAAATTTAGAGCTGTGGACTGACAAAGCCTTAGAATGCTTCACAACAATCTCAGTGAGCCATCTTGATAGTACAGAAGACTAGAATGTCAACTGAAATTTAGAAAATACTCTACTCGTGAGAATTTGGGAAGGAACAAGAACTCTATTGGTTCTGTGATCAAGGCAATTCATGTTGCATTTTGGCAATGAGTTTGGCAGTATTGTGCACGTGTTCAGAAAATTTGTGTGAGACAATTAAAAAAAGAGGAGTGGACCAATTATATTAGTGGAGGAAATTTCAAGTCAGTGGAACATTTAGGCTGTGAACTGGTTACTGCTCAATGCCCTTACTTAGATTTACCATGTCAGGGAATGGAATGTCGATGAGAAAGACATAAAAAATGTACAGTTTGGTTAGGAAAGAAGTCTGAACCAAGTTAATGTTGACGACAGGGATGGTGCAGATAAAATGGCTATAATTGTTACAGAGACGAGTGTCTTCAAGGAGAAATTTGATTTTTCAAATAGGACAATAGGAAATATGCCCTACTGAAAAGAGACTATTCATGGAATGTCCCTGGGTAGAGGAACACAAACCCATTAGAAGGAAAAGCCTCTAAGAAGACAGAGCCACAGGATATTCTGTGGAATGACCATATATCCAGTGAAGTGTCTTGCCAGGCTTCCCTATGAAGGTGCACAGAGACTACAGAAGCTGTGTGTAGTCCAAGAGGATCAGTGTATATCATCAGCTGCCAGTGGAAAGAGTTGATGTTGTCGATACGGTACTGGGTTTGCAGGGAGAGAAAAATAAAAAAGTGATCAAATTCTGCATGCTAGCACCACAGAGCTAGAAATACTGGATTCTCTGTGTGGAGATCCTGATGGGATTGGGCTGTATAAATTGAGAATGTGATACCTAAGGTACAGAAGAGACATCTGGATGTTAGAGATGACAGGAACATGGGATTGTTTCAAAGCAATACAGCAGACAGCAAGCAGAACTTATCCAAGAGAGAAGATCCATGTGTGAAGGCAACGTAACCGGAGGTACAAGGTTGCCCAGTCCTACTTAGAGTCAGCAGTACCTTCAAAAGCCTCAGACACTGATTACTTTGTGCTTACCCTGCTGGACACTGGTCTTACTTGGGACAGATCTTTTCTCTTGCTATTCACACATTCCTTCTCCTTTTTATTGTTTTTATTGAACTCTATATTTTTCCCTTCCTCCCTCCTCCCTCTCTACCCTCTCTCATATTCCCCACGTTCCCAATTTACTCAAGAGATCTTCTTTTTTTTCTATTTTCCATGTAGATTAGATCCATTTATAGCTCTCTTAGGGTCCTTTTTGTTGTCTAGGTTCTCTGGGATTGTGAATTGTAGGTTGCTTTTTTTTTTTTTTGCTTTATGTCTAAAAGCTACTTATGAGTGAATACATTTTATATTTGTCTTTCTGGGTCTGGGTTACCTCATTCAATATGGTGTTTTCTAGATCCGTCAATTTGTTCACAAATTTCAGCATGTCATATTTTCCCACACTGTGTAGTACGCCATTGTCTAAATGTACCACCTTTTTTTTGTTTAATCCATTCTTCAGTCAAGGGGCACGTAGGTTGTTTCCATGTTCTGGAAATTACCATTAGTGTTAATATGAACATAGTTGAGCACATGTTCTTGTGATATGATTGAGCATCCCTTGTGTATATACCCAAAAGTGGTGTTGCTGGGTATTAAGGTAGGTTGATTCCTAGTTTTCTGAGAAATCACCATATAGTGGCTATACAAGTTTACACTTCTACCTGCAATGGAGGAGTGTTCCCTTTGCTCTACATCCTCTCCAGCATAAACTCTCCTCAATGTTTTTGATCGTGGCCATTCTGACTGGTATAAGATGGAATCTCACCGTTGTTTTTATTTGCTTTTCTCTGATGGCTAAGGATGCTGAGCATTTTCTTAATACTCAACTTCATATGGAAGAAAAAATAACCTAGGATAGCAAAAACAATCCTGTACAATAAAGGAACTTCTGGAGACATCACAATCCCTGACTTCAAACTCTACTACAGAGCTACAGCAGTGAAAACATCCTGGCAAAAACACAGACGGGAGGAACAATGGAATTGAATCAAAGACCAAGATATCATTCTACACACTTATGAACACCTGAATTTTTTTAAAGAAGCAAAAAAATGTAAAGTGAAACAAAGAAAGCATATTTAACAAATGGTGCTGGAATTGCCGGATGTAATGTAGAAGAATGCAAAGAGATCCATATCTACCCCCATGCACAAAACTTAAGTTCAAATGGATCAAAGACCTCAACATAAAACCAACCACATTGAACCTCATAGAAAAGAAAGTGGAAAGTACACTTGAATACATTGGCACAGGAGAACACTTCCTAAATATAACCCCAGTAGCACATACACTGAGAGCAACAATTAATAAATGGGACCTCCTGAAACTGAGACACTTCTGTAAAGCAAAGGATATGGTCAACAAGACAAAACGGCAGCCTACAGGATGGTAAAATATCTTAACCAACCCCACATTGAACAGAGGGCTGACCTTCAAATAAACAGAGAGCTCAAGAAATTTGTCATCAAAAGAACAAACAATCCAATAAAAAAGGGGTACAGACCTAAACAGAGAACTCTCAACAGAAGAATCTAAAATGGATGAAAGACATTCCTCCCTTTTAAATGGGAATGTTTAGTCTCTACCATGGTATGCAGAAAGTGTGGAACTTGACTTTTTGCCTCTATCTTGAATAGAGTCTCTCTCTCTTTAGATGAATATATGTGTGTTGGGTATGTTTCTGTGAGTGTAGTTACACACACCTGCGCATGCATGGAGACCTAAGGAGGATGCCCTATCCTATTCTATCACTTTCCACCTTACTCCTTTGAGACAGGGTCTCTTGCTGCAGCTAGACTTCCAAGCCCCAGAAATCACATCTCTGATCCATCCTCAGCACAGGTGCTAAAGATGCTTGCAGCCCCATCTGGCTTTGTATGTTTGTTTCTCTGGATTATAACTGAGTCCTCATGGTCAAACAGAAAGTGCTCTTACTTTAGGAACCAGAAACTCCCTACTCATCACTTGCTTTTATTTTAGTGAGAGAGTGTCTTAAGTCTCAGAAAAGGCTCTATTATGTACTTACACTTTAAATTTCTTAGTTTTAATTTTTGTGTGTCTCATTGTTTTGCCTGCATATATGTCTGTGTGTGACTTGCGTGCCTGGTGCTTACAAAGGTAAGAAGATGGTGTCAGAGTCCTTTAAACTTTACAGATGACTGTGAGCTACCATGTGGGTCTGTGAACCAAACCTGGGTCCTCTGTTAGAGCATTAAGTTGTCTAAACAACAAAACAAAGACTCCAACTCCAGCACTGATACGTCTGAATGGTGTTGGGACTGTTAGCTAATATGGTGACTTCTATAGCTGTAGGAAATTCATCTCACATTATAAAGTGGCCCTGGGCAGATTGTCGAGGCTTGGGTTTAATGTTTCCACAAGCTCAAATATGTTAAGAGCTGATCTCTTTCTGGCCTTATTGGAACAGTTGTGGAATCTTAGGGAAGGAGTTAATGTCTGAGTTCTGGACACTAAGTTTTACGTCTTGTCTCTCTTCCTGTTGTTTCACTGTTTCCTGGTCTGCTGAGCTGGGAGCAATCAACTGCCTCATGTTCCTGACATCACATATGTCTCACTAGACTATCTATTCAAACCATGTGCTAAAACACATGCATCTTCCTTCAAAGTGATAAAGTATAATGAGATACTGGACCGATGATAGAAAATCATGAAGAAGATTCCTCCTGCTGGGAACAATGAAAGAGATGGATAGAAAGCAATAACAAAATGAAGCAGAACCATAGCAACCAGAATGTAAGGGTTCAAAGTCTTAGAGAGAAGGAAACCTTGAAGTAATTTTTCTTTCCTCAGGGCATTTGCTTTCTCTCAGTACTTGGCAGGGACTTGTAGGAGTCAGGGAGGTCTTAGCAGAGGGATGCAGGATAAGCTGGCAGGTACCATAAGGTCGCAGGTGCATTTAAATTGGAGTTTGTGGATCACAGGACGGCAGGATCATGGGTGCACCCTAATTCAAGGTCCTTGCGAAAACAACGACACAGATAAATAAGGACAATATTGTAAGTTCCTGTGCTTCCTTGCCAGGCCAAGGTCACCTGGTATGGCTGTGAGGAATTAACCCAGACTGGTTGCAGGGGTAATGGCAAGACTGAGACTGTGACAATTTTATTGAGAGCAATCAGACTTTTTATGCTTTTAACAGAAAGAGAATATAATGGCAATTGCCACAATCAATACAGTTGTAGCTGCCAGGATACAATGATATTTGCATGTTATACGGGGTACACAAGATTAATGTCTAAGTCCAAATTGTCCTGTCAAGCTTCCATGCTTCCTTGACTTCTGAGGGAACAGGCAGAGAAACACAAAGTGGCTTGAATACTTCACAGCCTGAGGGAGTGCTTCAGTCTCCCAGGAACTGGAAGGCACCTTGTACCCCAGGAGTCATGGACTCTAACCTGAAAAACCCATGACACATGCCTCTCACAGCCGCTAAGCCAGGCCAGCTCCACGATTTCCTGTCCATTATGTAACTGTGTGTTTGTCTTTGAGACTTTTCTAAGATTCTTAAACTATACAAGTGGGTATCTGAGATGCTAGGGTGAAAGCTCATAGATCTAGAACTACATTTCCTACACTCTCATGGGTCAACTAAAGTGCTTACATTTGTAAGACTTCTCAGAAAGGCTATGGGTAGAGATGAGTCTGGGAACGTAAAACTTAATAAAGCGTGTAACTCAAATTAAGGTAACTCAGTCCCTGGATGGGTGAAATCTAAGGAAACAGCTTCAGAAAAATCTTTGTTTATCTTGTGCAATGTCCAATAATCCATGAGAAATCACTAGCCATTCCAAAAACATGAAAATAAAAACAACCTACTGAGGACCTAGATATTAGAGTTATGAGATAGGGACTCAAAATTGTAGTGTTTTCTAGTTTTATAAAAATAGATAATAATTATATTAAAGTGAAAAGTAGTTGTTGAAAAATGAAATAATCTAAGGAATATAACAGGTGTTTCCATTCCTTTTCTCGTTGCTGTGATCAAATCCTTGACAAAAACAACTTCAGCTTGAAAGGCTTTTTTCGACATACATTTCCTTTTCCAACAGGGACATTCTTCCTAATCCTTCCCAGACAGTAGCAGCTGGTGTCAGAAACTTATGGGGGAACATCTCATTCAAAGCTCCACCATGACTCTAGCTATTGGCAATGTACTGTGTATGACAAAATGACTGTTAGAAAATATATGAATGTTCTCAGAGAAAGAAATGATAGATGCTCTGAGATGATGGATACACTAATTACCCATGTTGTATAAGTACAAATTCTATATATGGGTTGAAATATCCAATTACAGCTGCAAAATGCATAGAATTATTTTATTAACTGAGTGTGAATGTTTTTGTGCATGTAACTTCAAAACAGAGCAAAAATTGGAAGAAACAAAGAATTAGACAAATTTGTTATCTATAATTGCTTTGCAAGAATACAGAACACTTGAAAGACCAAACTGAAAGCATTTAGAATGAGTTAATACACACATGCAGAAACAAATACCTGCAAAAGAATGATAAACATTTTTCCATAGAACATACACCTAATTTGGGTGTGTGGAACCCTATATATATATTTTTATTTTTTTGGTTTTTCGAGACAGGGTTTCTCTGTGGCTTTGGAGCCTGTCCTGGAACTAGCTATTGTAGACCAGGCTGGTCTCGAACTCACAGAGATCCGCCTGCCTCTGCCTCTCGAGTGCTGGGATTAAAGGCGTGGGCCACCACCGCCCGGCTTGTGGACCCTATATTAAGACTCACCAGGAATAAACTGATTTTCCTAAGGATGCTTATATTTAGAGAAAATAGAAAGATGGAATGAGGCTACTTCTAAGGGCTTTGAGAATGGACACATTTCCTTACCTTTTTAAAAGTTTTTTTTTTATTTTTTTTAGCTTCCCGTTTTTGTTGACTAGGGCCTTATCTTCTAGTTCCAAAAATACACATCTTATTACCTGACCTGTCATCATCGCTACTAAGAAAAGCTGTGACAGTGGTCGCAGTTGGGATATGTTTTCTTTAAAAACACATTTAATTAGAACAGGCAGACATAGACTACCTTGGATCATCTCTGTATCACAACTGCTGTCCCTTTACCGGCATCTATAAAATTCCTTTTGTCTTAGAAGGTATTTTCTTCACAAATTCTGGGAACTAGGTAATGGATTTATCTGTCTTCTACAAAGTCTTGATAAGTATACTCAACATGGAACTAGAGAGCTTAACTGGTAAATAAGGCAGGAGACAGAAATTAAATCACAAGATGTATAAAGTAGAGTAAACTAAAACCGTATTTGAGTTGATGTGTTTTGGGCTTGTGTGCAGTGATAGGGTTTTTAAGCAACCATTTCTAAGTCAATTCTAATCTTCATATGAAACAAAGATATATTCATACTTATGTCACTTATGTGAAAAACAATTCTAGATGGTTTGTAAAGCCAGATGTAAAGAGAAAGTCAATGAATCTTTTAGAAGTAAGCACACCAGAATCTTACACCATAATTTTAGGGTTTCTAAAGAATTCTGAAATAGAACATGGAAGTAAATAATTAGATTACAGTAAAAGGAAGGAATCTTATAAGAACTCACCATTGGATGGAAAGGCATATGAAGAAATTATATATATATATATATATAATTATTAAAATTATATATATATATATATCAGAAAGAAATTAGCAGAGAAGGTAAAATATATCTGGACAAATTTTATCATATACTTCACCAGTAGTCCATAAAAATGGATAATAAAAAATAAAGGACAGTTAAATTTCATTACTCACTGAAAAATAGATCTTAAAAATCATAAATTTACTCTCCCTCATACTTGCTTAAGTTCCTGGAGATTTGTTTTTAGTATGTGTGTAAACATACCAGGTGAGGGCAGATGCCCAAAGAACAGAGAAGGAGAAAAAGTATTGCATCCACGGGGGCTGGATACACAGGCAGTTGTGAGTTACCCAATGTGGGTGCTGAGAACCAAAATCAGGTTCCCTGGAAGAGCAGAAAGTTCTTTTAGCTGGACCTTTTTCTCCATCTTAATGTCATAACTAAAGATGGAATGCACCAAAAATATTGTTGGCCCATGATGTAGAAAATCTTGAATTTTGTGACTGTGGCTGATGGTATATTTACTTTGAACAACTGACAATATCAATCCATCATTTCTACCAGTAGAGACAGAGTAAAATACGCTAGGTACAAGCCCAAAAATAATGTGTACCTACTTTTCAAGTGTATATATGTATATGTATATATATATATGTATGTATTCTTTTCTACTATAATGCAATTATTAATACACTGTAACATGTGATGATTTTCCTAAAAATTACAGTTTTGGGCAAAACACACACACAATAAAATATACAGGGATTGTGGGGAAAATTAAATGAGAAGAAAACAATGAAAATTTTGATGAGCGACACACAGAGAAGATAAGGAACATAATTATAATTGGTACTGTGATTTTTACATACATAATTAGTTTTGTATCACATAATTTCATAATTAATCTGTGAACATTTTACCATATTCTTTCAGAAATGGACATCAAGGGCTGCAGCTCATTTATTATTGTTAGATGGATGGTGGCTGCCTATTACTCTCCCATGGCTTCTATAATGAGTTATCACAAATTTAACATCCTAAAAGAGCTTATTCTTATCATAATCTCAGAGAACAGAAACGCCCAACTGAGATGTCTGCAGGGTTGCCCTCCATCTACAATCCCAAGGGCAGGATTATTTCCTCCATCTTTCAGCCCTTGAGGCGCCAAGCACTCTTAGAATGACACCTGCTCTCCTCCAACCACTGTTTTCACAATCATGTTACAGTGTTCTTTCCATATGAGTGTATATTGTGTCTGTGTGTGTGTACACCAGAGAGGGAGAGAGTGAAAGCAAGGTAGAGATGGAGGGAGGAAAGGAGAAAGAGAGTAGGAGGAAGAGAGGCAGAAGGGGGTGTACGTGCACCTGTCAGAGGTCAGAGGAGGACACTGGGCATCCCACTCGATCACATGCTGCCTTATGACCCTGAGATAGGGTCTCTAACTGAAACATAGCTAGATGGCAGCAAGGAAATGCAGATCTCCTGTCTCTTACAGGCAGGCATATATCTTCACACCGTTCCTGGGATCTGAATTCAGATCCTTGTACCTGTATAACAGATGCTTTTATCCTTTCAGACATCTGCCATCTCTCCAGTTTCCACATGGTGCTCTTACCTCTTTCTTTTCCTTCTTTGTCTTCTACAAGATCTGACTGGATGAGATAACAGTTACCCAACTGCATCTACAAAGACCTTTTTTTTCTCAATAATGTGGTAGTAACTTTTCTGGGCTTAGGGTGATAAGAATATTTTTGGGGGGGAGAGTCAATGGGGCACCCTTCAAGACATTACAGGGGAGTGACCAAATGTGCAGTCTTTGGAAAGAAGTCCTCCATGGTATGTGTTTAATGCTTACACTTGACTCATCAAAGGCAAACACTATCCAAACTCCTGGTACGGTGCAGTGTCTCCTAAGCTGGCCATTTGTCTGTGCTCCTGCTGGGAGCTCCCCTATACTTTCCTGGTTTGACTTGGCTTTATCTGAGAGGGGATGGATTTAAAAATTATTGCATGTTTGAAGCCATCAAAAATAGTTACTATGAGAACAAAAGGAGGCACTTTAGTAGGCTTTGGAAATTTCTGCTTATGATTTCCGTACAGAGGTGGTGCTTTGTCTTAGATTGTTAGAGATGGTGTCCCTCTCCTTTTCAATCTTCTACACACTGAGGAACTTTCTTTAGGTCTATTCTTCTTGACTTCCTTAGCAGTCAGAGTTCTCTCAGTCATACAATTGCTTCCATGGTCCAAATGTGGGAACAAATATGATTACTGCTTGTGACTGATCTTTCAAAATGCTTACTTTCCAGCTTATCTTAAATGTTCTTTTTTCCTTCAGTGGTGTGTGTGTGTGTGTGTGTGTGTATGTGTGTATTCTGTGGTTTGTGTGTGCAGGTGTATGTGCCCTGTGGCTTGTGTGTGCATGTGTGTGTGTTTTATGGTTTGTGTGTGCATGTGTGTGTATATGTTTTGTGGTTTGTATGTGTGCATGCATGTGCCCATGTGCTTTTCCTGGTGTGCTTAGGAGAATGGTGCTTAGATTATAATTTGGTGTCGGACATGTTGAATATGTCTACTATAGAGAAATTCACAACTTAAAGAGAAAGCAAAAGTCAAACTTTTGTGTCGAATTAAAGCAAAATAGGTGCTTATGCCATGTGTTCATGTATGTTGCGTAATCCTCTATAGAACTGTTTAGTTGGGTGGAGTGACAGATTTTTGATTTTTTGGTTTTATATTTTTAAGATGGAGTTTTATTATGTAGGCCAGACTAGCTATGAACTTGTGGTACTTCTGCCTCAGCCTCCAAATGCTAGGATTACAAGAGTGACTCATCACACCTAACTAACTACATTTTTAAGGGTTATGTAACTGTTTTCACAAATAATGCCATATATAAACCACAAACCTAACATTTTGTGTACATTTCCTCTAAGATACCAATCACTTTTAAACACATCGGTATTTCCAAAGCAAACCTTCTTGCACGATCAACTTTATTTAAAAGTTTATGACAATATTTTCTAAGAGCTCAAGTTGAAATTCACCAAGTACCTACCAACAGTAAAATGGGTAAATCAAGTTTGAAAAAAAGCATTGAGAGACAATAGTGACCAGCGAAAATTATGAAAGTTCTGGAGTGCTCACAAAAGTATGCGTGAATCTGACAACATAGAGGGGAATGAAGGCAAATAAAAAAGAAAACATATACAATACATCTTTTATTTGTAAAACACATGGAACAGGAAATTATTTTACGCTCTGAGGAGCCAGGGTGGTGACTACCCCTGAGTGTGAAGAAGGCACTCTCTGTTGTTGAGTTCATCGTGATAAGTGACTCAGCTACAAACTTAAATTATGTACATGTTTTATATGTATATTTAAAGTCCACTACATAAAAGAAGAAAAACATAATGTCTGGTAGCTTTCAACTCATCTTTGGAGGGCTTGAGCAGTTCTAACTTCACCCAACTATGGAAAACTGTGTTCTGACCTTTCAGAGCCACACCTGGCTCCACCTAGATGTTGGAAGAACAGCTATAACTACTTAATTACTTACCTTCATTCTGTTCTGTAGTCTGTTTAGTTACTGTAATTATACTTTGGGTTCATCTTAACTTTGTCTT
This sequence comes from Dicrostonyx torquatus, assembly GCA_028555095.1. NCBI lineage: Eukaryota > Metazoa > Chordata > Mammalia > Rodentia > Cricetidae > Dicrostonyx > Dicrostonyx torquatus. The sequence goes on from JAQHUG010000052.1 coordinate 1,592,806, forward strand.
TTAGCTTCAATAAGTCTCCCATTCCTGATGATGTGAAATTTCAAATTGGTTGAAGATATAGAACAAATGTGGAGCTTATGGCTATTTACATCTGAGTTTTTATTTCCTATTTCTAGTCACTATATCTTGTCCAACTTTTGAAACTGTGGGATCACTGATTCACATGGGTTACTCTTTTCAGTTCCACTCCCTCCAAAGCTGTCTTTCTTTGGGTGAATATCTGCCTCTAGACCCAGTTACTTACCACCAAATTTATATCCTCTCCATCATGCTCCATTTGGGGTCCTTCTATTCCCAAATTCTTCTGGAAAAGACATTTCTATATATTTATAGCTAGCTTTATCCTTACATTTATGTTTTCCCACTTTCTGTGTGCACTCATGTTCTTTTTATGCCAACAATTCTCACTTACTTGTGTTTTTATTTTGATTTATCTTTCAGTGAGTACAACCTTTTAAAGGGACGAACACTAGAAGAATATTTATGTGTTATTTTAACATCTAAAAATGTATCCCTATTGTTTTGAAAGCAAACCAGACAAGGCAAGGTAATATAGATGAATACTGAGTTCTTGGGGGCATAGTTTTTCCTTCAAACTGCTGTAATTTTTTGTTCCATCTTTGTTCTTATTTTTGATCTGCCTTTGTCTTCCTCTGTGAAACAGGAAGCCCTATCAATTTGCTCCTCTGAATAGGAGGTGTATCTTTGGTTGTCCTTGGAGCAGGAGCTGAGAAGAATCTGCCCACTCACCAGTGCTGAGAGCTAGGACACAGCTTGTAGACTGCTCAGTGTGAATAATGCAAACATTTCCTGCACCTACAGTTCTATGGGATCATGATTTATCTCTAGATCAAGACTTGTTGGTCTAGCTTCCTCTCCCTCCCCATGTCATTATCCTCTCCCTACCCTAGTCATTATATGCATTTGAGTAATGGAACAGAAATCTGATTTCTTTCCACACAATTTCCTGATAGGATATTGCACAAAGCTAAATTTTATGTAATAAGGTCAATTTCTGAATAAAAGGAAAGTTCTTCTCTCAGCAAATATTGCCATTATTCCTTTTGTTGTATAAAAGTGATGGAGAAAAAATAATCCACAGGACCTTGAGTTTGGCAGACAAGTTTGTGGGTGTGGAAGGGGCAGAGGTCTCGGTAAAAAAAAGGGAGGCCAAAAAGGCAAACAGAGGAGCAGCTGAGGAATATGAGCCCATTTGTGTTTTTCTAAGTGCCATTCAGTTATTTTCTTAGTCCTTCCACAAAAGAAGAGAGTACAGAGAAAGGCAGGAGACTCTAGTAGTCCCCCGTCTCTATCAGCCTTCATTCTGCTCAGTTTGGAAGATCTAGGAAAATTATTTAGTGGGTCCTAGAGCCCTGCGTTTGTCTTGCTCTAGTCGTAAGTGCTAGAATTTAGCCTTAGCTAAATGCTCCAGAGACATCCATGTAGGCAATCCCAGATAATGACCCAGAACAGATATGGTACCTAGAAGGAAATAGGACAGTCCCTCACAAATGCTGGGACAGGTAGAAAGAGATTTAGACACCCCTAACTGCACACATTTACATCCAAAATCATCAAATTTATTTTTCTATTCTCTAGAGTTGTATATAAGAGACCCAAAGGCAATAAGGAAGATAAAGTCTTTGACACAAATGGGTAGTTAATGTTGTTGGATTTGGTTTGCCACTCTCTTAGTTACTGTTTTATTGCTTTGAAGAGACACTATGACCAAGGTAACATGTAGAAAAAAATATTTAATTAGGGGCTTGCTTACAGTTTCTGAGGGCTAGTCCATCATCATCATGGAAGGGGTGCAAGGTTGCATGCAGAGCCATGAAGCAGTAGCAGTAGGTGAGAGCATTATAGCTTCATCTGCCGGCATAGCTGGGGCATGCAGAGACAGACACTGCTGTGGGCTTCTTGCTCACACCAGGCTCTGTCCACTGGTATCTCCTAGTAGGCTCAGAATTATTGTAAGTAGGCACTGGGAAAGACAATTTATCTCTGTCCTTTTCTTGCCAAGGTATAGTGAAGAAACAAGTTTTTAAATCAGTAACTGTAAGAGGTCATACTTTGGGTAATAGAGAAGGCAGAGTAATTCCAGATTGTAGAGGGCCAATAAGTTGAATAACCTTGTTGACAGCTCTTAGATCTGTCACCATTTTTCATTTTCCAGATTTCTTTTTAACAATGAATACAGGAAAATTTCAAGGGCTGGTTGACTCTTCAATATGGAGGACATCTAGCTACTCCTGTTCTAAAGCCTGCAGTGTGTCTTCTGTTAAGGGTCATTGTTTAATCCAAATGGGTTTTTCAGTTAACTGTTTAAAAGACAAGGCCATTAGTACCTCTGAAGGTTTGCTATTTGCTTTGTGTTCTTGAACAGCCTGAATGGCTGGTGACCTTTGTTTATAATATCTTATAATAGCTTTCCCAGAAAAAAAATGAGTTTTGGGGACTGCAGGAATGTTAACCTGGATATTCCGTTGCTACAATAGGTCACAACCCCATAAATTCACTGCAATATTAGCTATATATGGCATCAGCTTTCCTTTCTATCCTTCTGGCCCTATGCATTCAACCCACCTTGTGCTTTGTTTCACTTGAGATAGGGTTCCAATTCCTAGGAATTGAATATCTGCCTCTCAAAGAGGCCAATCTGGATGCCAAGATTCTGGAGTAATGATACTCATGTCCACACCCATGTATAGTAATCCCTTAATTACAATGTTATTTATATACACTCTTAGCTTTGGTCTTTGATCATTTATAAAAGTCTGCCAAAATATATGCTTTATATTTCCTACTGGAATTTTTGATTCATTTCTTATGTCTATTCCATCATCTGTAGAACAGTATGGTTTTTTACAGTAGGCACTGGATTATTTAATTTTCCTCGTGCGACATGTTCTCCGCAGTGACTGGGAATGACTGGACCTTGTTTGACATGGGTGCCTGTGAGAGGATTACCAAGGAGTTTTCTGATGGTATCAGATTGCCTTGTCTATCATTTGTCAACCTACATTCATTGGTCCAATGTTGGCCTTTGCCACACCTTCTATATATACCAGAAGGCTGAGTCCTCCTATTTTTGCCATTCTGAGGAGACATTATTTCTCCAAGAAATGACCTTTAAAAATTTCTCTATTATTCCTTTCTATGTTATTTATTTTTGTTATGATGTTTTTACATGTTTTCTTTTTGTACTTTAAATTTAATTTGCTCTTTTCTTTCCAGAGACTTAAGATGAAAATTTCTATTGATTATCATTTCATTTTCATTGTTTTTGTATTGACAGAGATTGGAAATGGGGCCTTCTGTATGCTAGGGAAATTACTGTATCACTAAGCTCCACTCTCAGTCCCAGATATTCTATATAAATTTATTTTTATGAGTTTCTTATTAAGTTTTGCTCTATCTATCTATCTATCTATCCATCTCATCTATCTGTTTATCTATCTATCTTTAATTTGTATATCTCTATCTATCTATCAATCAATCAATCATCTATTTTTT
>JAQHUG010000052.1:1604298-1637273 GCA_028555095.1 Dicrostonyx torquatus
TTTTTTTTATGGGGCAAACAAATTCCAGCCCTGGAACCTGCTTTAGTTCTGAGTAAGCAGTATTTGTACTTGTATTATCTCCATTGAAGCAATACAAGATTTTAACTCTTACAGAAATTTCTACAAAGATACTCTTTTGGTTTCTGAAATCTTGTTTGGATTTTGTTTGGCAGCCTTGTAAACCAGCCTTCTTATGAGAAAAACAGAGTGTACGCAGCAGGATTCTTTCCTCTGATTACTGGCAATCATGCAATCATGAAAAGGTGAGACATTTGGATCTTGATAATCTCTGTAGCAGCAAGCAGAGCTTTTTAGCATTTTTTTGTCACTGCAGCAGATTTCACCCTGGCTCTTGAAAGTTTGCTTGCATTTTGGGAATCTGAAAATACTTATACTAGCAGTATGCTCATACAGTTCTCTGAGCTGAAAGATTGAGTGGGAAGATATTAAAACTTCTGTGATGGTCTTCTCCTGAGCTCATCTTAATAAAAAATATGTTATTTCATCACTCCCTTTGGACGTAGTTGAGGAAATTGTTACCTCTTAAGTTCCTATCATTTTGTGCTGGCTTTCATTTGACTTTCAGTCTCCAACACTGAATAACAATTGTTGATTGTTTGAGGAGATCTTGACTTTTCATTTTGCATGCTAGAGAGTGATAGCTATTTGAATCAGTGTAGAGGGAATTGCCTCAACTAATAAATGTCCATTGTCTAAAATTGCATCACAAAATACCCACATAGGATTTGGCATTCGGGAGTTCGCATAAACATGCGTGCATGCATATACAGAGTAGGAACTGACAATTGATCAAGATTTGAAGAACCACTAATCTTAACCTGCTCTCTGTTGTGTGTGTCACTCTCAATTCTAAGTCAACATAAAATAGTCAGCAAATACGTGTCAAACTGTTGGAATGACTGAGGACTCATGTGCACATGCACGTGTGTGTGTGTGTATAAATTGTAAATTTGTGTGTGTGTTCACCTGTGAAGGTTACAGGACAGTTTCAGATAGCATTTCTCAAAATGCTATCTGCCTTGCCGTTTGAGACAGGATCTTTAACTGACTAGACTGGCTGGCCAGCAAGCCTCAAGAGATCCTCATGTGTCTACCACCCCAGACCTGAGATTACAATTGTGTGTCACCACAAGCTCTGCTGCTTGCATATAAAATACTTTATCTACTGGCCTATTTCCCTATTTTCCTGGTTGAGAATTTTTAAATCAACAATAAATTGGAATTTAAACTTAGCGAAATAGTCCTGCGTGCTCTCTGTAAGGAGGAACTGAATGTGTCAACAATGTCAAAGTTGATCTTACAGGAGATTTTGCGAAGTGTGTTGTGCAGGAATTGAGGGAGTTCTGCTTTTTCTGGTGTATTTGAAGATTAGCACTGCTATTCACAGGATCAAGAGTGAGGTGTCCAGAGGGAAGAACTTGATGAATGGCTTTTGTTTTGAAGGCTGGGCGCCTGTCTCTGATGAGCTAACTTCCACAAGCAAACCAACATGGTGAAATTATTGCTGGCTGGCTGGGATGAGAGTATGTCACTGAATAAAAGTGATTTTTCTCCCTATGATTGCGTGTCACTATTAGACATACTGGCAAGAGAACAACCTTTCCATTTCTTGAATTACTTTTAATGTTCAAGCTCCCTTTTTTTTTTTTTTTTTGGCCCTGTCTACTAAATCCCCCATCCACTAGCTTCAATGACATTAAGGGTTCTAAGATCTTCATTTATAGAGTATAATGTTTACCTGGCAGTAGTTAAATGACTCAGGGTCTAAATTCTGTGGCAGAACAGTATGGCTAAGTGCTGAGTTCTTGCAAATACTTGAAAAAAATTTCTTCTCACTGAATATTTAGGAGATTCTTATCAAGGATGCAGGACAAAATCAGCCACATTATGTGTCCTGTATGCAAAATCCTTGCCAAGGTTATCTGTAGAGGGCAGTCACTCACTTTTAAGGGATCTCTGTCCCAGTATTGACCATTAAGACAGAATAAACTAACTTTGCTTCCCACTGTCTTTACGTCTGGGTAAGTTGACCTGCCCCATGACCCTTTGGCACAGACTGCTTGTGTTCTATCAGTACTCATGGGCTTCTACCAGAAAGGTTACATGTAAATTTTTATCTTAACAACAGAAGGCAGTTTAGTGTACTCTTTGCTTGTGAACTGACAGAATTGACTGTGCAAACCTCACTCTTTTCTCAATGGGGAATTCAAATTCAGTTTATAACTGTTTGAATTTCATATTCTTTGTTACCCTCAATTTCTTTCCTTCTACTTGTTTTCTACTCTTAAATCTATCGATTTACCAAAAAAAATCTCCATTCATTTTGCTTAATCTCTTCTGCTTTGATTTTAATGTGAATAAAAAATAGGTATGAACTAGAAGAAATTTATAGTTTGTATCTATAAATCTTCTCCTTCTCATGATCTATTTTCTGCCTTTGGTTATTATTTGTTTTTTTAGGGGGTCTTGTTTTATGGTTCTGCCTGTAACTTGGTATTGTAAGCCAAGCTGGCAATGAACTCACAATTTATGTCTCCGGCTCTAAAGTGCTGACATTATGGGTGTACACTACCATAAACAGACCACTATCTTTAATATTTTTCTTCAATGTCTGTCCAAGTTTTCTTTTTTCTTGAAGCAATATTATCTCTCTATCCACCTATCTGTTGTCTGTCTGCCTGTCTGTCTGTCTTCTATGATCTATATGTCATTAATCATCTATGATCTATCTATCTCTATCTTCCTAGCTACCTACCTATCTAATATCTAGCTATCCGAATATCAACTATTTCCATCATCTATCCATCTATCTATCTAATCATGTCTGTTTTCTATCTACCTATCTATCTGTGTGTGTATAAGTCATTTTTCCCAATTCTGATTTGTCTCCTCCATTACCAACAAGAACTACTCTTTTATTCCACTCTGTAATTTGACTCTAGCATGACTTGAGCAAGAAATGAGTTGAAGCTAAATCTTCTAAGGGTCCAATTTTCCATCCTTGTTTTATTTACTTTTTTCTGTCTGTGTTCCAACACACAATAGTTCCTGGTTTCTGTCCTCTTTGTTGTCATGGGGAATCACTTCTCTTCTTCACTTCAAAGAGGTCAAGCTGAATTTCACTTTAACTACAGGTGCCTGGCATGCTGAAGGATGGATGACCATAGGCACCTAGTCTAGTCTTAACTGTTAGTTATACAAGGGAATGCCAGAAGGGTGAGGCTTGTTTTATGTGTTTTTCCCCTATCAAAAAATATAAGCCTTCTTCATTGAACAGTATCCTGTTTTCCTTTTTGCTTATCTCTTTTATGTTGGAGCTCAAACCCAGGGCCCTATGCAGGCTAGGCAGGCACACTACCACTGGGGTTTACTCCAGCTATGCTCAGCTGTATTTTTTTTAACTAGGCCATAACTATGAACCTACTTATCTTCTATGTAAAAAAAAATCCATTATTATGTCTCACAGATGAGTGGGATCCTTTTCTCTAATTAAAACTTTCGACTATTTTTATATGAATAATTTAATATTCATAGGAGAAATGCTTCATATTTTACATTTCTATTTTTCTAAATATTTTGGTAGAGATCCAAACCATATTTCCCAAGACATCCAATCTGGAATGCTAGACTTGGATTTTTGTGTGCTACAAACATTGACTAGATGTTATTTGGAGAAAATTTAAGTTCTGTTAACTTTGTAGTTTTCCTTTATGTTCCTTTTGCTATTTCCTATGTATTGGCCTTAAAATTCATTAAAACAAAATGTCTTACTTTTCAGAAATGGGTCCAGTTGTGTTTTACTGTGTAGTTAAACTTAGAGAAATGCCATCCTCCTGCCTGGGAGCCAGTGAGGAAAGTGAGGGAGGGAGCCAGAGAGAGGAAGTGTCTGAGCAGAAAAAAATGATGGGAGCTGGGCTAAAACAGACAGAAAGTGGCAGTCCTGAGTCACCGATGACCCTGAAGGCTTAATTATAGACCTATTTACTAACTTGTAACTAATTTAATTTATCATCCTCATCCTCTTCATCATTGTCATCATTGCCATTACCTTCATTATTAGTTGCAGGTACTCATTATGTAGTCCAGGTAACAGGTAGTTAATATGTAGCTTTGAATGTCCCATTTTCTGTCTTTAGCTGGCAAATGCTGCGGTTAAAGTGTTTGTCACCCTACTTGGCATCTCAGCTTATTTTGTGTTGGGGAGTCGCTTTGGTTCTGGAAGGCAAGGGCTGTTTGGCTAAGTAACATCCGCAGCTTTGGCTAAGCAACATCTGCAGCCTTTTGTTGATGGTGTTTTGGATGAAGTCTGGTGGACGTTATGAGTAATATGGTAAATTCATAAGTTTTGTAGCCCACCTTCTTCCTGTAAAACTGGCCAGTTCTGTTATGCTATGAAATTAGCAGACAAGGCATAATGAGCAGGGCTTGGTGTATTCACATAAAGTACTATAAACACAGGTAATGAGCCAGAATTGATATGTGGACCACAGACTGTTAATACCTGATTTAATAATTGTTAACAAACACTTTCAAGCTGACAAGATGGCTCAGCAGGCAAAAGCATCTGCTATGCAGCCTGATGACTTGAGTTTTGTCTTTGGAACGCACCATGGAAGGAGAATTGACTCGTGGAAAGTTGTCCTCTGGCCTCTATATGCATGCTTATTCTTCTGTTTCTCTCTCTCTTTCTCCCTAATCTCCTTCTCCCCCACCCACACACACATACACTCACACCACAATAATAGATACAATAACAAAATACAAAAGTGAATTTTGCAGTCCTTAGAGGACATGAAATGTATCACTTATTTTTTAGACAGATTAGATTGCTAAAGTGAGAACAAATATTATATATACATGTGTTATATGAGTGTGCAGATAAATGGACTTATAAAAATGGTATTAAAGATACATGTGTACATGGCCATACACATATTTTGGCCCACTTTTAGCCCTTAATTGGCGATATTAGGAACTCAGTGACCATTAGTTTCACCAATTAATGACTATGCTGATAATTGACCAAAGTTTTAATTATTTTTTTGAGTGTTTATTTATTTGTGTGTATGAATGTTTTATCTATATGCATGTCTGTATACCATGCACATGCACAGTTCTTAATGAAGTCGGAGAAAAGCATCAGATCCCCTAGAGCTGGAGTTACTGGTGGTGTTGAATAACCATGTGAGTGATGGGAATTAAACCTAGGTCCTCTGCTTGAGCAATAAGAACTCTTAAGTGCTGAGTGATATCTCTAACCCAGTGCTTGAAATTAGTATTGATATGTCTTTCTTTATTTCTTAAAATTATTTGAGGATTTAATTCATGAGTACATTGCATGTCCATCATTTTTTCCAACTCCTTTCTGGCCTGCCAATCAACTTCTCTCAAATTGATTAACTCTCCCTCTGTGTTTATTTTTGTTTTACATGTATTTATATTGTTATATTTTATTATTATTATATATATAAATGAATGTGTATGTGTGTGTGTGTATACAATGTACTGAGTCCAGTTAGTGTTACCCTAATTTACGTTAATGTGTTTAGGGATGACCCTTTAGGATAGGAGTATTATTCCCAAAGTGAAAAAAACCTGATTGTTCTTCTCTTAGCAGCCATTGACTGACTGTACCTCTCCACTTTGAAAACTTTGAAATTTTTTCTATGTGGTAGGGTTTTTCAAGCAGTCATATTGTTGAAGGATCATGGAGCAAAATCTAGAAAAATCTATCTCTCAGATTTCAACCCCTTTCTTTAGGCTCCTAAATTTTTCGTACTCCTGTTCCTCAATGTTCTCTGAGCCTTAGGTGTAGACATAGCATTAGATAAATTTTATTATGACTGGATACTCCAATATCCCACTGCATTTTGACCAGTTGTAAATTTCTCTAACTGTCTCCATCTGCTTCCAAAACAAGTGTGTTTGGTAAGGGGTAAGACCTGTGGCAATCTATGGGAAGAAGGATGAGTAATTAAAAGGAAGTTGGGAACTATATTGCTTTAGTATTATGGTATTAGTGCATTCTCTTCTAGCGTCCATGCCCTCTTCAGCCAAAAACTCCTAGATACGCTTACAGTACCTGGCATGAGTTCCCTCCAACTAAGTGGATTTTAGGTTCAATTAGACAACTGCTGATTACAAGGGCCACCATTGCACACTGGGGGATAGCTTCCCAGTCCCATCCTCATAGTTTTCAGGCTTTACAATTGGGCAGGACTGTTGAAACTAGCACTTACAAGCTTGGCAGCTTGCATATAGTCTTCTAACACTCTTAGAAGCAGTCCTCAGAGTAAAGGCATCCAGATCACTTCTAAGTTGATTTCTCCAAATCCTTTGACCAGAGTATATAATGTCTTCTGCAGTAAGTCTGATCTTCCCTTTCTGGCAGGCAACCAAGGAAAACAATAATTCTTATTCTTTTTGAGTCTCTTGGCTATCCCTGACCATAGATTGATGAGTGGTATTCCTTGCTTGGAACTGGGTTTTGGTTAGCTAGTCCATGTTTTCTGGAAGGGGCATTATTCCACTGTGTCGTCTCTTTGGTGATATGTGAACATCTTGCCTATATTTGTAATGTGAATCCCTTTGAGTTAAAAAAGCACCTTTATTCTAACACACACACACACACACACACACACACACACACACACACATATATATATATATGAGATCACAGCAAATTATATGTCTATCCCATCATTACTAAAATCTACTTTCTAGGTTGCTCTAACCTTTTTCTTATATCCCACCACTCAGTCCTCAGCCTTTCCTGGTCTTTCTCTTGTTACTACAACTCAGTATTCATCTTGTCCATCATCACCACACCTCAAAACTCACTGTGAGTTTTACTGCAGAGATTTGCTCCAACTTTTCTCACAGAGATTTAATGCATATGCTGTTTGAAATTTCAAACTTCCTGGACTCTCTTTTAGATCATCCTGTCCTCTAAAATCCATTTATATGGAGCATAGTCTCCCAGTGACAAAGTACCCATCCATACCACTCCCATGCATGAAGTGACACTATTGTGATTTCAAGGCTCAGGAAATGCCTTCTGCAGATAGATCCAGGGACTCTCCGGTAATACTTTTTTTGTATGTGTGCCCTTCCTTTATGATATTCTGATATCTCTCACTCCTCTCTCTCCCTGCACTCTCTGGTCCATTTGAATCCAAAGAAATTATTGACTCATATAGACTTCCTTTCTGTCTACTCACATTATTCTTGGACATGTCTAGTGCTTTGGATAGGAACATTCATTGTCTTCATTATCTTATTTTCTTAGTGATATAACCACTAATAATACCCAGACCCTCCCATCAGCAAGTAAAAGTCCCCAATTCTAGGCTATTAAAGAGGTGCATTGGCAGTAAACTCTTAGTCACTCACTCTACAGAGAAAATATTGTTTACAGAGTTGTTTGAAATCCCACAAAAGCTAACTTTTGCTAGACAGATGCCAGTATTCTCAGCTATGTCTTGACATTTGTAGCCATCACCACATTCAAAGAATCTCTTCCAAAAAAAAAAAGAATCTCTTCAATTACACAGAATTCTTCACTATCTTTGCCATGCATGGATCCAAGACAGATGTAATTTGTTTAGACACAGAAAATCACAGTATTACTCTGACTCTGTTTATCAAATAGGAGCCTCTGATCTTTTTCTATAAAATATTAGTGGTGTCAAAATACCCAATATTTCACTGTAAGACTTCAATCTGACAAAGTCTTTACTTTAGAATATACTGAGATTTTCTGATTCAGAACATGGGATGAGATTTAGGGAAGCCACACTATATACAGCCCAGTTTATTCAACTGTAAATGCCAAGTGTCTAATATTTTAGAAATTAACACAAGTTCTTAAAGGTATGTACATCTTCCTCCAAAAGGTACTGGATGACTCTACTTATAATGATACTCTGGATGTATGTCATCTATGGTAATGTTTGACTTTACCTCTCAGCATATGTACCCATGGTAATCCAGTAATATTTTAAGGCATTTCTTAAGCTTATGTAAAACATGCTGTTTTCTTCAAGCTTCTTAGAACCCCAGTACATGAGTAATTGTACTTTAGTCTAAGTTTAACAGGAACATTTAGAGACAATCCTCCACTGAAGACATGCTGTGACTCTATATAACTTGTGTGCACCAGAATTCTTTGGAGACATGACTGAAGAGATGGTTCAGTGATTAAGAATCCTTCCTACTCTTGAAGAGGACCCAGGTCTGGTTCCTGCTTATATGAAAGCTGACAATCATCTGTAACTCCTATTTCAGGGGTACCCCCATCTTTTGACCTTAGAGTCATCAACAGATAGGAATAAAGTCTGCTGTGGTATAACACTTTTGTACACATAAAGATTTATCACTCATATTGGTTTAATAAAATGCCAGTTGGCAAGTATTCAGGCAAGAACTATAGGGAAGGCAGCAGACTAAGAGAATTCTGGGAAGAAGAAAGACAGAACAAAGATAGTAGCCAGTTGCCAAGGAAACAAGACAAGTAAAAAATGAGGTAGCATCACGGTTATGTGGCAATAAATAAACTAATAGAAATGGGTTAATTTAAGATGTAAGAGCTAGCTAGAAATATACTGAACCATTGGCCAAACAGTGTTGTAATTGATAGTGTTTCCATGTGATTATTTTGGTAGGGGCAGCCAGGAGACCAAAGTACAGTTTCGGCTTACAGATATCTTGTAGCCAGAAGTACTCTCTATTCCACTGGTATTCCTGGACTGGTTTCTCTGCCCACCTGTTCCTGAAAACCATTCAGAGACTTAATATCAGTTACACTTATGTGATCAATGGCTTAGGCTATTATAGGCTAGCTCTCTCTATAAATAAACCCATTTCCACTAGTTTATATTTTACCATGTGTCTCATGGCTTGTTACCTCACATCTTTGTTCTTCGGCAGCTACATGTAATACCATCCACTCTTCCTTCTGTTTCTCTGTATCTTTGTTTGGACTTCCTGCCTTACTTTAATGTGTTAAGCCATTGGATGAAATGATAAGAGCAACACATATACAAAAAGATATCCCAGATCATCTTCCCTTTTCTGTTTAATAAAAAAAGGTTTTAACTTTAACATAGTAAAATTACATATAACAAAAGTTATCAAGCAAGAATTACAGTTACAACATTCGGTCTATTTGTATTGGACAAAATTAAAGAAACTACTCCACCATCTATTTTATCATTGTGAGCCTAAAGTTTCATGTCTAATTTATCTTTTTCATAACTAAGGAAAACTCTAGCTTTCTAGTCCTCAACTCTGTCAAAGATCTCAGAAAGTTTAATATTACCCAAAGAAACAGGAGGTGCATTGTAAGTAACTTCCAAAACTCTAGAATTGACAGAGACATATCGTTGTCTAGAAAGTAACTCAAAGTTCTTTTGCAATGTTGGGGCATCCAACTTCAGCCTATAGACTCAGAGCATCTGGCAGGCTTTTCAGTGAAGCAGGGAATTTTAAGGTCTGTTCTCCCTTTTATTGGCAAATTTCATCAGTTACTTTATTATGTGTCATGCAGAAGTCTGGCAGCTTCCTCTATGAAGCAAGAACCCTGAAGGACCATCCCATCGTATGTTGGCAAAGTTAGCAGTCATTCTCCTGTTAATCCTGTATGTCAGTTCATATAACATACCATCAAGCAATCCAGGTAAAAGTCGTTTCTTGCCCAAATGGCTAGCCTTGTCACATTGAAGGCAAATTTCATAACTAATTTCTTTGATGCCCATTAACCTCTCTGAAGTAATTGGTAATGCCAGAAGCAGAAATGTCTCACTGTCCAGAAAAGTCTCTAAGTTTTTAAAGCATTTTTAAATGACATATTCTATAGGTCTTTGAAGTTTTTGAAAATTATGTATCTAACTGAAGTATATCTCTGTATATCTAGAAAACCTAAGTAACATGAAGGGAGACACAGAATGGTGCAATGGTAGTAAAGATCAGTGATGGCTTCTGCCCTTTCTCTGTATCTGTAAGCTCATTCCTTTCCATAGTAAAACTTCAATAAATCAGTTTTATTTACCTCAGTGTGGTTACCCAGAGCATCTTATATAGGATATGAGCTTTGGATTCTGCATGAAGCTGACACTGAAGAAGGTGGTCTAGACAGCTCAATTTGAGAAATAGTGGACTCCAGAAAAGAGAAAGTTGGAGATTCATGGATAAATAGGTAGTGCCTTTGGAAATGCAGAGAGGCCTGTGCAGACAGAGGTACTCTGGATCACTGCCAACTAGACAGATCCTTCCTGTCACACCATGGACATCATCTAAAACCAACAATAATAAGACAGGTCCGAACAATTTCTTCTTTTTCCCTTCCAGGCCTGAGTAAAGAGCTGAAGTCAGCCCCAATAGTCTTATGAGTTAAATTTGTTCTTGGTTCAGTTTGTGGTTCCTGGGACAGCTGGTGTTTTTGAGAATGGAGATGTGGATCTTAAATTATGCTTCATGTCCGTTCTGCAAGATAAATTGTTGGGGTCCCTGCAAGCATGACAGCTGGCAGGGAAAGGATCCATGCAGGGCAAAAAATGACACTCGAGTTAGCACCGCTTTCCAGGCACTGGGTCAAAACTTCCAGCATCTGACTTTGCAATTTAATTTTCTTCCACATTTAAACACAGTGAAACTTTGGAAAGAAGTCTCCATTTGACAATTATCACAGCAAAGCTTTACACATAGCTATATAGAAACTCCCTAGCACAGTAGCGATATATCTGTGAGCTATCCAATAAGAATGAATTCTACAAACTAATAAACAACGCTCAGGATAAGGGCCTTAGGAGGAAGGATTTACAGTAAGTCTAAAGATAGATTCTTTTCATGGAGGATGAAAAGTACATGGGACCTCTTTCGTAAGGACAGGTTCCTATTTACTGAAACTGTGCTTAGAACAAGGGCCTAAACAATGCTCAAGATTTTGGGGTATTCTGGAAAGCTGGCTCCATAGACTAGCAAAGCAGTCAATAAGCCTTCCCTTATTCACTTTTGTGAAGCTTCACTTCACAAAGCATCCACTATAGCCTTCCATGTAAAAAGAAGAAAATAGGTCCCCACGTTTAACAAGTCAGGTTGTTCTAACACATTCTCTAAGCTGTGCCTCCTACAATAGACAGAGGGAAGACCAGAGTGTGTGCAGTCCAGGGAATCAGAGAAGCACTCACATCCTTCCCATGAGTTTTGTAACTGGCTCCCTTTCTCTGATACACATTAGCACTTAACCTTTTCTCAGTTCTCAAACTCCCTACTTGTCATGTTAAATGTACTGCCTTCTGCTTGTTCATAACTCTGTCTGCCCTAGAGTGTTCAAGAGAGTCCTTGGGCTCCACTGTGTCTTGTTAATCATCCTAAAGTTCATAGCTGCTGAAAACAAAATCTTCATTGATGTACAGCTTTGTTTAATTTTACTCCCAGCCTCCATCACGTTGCAGTTCACAGGCATATTGTGAATCTCAGGAAAATTATTTCTAATCTATTAGCAATTATTGCCCTCCATTCATTTGATGCAGTCAGAGTTCACTCTTTCAATCACAGACTTAAGACAGCAATATATTAAATAAAGTCAATTTAGAGTTTACCTTTTTCCTATTTTGCTTGCCCAGATGAATAGAAATGTTTTATATTTACATCTTGGTGATGGAGTGCCTGGGATTTGGATTTCTGATCCCCTGAGCTGAGATCTAAAACATTGAAAAATCTATGTACATGTGTCCAGAACTTGCTGCAAAAATTTTAAAACAGTTTCTTCTCTCAGAGGTGTGAAGTTTCTCCTTTGAAAAGCCAACGGAAGGAAATCACATTTGGCTCATGGTGAGTCATTCAGTTTCTCACATCATTAAAGTCATTTGTTGCCAAGTCTAATCTGTTGTTGGACACAACTGACACAGCACATAAGAAGAGAGTGCCTGTTAGTATATCCTCCATGATCTCATTCAGGTTGGCAGTTAAAATGAAAATCTTTAATATGCAAAACCTTGGTTAGCTATAGGGAGTTCAATATTAGTATGGCAACGTGAGTTTTGGATATGGTAAAATTATAGATCTTTACAAGTTGCTCTACAGTGTGCCAGTTGCAAATATAGCATTATTTCTTTATAGTAAACTTGTGAGCTCAAGCTTTTCTATGAAAGTATTCATGAATGTTAAAAATTGCAATGTATGACTGGAATACTCCATAATATAGAAAATGATTGTATATATGCACCAGTTGCACCAGATTATCTAGCTGTCTAGCTGTCCAGGTGTCTGTGTGTCTCCTTATCTTTTGCCAATTATCTATCAGTCATTATCTCCTGTCTATCAATAACCTTTCTTTCTTTCTTGTGTTCTTTCTTTCTTCTATCAATCTATCATCCATCTGTCCTATCTCTGTGGTAACATTACCTGTAATAATAAAGACAAAGAACAGCACACATGATCACTGGCAGTAAAAAGCATATGTGTATGCATTTGCACAAATAAAATAGTTCTGTTTATTCAATTATGCTTTTACAGAAGAGAAAATTATTGAGCCAAAGTGAGGTACCAATATGGATAAGTGCCTCATGGAATACAAAATAATTTTTTTACTATAAGTAGAGAGATTATATAGATATACAGAGTGTCTTCATACATAAGTTTTGAAATAAGAAAATAAAAGGCACCATTTACAGATATTTTAATATTTATAAATATATATAAAATACAGAACTGGTTGTCAGAAACTGTGAGAGAGCATACAGGTGGAGGGAGGTAGAGAAAAATAGTGGATTACTGAAAGGTTTAGCATATTTCATGAAGATTGGTCCTAGGCTGCACACAACCCAAGTCCAAGTGAATCAAAAACCTCACCACAATACCTAAAGACTGACCCTGATGAAAGAGAAAGTGGGGAATAGCCTTTAATACATCTGCACAGGAGAATACTTTCTGAATGAAACACCTGCTGGCAGGTACTAAGATTAACAATTAATAAATGGGACCTTATGAATCTGAAAAGGTTTTGTAAGGCAAAGGGTATCATCACATGGACAAAGCAGCAACCTACAGAATGGGAAAAGTCTTTTACTATACTTATGTTAGAGGACTAATATCAAAAACATATAAAGAACTCAGGAAACTAGACATCAAAACCCAAATAAAACAACTGAAAATGGGGTACATTTCTAAACAGAGGATTCTAAATATTGAAGTCTCAAATGGTTGAGAAACACTGAAATGATGTTTAACATCCTTATCTTTCAGGAAAATGTGAATCAAAACTACTTTGAGATTCCATTTTACAGCTGTCAGGGATGTGAAACAAGGGACACACTTCTCCATTGCTAGTGGGAGTGCAAACATATACACACAGTATGGGAATCAGTATAGAAATTTCTTAGAAAGGACTCAATCTACCATAAGACTCAGCTTTATCACCACACTTGGGCATATACCCAAAGGACATTCTATCCTACCATAATGGCACTCGCTCAACCATTTTCTTTGCAGCTTTATTCAGAATATCTAGAAACTGGAAACAACCTAGATGTCACCCAGAAGAAGAATTCATAATGAAAATGTGGTACATTTACACAATGGAGTACTACTCAGCTATCAAAAAATTTAAATTTGAAGGTAAATTGATGGAATTAGAAAAACACCCGAAGTGAGATAACCCAGACACAGAAATAAATATGTTGTTTATTCCCATATAAGTGGATATTAGCTGTTGAGTGAATGATAACCAAGCTACAATCTGCAGTCTCAGAGAGGCTGGATAAAGAGAAAGGGTCTAGGGAGTACTCATGGATGCTTCTGGGAGGGGGAAATAGAATAGATGTGATTGGCTGACCTGGACTAGGTGGGGACAGGAGTGGGAGAAGGTCAAGTGGGAGAGAGGTGAGCTGGAGGGATAGAGGGCGAGGAGAGACAGTGTGAGGGATACTTATGGAGGTGGTCTGGACACAGTATATTTGAAACTTCTTGGAATGTATGAAGATGATTCAAATGAGGATTCCAAATAATGGGGGATACAGAGTCTTGGAGGGCCAACTCTTTTGGTGGGACTGTGACAACAACCCAGCCACAAAACCTTTGACCTACAATCTGTCCTGCCTGCAAAATATGCTGGAGCAATGGTGGCACAGATATTTTGGGAATAGTCAAGCACTGTCTGAAATTACTTAAGGTGACTTCATGAGAGGGAACTTGTTGATTTTTGAAAATTTATTCTCAGCTCTTTTGGCGACCAACTAACCAGCTCCCAAATAATATATGGAGTCTTATTCTTACTTATGAATGCATGGCCTTAGCTTGGCTTGTTTCTAGTCAGCTTTTCTTAACTTAAATTTTCCTAGCTACCTTTTGTCTCTTGGATTTTATCTTTCTCTATTCTATATACTTCTCTCTCTCTCTCTCTCTCTCTCTCTCTCTCTCTCTCTCTCTCTCTCCTTTTCTTTCTTACTCCAATGATGATTGTGTAGTCACTGATGGATGGCTTCTGATGTCCTCCTCCCCTCCTCTTTCTTCTCTTGATGCTCATTGTTTTCTTCTTCTCAGATTGCTCCTCGTTTTTATTCTTTATGCCTGCCAGTGCCACCTATTCTTTCTCCTGCCTATCTATTGGCTATTCAGCTCTTTATTAGAACAATCAAGTTTTTTAGACAGGCAAAGTAATACAGCTTCACAGAGTTAAACAAATACAACACAAAAGAATGCAACACATCTTTGCATTATTAAACAAAAAATCCACAGCACAAACAAATGTAACACATCTTCAACTAATATTCCATAACAGGAACCCAAGACCAACACTACTGAGGTAACTAAGAACTAGAAAGTAGATACCCTACTCATGTCTTCGGGTATATGATATCATGAATCTGAATAACCAAATTCAGTTTGAAGTCCTTGTCCATCTGTTTCTTCAAAATGGCCACAAGACCAATAAACAGACACATATTGATCCATTTGTTAGGTGACACATGTTTTGGTATCTGATGGGACACTACGAGAGATTTGAATAGTTTTAGGTTTATAACTGTCTTCTAAAATTTATTTTATTTTTATAGACTTATTTATTTTATTTTGTACATGAATGTTTTGGCTTAACACGTGTTTGTGTACCATATACATACCTTGTGCCCAAGGAAGTAAGAAGAGCATATTGTATACCAATACCAGCATATTTCCTTTCTGAACATCTTAAACTTTGACATCATGGTTTGAAAGGACAGTTGAATGCAGGAATATGAGTAAAATCAATATGAACAGCTACAAAGCAATTATATTCATTCAGGTGAAGGTAAGAGAGTGACT
Organism: Dicrostonyx torquatus; assembly: GCA_028555095.1. NCBI lineage: Eukaryota > Metazoa > Chordata > Mammalia > Rodentia > Cricetidae > Dicrostonyx > Dicrostonyx torquatus. Next base: position 1,619,620 of record JAQHUG010000052.1, read on the forward strand.
TAGTTTTACATGGGAACACTATAGGACAGGGACTAAGTGGATAGTGTCAGCCAAGAAGATCGGCTGAACATTGTCATAGCAGGGAACACTGAGAATGAGGAGCTTTAAGTTTAGAATAGGTAGGTTCAGGAGTTTCAGTTTGGGTAAGTTGAGTTTGAGATGCTCACTAGACATCCAAATAGATATACAAAATAAGCACATGGATAGAGAAGCCGTGTGTGTGTGTGTGTGTGTGTGTGTGTGTGTGTGTGTGCGTAAAACTCTGTGCATTATCTAAAACTGGACTGAAAGCTATTTATAAAAGCTAGTACATTTTTCCGAAGGCAATTTGCATATTAATTTGAAACTTAATATGTGTTAAAATTAATCATTTTTACCGCTTTTTTAAGATATAATTGACCAAAGTATACACTTGCCTACTTCTGTGCTAATGGCCACTGTTATATAAAATTCTATCTAATTAGAGGTTTTATGTCTATGGTCCCTAATATGTCTCCCCTTTAGAAAGCACATGCCATATTTAGATGTAAGTATATATTCATTGCTGTTTGATGGAGTCATGTCCAGAGAAATACTTTGCTAAGTAATTTTACTTTGATGAACACCATATAGTGTATTTACACAAACTAAAATGGCTACGTCACTAACTAAACAATTTTTACAGCCTATTGTCCTGTATTCTTTGGTCCACAAGTGAGCAAAATATTAAAATATAATTTTGAGCACAAAGCTGTATACTGTGAAATGATAAGAGCATTAAAACTCATTAGCATATCCATTACCCCACACTAGTTCCTTTACTTTTGAATTGAGGGCACTTTGGCTAGACCATCACAATTCATTTCAATTGTACAGTGCAATGTCAACTCTAGTCCCCATGTTGTACATCAGCTCTCTGAAACTTCCTTGTCATGCATGCCAAAAACTCGACACTCTCTGACCATCAATGACGTCATCTTCTGATAGATTCTTATGAAAAGCCGACAAGATTGTAAAACTATGTACTTAAAAAACTGATGTCTTTGAAAGTCTGAGTATCAAAAGTCTTTCAAAGACTTGCTTTGGTAGTGACCTTATTGCTGTTCTTGTCATTACTCTGCTAAATCAGAAAATTATTAAGCTATTTCCAGTGATTTACTGCTAGACCAACAGATTAGCACATCTTTCAATCCTCAGTATAGAAGCCTGTTTTTTAAATAGTGATTAACACAGAGGTCCACAACTGATCAAAGTTTCAAGAAAAAGAGACTACAAAATTCTTGGTGTGAAATGTACAGTCTATCTCATACCTCCTCTGCCTAGAGATCAGGGATCATTGGGAAAGAAAGAGTGGAAAGATGCTAAGAGCCAAAGGTAGTGATTGATGACAAGCAAATAATGTTTTCTGGCTACAACAGGGCACACATCAATCCACAGTAGTTGTGACGGCATGTAAAAGACCTGTGCAAGCTCAAGCCAGACAGAGTTCCAGGACCGAGAGAGGAGGTGAGTGTTAAAGCTGAGGAACTTTGAGCCTTTGGTTACTGCTGGGAGAGAGCAGTCTCTTTTTGGAAGATGTGACCACCATGTTCCAGGGGAATGCCACACATCTCAGAGAATATAGACATTACAAATTTAACCTGATGAATTTAAACACACACATACACATACACACACACACACAGTTGGATGAGTAAAGAAGAGGAATGGATCTTGGAGCAGTTGGAATGGGTTATGCGATCAAAAATATCCTATGGATTCACAAGAAACTATTACAAAAATGAAATTAGTAGTGTTGAATTCTTATGTTAACAGAAAGTATCATTTATTTCTGCTTAAAGAAGACCACTTAATTTAAAGGTATTTGGGACAGAAATTTAAAAATAGTGTAAATTATTTATAGAACTTGGAACTTGGCTCAGGAAAGTGAAAGACACACATTGAGCAGCTTGGGTCCTCACAGTCTAGGCTGACAGCATCCACACGCTTGCCTGGCACCATGCAGCACAGGACAGGTAGGTGCCATCATGATGAGCAAATGTATAGTGGAGAAATGGGAATGAAAGAGAAGCAGACAGGTTCATGTGCTGTGGAAAGAGGAGAACTGGAAGAAACGAAGGTGGTGAGGAACAGCTGATGCCTGCCTGCCACCTGGGGTCAGGGTGATCTCTGACCCTGAGCTGCTGCTAAGGGCCATTTCTGGCTCCATGATCCTACCACAGGTAGGGTCTGTAGCAGGTTTTCTTTTGGGCCACCAACCAGTTCTCAAATCATGACATGGAAACTTGATATTAGTTATGAATGCTAGGCTTTATTTTATGCTTGTCCCATTAACACTTATAACTTAATTTGACCTGTTTCTCTTTGTCTATGTTTTGTCTCAGGCCTTTTTTTTCTTTTCTTTGCCTTTCTTTCTCCCTCCCCTCCTTTCTTTCTGTTCTACTCTGTGTCTGACTGGCTGGCAGCTGCCTGGTTTGTTCTCTCAGGGCATCTCTTTCTCTTTTTCTTTCTTTTTCTCTTTTTCTTTCTTTCTCATTCTCTTCTCTCTCTCGCTCTCCAGTTTAGATTCCTCCTCCTACTTATTCTCTCTGTCTACCAGCCCTGTCTATCTCTCTACTGCCTACCTATTGACTGCTCAGCTTTTTATTAAACCAATCAGGTGCCTTAGATAGCAGCAACAGCAACACATCTTTACATATTTAAATTCAGCATAAACGAAAACAATACATCTTTACATAAAGTAATATTCTGCAACATAACAAATATAAATGTCTTTACATAGTTAAAGTAATATTATATAATAGGGGGTCTGCACTGACATCCACGGGCTATGTTGTCATCAAAGGCCACAGGGATTCCTGGGTCTGGGCCACCACCTATGGCCTTGTTAGTAACTGAGGGCCATGGTGCCACTGAGGCCATGATGACACCTGGGCTGACCTGCTACCAAGGGACTCTATAGCAGCCAGGGTCTATGTTGCTGTGTATGACTTTAGTAACCACTGAAGCTGTGAGGAGGCCTGGGGTCTGACAGAGTCATGCTGACTCAGAGGCCATTATGATCTGAGTGACCTGTGCCACCATCTGGGGCCATGGTGATGTCTGGGCCCAAGGTGTGGTGTAGGGCCATTTCTGTGTCTGTAGTCCTATCACAACCAGGGCCTGAGTTGATGTCCATAGCTCATATTATCACCAAAGACCACGCAAATATCTGGGATCTGGGTCATCACTTGAGACCAGGTGGGGATTTGAGAGTCATGTTGCCAATGGGGCCATGCCAAGCTGAGTGGTCTTCACTGTCACCAGGGGCCATGGTGACATCCAAACTGGGATGCTGCCAAGGACCATGTCTAGGTCTGTGGTCCTACCACAGCTTGGTTCTGTGTTGATGTCTGTGGCCCACACTGTCACTAAGGGGCACACAGATGCACCTAGTCTAGACCACAACATATGGGCTTGTTTTTGTCTGAGGGCCATGTTTAGGTCCATGGTTCTGCTGCAGTTGGGATCTCTGTTGACAACCATGACCTGTGTTACAAAAGAGGGTCATAGGAATCATGTGTTTTTGTTGACTGAGGTTCTTGTCCCACTCAGTCTCGTAGTTGTTAAGTCTGAAAGAAATAAACAGAGATCTACATTAATGATAAACATTAATTATAAATTTATTAATTATAAAGAAGCCTATTAGCTCAGGCTTCTTTCTAACTTTTATAATTTACATTAGCCCATAATTCTTGTATATGTTAGCCACGTGGCTTGGTACCTTTTTTGGTGAGGCAGTCACATCTTGCTTGCTCTGTGTCTAGCTTCCTCTGTGTCTGGGTGATGACTGCTGACTTAAACTTCCCTCTTCCCAGAATTCTCATTGCCCTGTCTCTACTCCCTGCCTGGTCACCCTGCCTATGCTTCCTGCCTGGCTACTGGCCAATCAGCGTTTATTTAAAATACAAGTGATAGGGTACAGACCATTGTCCCACAGAATATTTTGAATTCCATGGACTTTACTGGCCCTGCCCTTCACTGACCTTGGGATAGCTGTCCCTTTCCCTTGCTAGACACTGCATTAGGTGAGCTAGCTTCACTCATCATGGAAGAGTATACCTCCCCCATTCAGGAGAGACAGCCCCATCCATCACCATGGATGTGGTAGAGCTGTCCTGGATGGCATAAGCAACTTACCTGAAGGGGAGGTCCTAGTTGTTGGTCTGACTAGCTCATCTACCACTTAAGCCCACATTCTGGCTCTTAGATTGGTCTGCCTTAATATCTACCTCATCTATGACCTGTTAAAGGGCAGCAGGATCCCCATGCCTTGGGGTTACAGCAGGATATCTGAGAGGAATTTTGGTAAGTGTCCAATGATGATAGTGTGTCAGAGGCCAGAGTCCTTGAACCACACCAATGACTCAAAGCAATGAACATTTTCAGGTGGGGATGACTGGACAACAGGGTATACTGAATGAAACCACATAGTTCCCTGTGTCACTAGGATGAGTGAAGAGGAGTTGGCAAGATGGGAAAGATGAAAGAGCAAGGTGTTTTCTTTTTTCTGTTCATTGAGGGGGATTCTTTAGCGGGATGCTGCAAGGGATGAGGGGAAGATATTGAGGGAATGGGTGTTGAGAGGGATTGGAGTTCATAATGTGAAATTCCCAAAGAACCAATAAGGAATTATCACACACACACATACACACGCACTCACATGATAAATTATGTGACTGGTTCTGTCCTTAGACAATAGAGTTTTGTCTTCTTTATCTCCTATAATCTTTATTTTCTTCCATTGCTTTCCTGTTATGACAGATATAACAGAGTCAGTTTCCAACATAAGACAAACATGTTAGGAATGCTGGTTTTATTTTATACTAAGGCCACCTTAGATGAGCACTACTTACTAGATTGGTTGCCCTTCTTGTTGTTACTTATCTGCTGTCTAGCTCAGTTAATGGGAAGGATTTTAGTTAAAGGTGGGACACATTGGTTTACATCAACATTCATGTAAATTTATCAGTACTGTCCACAGGCTTTGAACAGTGTAAGAAAATGGGTCAGGAAAGCTACTGTTATGGCACCCATCTTTGAGATACTTTCCTAAATTCAGCAAAGTATTTTGTGGTTTATGGAGATGACTGTGTTGTAGTGACCAGATTTCTGGAAGTGTTTGGATGATGCTGCATTAATAAAGAAAATGTTAAATACTTGACTTACTGACAATAGTTATTGTATGTATCATTACACTAACATTATCTTCTTGGTCAGGCATAAGAGCAGGGCAGTCAATTTTAATACAAATTAATTACAACAATGTTCTTAACACCTCTAAAATACAAGAAATTGAGAAGAGAAATGAGACTTGAATGAATAAAAGGTTAATATGTGTGACCAAGAAAGTGAAATTGTCTCATATTTTAATCTTTTGAAGAATTATAATTATATTTGATTCTGCCGAGCAAATGAATGCTGTAAAATTAAATTATACCCAATACAGCAGAAAACCTATAGGGATAGATTTTTTTTGTAGGCCATATTTGTAATTCTGACAATATAGTCCCTCATTTAGCTGACTTTTCTACTTCTTTCCAGTCAATTTTATGTGTTAATAATCAGAAAGGAAGATCTCATCTGGACATGATTCTTAGCACTAAAGCCCCATTTGGGCTAAAATTATTGCCCTTATATATCATTTTTCTCTTTTTTTCAATTTTATGATGATAGCACATAAAATAGGTAGGGTCAAAGAGCATCCTCTTACCATGACCTGTATCACTAAGCTACCTCTCATTTCTGACAAAGGAATAAAGATGAGAAAAATTGGGGAATGGCTGCAATTGTTTCTCCTTCTCAGGATGTCTTTGCATGACTAAAGGACCCATGCCTAATAACATGAACTTCACATCCTTGCATGTGCCTGAGACCCAAGCTACATACTTGACCTTGGTCAACAGGCCAGAAAGCAGTCTGGACTCTACCCTAAAACTTTCTCCACTCAGGTATCAGTGAGAAAAGTATATAATGGGGAAGCAGATGAAGAGACTTGAGTGTGAAGCCAGACAAATAATGATGTAGGGGGAACCTAGAGGACTGGAATGCCCGCCTAAAACTGACAGGCAGATGACCCGTGCTGGGAACTTTTTAACATACAGTTGGTTTAGGAAGGAAAGGAGAGAAAACAGTGCAGAAAAGTGGTTGAAGACACGATGGCCAGCTGAAGGTAGTGTGATTGTCATCACAGTGTAACTATACATGAGTGTATTGTCACTGTTGGAGTAATGGACAATGCAGACGGTGGAGGACAGAATGAACAGTCTTGTCACTTCACAGTACTCCTATGCCAGTCTGTCAGGACCGCTTACCAGGAGGCAAAACTGTCTGTAAAGATCTACGGATCGACTGGTACTCAAGAACTATACAGAAATGCACAAGCTAAATCCTGACAAGTCCATTCAAGTGGGAATGATTTGACACAAGCTATAAGAGGCACAAAAGCGTCTTGAAACAGTCAAATCAGGACCTCCCAAGAGAGTCACTTTGCCTTCCATTTAGAGGAGTCAAGAGGCTCTGGATTTCCAAAGAGCTTTGTAGGTCCATAAATCGCAAGAAGAAAAAGCAGTTCAAAGACTCCTTTTCCTAATGAAGTTCACCATCTTCCTTTCCTTCCTTAGTAATTAATACCCCACAATCATATCCATTATACAGTATCAACATTACAGGAAGTCATCTTGAGTAAAGATAAGTGGCAATTTCTTTATAGAGGTCATTGTTATTCATTAACATAGATAGATATAATTTGCATTTGCTCTATCATTTCTTCTATGAATATAATAAAGTTAAAAGTAAGAATGTTTTCACATATTCATTTTTCCATTTTATGTTTTTATCAGCACATACTAATTACATACAATAATGGGTTTCATTATGAAATTTTTATCCAGGTACATAATATGCTTTGATACTAGTCAACCCCATTTCCCTTTCTTCTTCTCTTCACATTCCCGCTAATCCTCTCCCTCTTCCCAACTGTCCCCTTTGACTTTTATATGAAAGCTAAATTTTTTCCCTCTGCATTTATGGGAAACAGTCACCCCTTCTCTGGAGTAACAAGTACAGGATTCAGAATGGGGAAAGTGAGGCAGATTATTTTATGATCTTGCAAGGCTGGGTGTGAACCTGGACAAAACAGCAGGTGTGTCAAATGAACTTCGATATCAGTTTTTAAAAAGCCTGAGCACAAGCCCCCTAATTCCTCTCTCTACTAGCTGGGAACTCAAGGAGGCACAATCTTTCCCACACATCACCCATGTTTCATTATCTCCTCACCCTTCCTTAATGCATGTACATTGCAGGCTGTCTGTATTTTCCCATCCTGAGATAAACTGTTGTTTTGAACAAAGGGGTGGGGTGGGTAGAAGGCATCTTTTGGTGGAGGGGACCCTGTGCCTCCTGATTGTCTGCTGCAGAGGTCTATCTAAGGCACAACTGGATTGCAAATGAACCCTCTTATTTTGTTTCTCACACATTTTCTATGCTTAGATCCTTAAGCTTCCCAAACATTTCAGGAATCCTACCCAAGGCTTTGGGTACTAACGGTGATGTTTTCAGGTTTTGTTTTGAAGTATTTTGTCTTATATTAATTAAAAAGTCATGGGGGAACAACTGAACAAAACTATTCATTGAAAGCCTTGAAGTTAGTAGTATCTTGCTGCTCCAGATATGGGTAATAGATCAGTGGTAGCCACAATACAAGGGAACTGGCTTAAAAATCATAGAATCCTAAGTAAGTTCTCTTCCCCAGCATTTATTTAAAGACAATCCTTGATTTTAGGAATATGTAAGTTGAACACAACTCCTGAGGCCTTAGAGATTGCTCAGTAGTTAAGGTGTTGCTCTTCCAGAGGACCTGAGCTGGGCATCCACACTGGCTGCTTCACAATCTATTACAACTCCAGCACCAGGGAATCAGATGTCTTCTGCTGGCTTCTGCCTGCACTGGTGCAGACATGCATGTGAGACACACAAGAGTAAAGTAAAATTAAACAAACAACCACGGCCCTATTTCAGCTTTACACTTGCTTGAGATAAACAAAACAAAACTTGTATTCCTTTTGAATATGATAGCTCATTCCTCTAATTTCAGTTTGGGGAAGGCAGAGACAGGAGGATCACTGTAAGTGTGAAGCTAGCTTGGTATCTATAGTGAGTTCCAGGAGGCCAATCAGAGCCACACAGTGGGCCATGTCTAAAAAATTAAGGTATTCTTTAGACTCATTTAATTTCTGCTTCCTCCTTTTTTAAATGTTAATTTCTTTTTGCGCAAGTCACTTGTAATGAAGCCTAAGAAGGAGGTTAGCTCATGAGTGTATAAGCAACAGAAGTTAAGGAGGCTGAAGTCACAGGAAATATACTCTAATGTCATGAGTGATTTCATATCTAGAAGATAAGACCTGTCCTATTAATTTGTACAAAGGATCAGTTCAAGGTAGAGATGCGGCAGGTGGTGATTATATAGAAGAGGTAGCAGAATTGACAAGCTATCACTATTTCTGCACCAAGAGCATATGTAATGTAAATTGGGGAATTAAGTTTAAAAAGGAACATGATAGCAGGCAATCTGATGTTATCGTGATCTTAGCTTGTGGTGCTTTCCATTGATGAAGTCCTCTCACGTCACTCAAATAAAATTCTTTTCAAAGCGAATGCAAACAAACTTTAACACATATATAGCACTGATTAAAATGAATCTTCTTACTGACATAGTCTTAGAAGTACCACCAAAGCATTACTAGGTCATAATAACCATAACTCGGATTTTCAAACTGTGAGGCTGAACTTGTATTTCAGAGCTGCGGACAATCAATGCTCTGCTTTGATTCTTGTACTCTCTTTCATTAATTCTAGGCCAACACATGCCCCCTTTAATTAGTCTGCCTTTAATGGAGACTGTAACTGAATGTCAACATGGGGGCAGGTCACTAAAAATGCCACTTGTGCTGTTAAAAACCAGGGAAATAGCGAGGAGAGAGAGCACCAAAGGCAACGAGAACTGATCAGTAAGAACAGGTTGAAGGATGCACCACTAATGGGTGACAATGAAATGAAAGAGGCCACCATCTATCTGGAGCTCTGAAATTAACAATAATCTTTCTTTGTACTTAATGAGGTTGGATAGTTGTTAAGGGGAAAGGTAAGACTCATGCTTAAAGCCAAATGAATAGGCTTGAGGGAGAGCAGGCAAGGGTTTCTTTGTATTGGAATAAATCATGAGTGAACACAATAGAAGAAAAAAAATGTTCAGAAGTTTTCAGCCTAGTAGTTTTTAAACCACAGACTATTCAGGGAAGTGTTTCTATATGATTGAAAATGGCTGCTGCATACTCTTTGAGTGCAGTGAGTGGTATTTCTTTGGAAGTGCAGCTTGTTTTCATGAATTTGATTAATTAGTCCATAATTATTTGTACTTGGTGGCATATTTACATTTTACAGTCAAAATAGTGGAAGTCCAAGGACTAGAGGAAATTTTTTGTAAAGAGAATTTTGTTTAAAAGAAAATATGTTATATAACTCTTCATGATACATTGAGGCTTTATAGATTTTGTTACTCCCAACAGAGAACCTTTCAACTGACAAAAATGCAAGGATTTTCTACACTGCCCATATATTGTGTTCGGTATTGAGGACATAGCCGAGTCTCAATAATACAGAAAATAAAAACGCACTTTTCCTGTACTCAAACTCAACACGTCTGTAACCAGATGAGTGGCTCCTAACTCTCCCCTCCATGGCCAGCTGTAGCTGGGCATCAGTTCTGATGCTGCCTTAAGCAACTCTCACCTTAGCTGGGAGAGACACTTCTGGCCTTCCCCTGGGTAAGACCCCCTGCCAGAACAGTTCACAGAAGGCAGAGGGACATTTTATATGCATGGTGGTTTATCATAAACTATCTTGTGAAGGAAACATGTGTGAGTATCCAGACAGGGTGTCTGGAAGAGCCTCAGGCACAAAGATCTCTTTTAGTAAAGTTGGGTTGCTTCCAGCATCTGAGTATGTTTTTGCTGACCAAAAAGATCTCCAAACACTTTGGGGGAAGTTTTTGGTGACCTTACCCTCTGGAACGGTTGATTGTTGACTTATGTTCTAATTAGCTCTCTTTCCGTGAGGGTGTGCAGAAAGGTTGGAGGCTTCTAATTGTGACTTGATCTTTTTTATGACAAGTCTCTCCCCCAGAAGCCCAGCAAGCATTGACTCACCGGTTTTTAACAACCAGGAAATGTCAACAGGTTTGAGACTCTATGTTGGAAACTGGGAACAAAGATCAGATACATGTTTCACATTACAATGTCATATATTATCAGTCAATGAAGTTAGAAATGTATGTGCTTTTCAATGCTCATTTTAATTATGGAAATAACTTAGTGTCAGTTGAAGCAGTAATTCCCTAATTGAGTAGCATGTTTTTGGATTCCAACTTTAGCTCTAGAGACTAGAAAGGATTTCTTATAAAGTAGATTTATAAACTGATATTATCATTTCATCATGTTAATATGAAGTTTTACCAATGAAGATTATTTAATTATAGATAGAGGACAACCAAATATCACACATAGTAAGTCTGTAATTATTTTCTCATTTTGTTTCAAGACTAATACTCAATTCAGTGAAGCAAAGCTTCTTTGGCTATCTTAGAATTTAAGAAGGTGTCCTCTGGGGTTTTAAATGAATCCAAGATTATGCTTTTGCTTAAATTAGATACAAAAACTCTAAGCTTAGAGATGTAACTTTAAGCAGATGAACAATCTCCAAGCTTAGAAATCCTTTCAGGCCTTGAGCAGATACATCATAATGCCATATACAGTCCTCTTTAAAAAGACTGGCATAGTAATGGTTCATAAGTGCACCTTCCATTAGGTTTACACATTAAATCAAAGGTTGTCATTTGCCATTTTGACATAAAAAACAAAGCATTAAATTACAAACTGGTCTTTTAATCCCCAAAAGACTTCAATCTCATACGCAAATAAAATATGAAAATCAAGAACCATGGAAAGAGTATAGCAGAGATGGTAGGTATTTATACAGATTGCCTTACTTAATGTTTTCTTTGAGTCATTTTTGTCTGGGCACTGTTTCGATACTTCCCATTATGACCATATAGTAGTTTGAATGAACTGTCTCCTCCATCCTTGGGCATGTGCATGCTTAGTCCTTAGTTGGTAGTGGTTTTTTTTAGTGGGATCATGAGGCATGTGGTCTTATTGGAAGAAATGTGTCTTTGGGGAGTTTAAAAAAATTCATGCTATTTCCAGTTTGTTCTTTGCTTCCTGTATTTGGTTCAAGATCTGAGCCCTGCTCTTAATGTCATACCTTCACTCCAACATTATAGACTTTTACTTGTCTGGAGCAAATAAGCCCAAACATACTCTTTCTTCTACAGATTGTCTTGGTCAGGATGCTTTATCATAGCAATAGAGAAGTAGCCAATGAAGAGGGTGCTTCCAGTGGGTTGAATATTGCTGTGCCAGACATTACCACATGGTTGGTTGGAGGATTGTGGAAAACTTTGGACTTTATACTAGGAAAGTAGTTGAATGCTGTAAGCAGAGCTCAATGGACCACCCTAGTAGGAGCTAAGAAGACAGCAGTGCTGAGTGCAGTGTGGTCTGTGAAGGCCTAATGAATGAGGTTTCAGAGGGTAACAAAATTAACAACCGAACAAGAAGCTACTCTTGTGATATTTTGGTAAAATGTGTTCCCTTTCTGCTTTTGTCCTGAGAACTTTCCTGAGACTAAACTAAAAATTGTAATTGACTAATTTCTTTGATGGAGGAGATTTCAGACAACCTAGTACTGATTCTGTTGTATGGTTAGTCATAATTACTTTTATGCAGGTCAACAATAAAAGAGTACAAATGGAGCAGAAAGAAACACAAAATGTACAGGTGGAGGAGAAAAAGAGTACCAGGAAACTGTTGCAGCCAATGCATGTGTGGAAAAGACAAGGAGAGGTCTGATCAGTGCTGAAGTAGAGGGAGCTGGGTCCTCAGGGAAAAACTCTTCCTAAGTAAGCTTATAACTTATAAAAGAAAGAGGCTAAGGAATTTTCTATTTTAAGATATGAAAAAAACTCCAAATCTCCTGAAAAACATAATTTAGAAGGGCAGAGTCTACCCCAGTTTGGCAGCTGAACTTGACATATAATGTTACCCATATAGTGGTGCTGGTTTAGAGTCATGAAAAAGGATATACTCATAAAAGGGTTGTGGAATCTTTCTCCAAGGTTACAGTGAACTACTGAAGCCAGGCAATGTATGTCAGTCAATCCTTGTTTGAAGTCGCTGAGAGGGATAGAGGTCTTGAGAAGCCATTGTATGAAGTTGTGGAAATGAAGGCCAGCACTGGAGACCCTAAAGATGTAAGAGATGACAGAGCCATGAAATATCTGGAAAAAGAAATATGCTGCAGGCCGCTAAGTTGAAAGGGTGGGGCCATACAAGCCCTATGACATTGGATATACAACTACAAGGTTTGATATTTGCTTTGTTGGATTTTGACCTTGCTTTAATCTAGTATTTCTTTGTTATGCCACCATGTCTCCCTTTCAGAATAGTAATGTAAATTCTGTATTTATTCTGGGAGTTTGCATTTTAATTTTTAGAGAGTTATAATTAAGAAGTTGCCTTGCATCTCAAAAGGGACTTTGGAGTTTCAACTTTTAAATAGTGGTAGGATTTTTGAAGTTTTGGTAAATGTATATTGCATTAGGATATGACCCCAAGCCTATGAAGTTAGGGAGTAGAATGTGATGGTCCAAATGAAATGTTTTATATATTCTTGAGCATTTAAATGTTCAGTCTTTAGTTGGTGGTGTTGTTTGGATAAGATTAGGAGGTGTGACTTTGTTGGTGGAAGTAAACCTTTAGGAGTAGGATTTGAGTGTTTAAAATGAGTCATCTCTCTACACTCATGCAGTCCCCAGTTCTTCTGCTTCCTGCATGTGGTTCAAAATAAGAGCCCTCAGCCTTTTTCCTGCCCCTGCTGCCATGCCCTCACTTTACCATTGTGGGTACTTATCCCTAGTACACTGTTTCTTCTGCAAATTTTCTTGGTCATGGTGTTTTAATGCAGCAACAGAAAAATAACAACTACAATCCATCACTTACTGGTGACTTTCTTACAACCAGGCACAGACCTGTAACTTCACCACAATATGATGATGACAGGGAGGTGGCTCTAAGTCATTGTCTCAAGAGTACTTTTTGGTTTCCCCTCTTGGATTCTGTTTGTCTTCCTCATTCTAGTCATCTGTCCACACCGTGTGAATGGACATAGACATACAGGGTGAGGAGACAATGGAGAACACACAAGGGCTCAAATACTAGCCAGGTAGTGCCACAAAGCAGGTAGTACTTCTTGGATAAGCTTCAGTTTGCCCAAGATTCACGAAACACCTAAAAACAGAATGCTTTCCACTGAGTATAGTCAGTTTCCAGACACCAGAATCACAAGCTAAACCAGTTAATCTGGTGAAATCTTGTTTGTACAAATAAAGCTTGCCTGAATTTCAGAGGATAGAGTTAGCAAACTAGCTAATCAAAAAAATCTGGAGGTCTCTACAGATAGACAGGAAGTGGAATGGTTGGGTGGAAAGAGGAAGCAATAAGATGGGAATAAACAGAAACTCTTTATCTCTTTTTGGTGGAAAATTGAGAGGTAAGGGTGCTAAGGTTTTGCTTCTTTGTTTCTCTGATCTCTCAGCATTTTCCCCAATATCTGACTCTGGGCTTTTATTACTAAGACCTATAGAACTCTTGCTACATGTTGACAGCCAACTTATAGACACAAATTCATACAAAACCTGCTTTCCTGTGCTTTTACAGCCACCAGAACAGGCTGGAGCTGCACACGGGGCTCCCACTGGAGTCACTGTCCCACCTGGCTAGGTTTTCTTTTCTTCTTTCCCAAGCCACTGAGCAAGTTTGGAATTTTCCTGTTGTAGCCTCTCTAAAATACGAGAATCACCTGGGTTCCAAACACCACAGGGCTTATACTCCCTAGAACAGTTGACTCCACTTTCAGGCAACCCCTCCCGCCAACCAACTAGTGCTTTTTCTGCACAATCCCTTTGGCATTTTCAGATAGCCCTCTCTCTCTCTCTCTCTCTCTCTCTCTCTCTCTCTCTCTCTCTCTCTTTCCTCACCATGGGTTGCAGGCTTTCCCTACAGCCCCTCTCCTTGGGCTGCCACTCATGTCTCACAGCTACATGCAAGCAGTGGCAGCTATCCTCAGCCAAGCTGTTACCCCCTGTGTTCTCCACTCAGATATCTATGCCTCACAGTTCACTGAAATTGTTCCAGGTTTGGTAAAACAATGGGAAATTTCTGAAGAGAGGAATTAACTAAAAGAGACATTTTTCCCCCACATTAAAAATTGTGAAACACTATTACTATGGAGGAATTTAGGTCTCTGTGTGATAATACACTGGACAATTTGAAAGTGAAATAATTAAATAAGAGGTTAACTAATTTAGATGGGACTTATATAATATCAATTATAAAAATATCAGTTTTATCATTTCTGTTTTTTTTCTCTAAAAAGTTGGTTAATATGAGTGTTAAGATACAAGTTTTAAAAAACACTTAAAACAGATTATAGAGATATTCAGGTTCAGACAGAGGAATTAAATGTAGAACCAATTTCAGCATTGCACTATAAGGTAAGAGAGGAGCAGCCTAAGGTTTTCAAAAAAAAACCTTTAATTTATTCAGTCACTTTAAAGGAACTGCCAAATGACAGATATCCCCAAGGCTATGCAAGAGTTAGATAGACTCCTGTGGAGATGTTAGATGTAAGGAGACTCAATGAATAGTGTCATATGACATGCATTTACATTCTGTGAAGCAGATGTTACACTTGTGGTCAACTTGTAATAAAATTATACCTAGATACTGAAGAGACTTGGTTAAAGCAATCTTGGAGTCTGGTCCTCAATTATAATGGATGACCTGGTGGAAAGAAGAGGCTAAGACATTGAACAGTGAAATAGGCCCAGAGATATGGAAATGTCCCAAGACCAACTTCTTGGAGAGGAAGATTATACTGATGAGCAAAGGCTATCTCCATATGATGACCACATCCTAGATTTATGCTGCATAGCAGTTTTGAATGCTTGGATTGAATTGGAGAATTAGTAAAGAAAATTGATTATACAGGGCCCAAAGGAAGTCTTCTCAAGTTTCTTACAAAGACTGACTTCAGCAGTAAATAGAATGATACCAGATTCAGAAGCTAGACAAATAATAACTGAGTCTCTAGCTATTGAAAATGCTAATGCACAATGCAAACCAATAATTGGTCATTAAAGGCAAAATTAGCACCCTTGGTGGAATAAATCCAAGATAAAATCAGTATTGAATCTCATGACCATGGATAGAACCCGTGATTTCCAGAACTTTGAAGAAAAATCAAAATATCAAATGTTTCAACTATGGCAAACATGGTCACCTAAAAAGAGATTGTAAACAGGATATCCCTAGAAAGAATATATTTTCTAAGTTAATTCAGACAGAATGTCTCTCACTTCTGGATAATGCAGAAGGTGTTGCAAAAGCAGGCATTTGGACCAATAAATATAGGTCAACAGGGGACAATCAGGGTAACACTACTAACAGGAAACTCCTTGAGGGGCCTCTCACAGGCCCCCAGACCAAATTTGGTTCAGTCATTTCCTGTAACCATGGAGGAAATGCCTTCCCAGAGCAATTAAAGAACCTAATGTCAATAATAAACAACCATATTGCTCTGGATTATAGAAACGCTATAGAGGAGCGAAAAAAATTCAGGAAAAACCATAAAGCAAATATTTTGGAAAACTTCTATAAATGCACAAAGATCAAAATTAAAACTAAGAATGTTGTTATTGATAACCTTGTAGGCACAGGTGCAGATTTCACGATAATTACAGCAAAATCCTAGCATCCAAATTGGCCTCTTGAGGAGATAAATGTTCAGATTTTAGGAATTGAAACTTTATCTCAGGTAAAATATCACAAGGTGGGTCAAATGTAAAGGGATAGAAGGTGAGAGAGGGAAATCAAAGCCATATGTGGCTAACATAGCAATGAATTTAAAAAACATGATTTGTTACAGCAATGGAGTACTCAGATTAACATTCCTACAACCTCAGAAACAAACCATACATTAACATATGTTTTTGGGAAAAATGTTAGAAGGTATTATAAAGAATAGTCACTGACCATTCAGGTTGTACAAAAACAGGGTACAACATCTGCTGATCTTTCAAAGGCACCAACAGTCATACCTTTAAAATGGTTGACAGATAAACCTGTAAAGATTGCAAAATAGTCTTTAACAATAGATAAACTTCAGGCCTCAGAACAGTTAGTAGAGGAATAGTTAAATGCTGACCATATTGAAGAATCAACCAACCCTTGGAATTCTCCTGTATCTGTTGTTAAAAAGAAATCTGGAAAATGGAGACTGGTAACAGATCTAAGAGCTATTAATAAGGTGATACAACCAATGGACTTCCTATGGTCTGGCATTCCTTTGCCTTTTCTGTTACCTAAAGGATGACCTCTTATAGTTATTGCTTGAAAAGATTGTTTCTTTACTATACCATTACAAAAAAAAAGACAGAGAAAAATATGCTTTCATAGTGCCTACTTATAGTAACTCTTAACCCTTTAAGAGATACCAATAGAATATTCTTCCACAGAATATGTAAAATAGTCCCAACCTGTGTAAGCCAGTCATTGGAAATAATAGGTAAGCATTGCCATCAATCTATAATTTTACCATCTGATTCAAATGTAGATACTCTAGAAAGAATGTTTGAAGTAGTAAAAAAATTGTTTTGTTGGGGATTTCAAATTGCTCCTAAAAAATACAGAGAAGAGACTCTATTAATTATTTAGGCAATAAAATAGGTTTACAAAAATTAGAACCCAAAAGTTGTAAATTAGAAGAGATTGATTGCATATCCCAGGAAATTATCAGCTGAAGCTGAAAGAGAATTGAGTTTGGTGGAAAAGAAATTGTACATATAGATCATGTAGATCTGAATCTTAACTGTATTCTGGTCATATTACTCTCTAAGAACTCCAATACAGAAATTTTAGTGCAGAGGGGAGATATTGTCTTAGAATTGACCTTTTTTGGACTACATAAACTGAGTAAAAAATTGAAAGCTTATGTGGCCAATGTCTCTTAGTTAATTCTAGAAGGGAAATTGAGACTTTGTCAATTAGCAGGAATAGACCCAGCAGAAATCATAGTACCATTCACTAAAGATGAAATTGACAATTTATGAATAGAAAGTGAACCCTGGCAAAGAGCTTGCAGCAATAGTTTTGGGAAATATTAACAACAAATGTCTCAAAAGCAAGAGAATTCAACTTATAAGGAGACCTAGCTGAACCTTTTCTCACATTGTATGGGAAATAGTAACATCTGGAGCCTCTACATTCTATAATGATGCAAATAAATCAGGAAAGGCAGGTTGCAAATTAGAAAATTTAATTAAGTGGTTATAAGTCCTTATGATTCCATCCAAAAGCCAAAACTATATGTTATTCTTACGGTACTAATGAATGTTAAGGAATCTCTGAATGTAGTTACTGATTCACAATATATAGAAAGAGTCGTTTTGCATATTGAAACTG
>JAQHUG010000052.1:1675244-1686757 GCA_028555095.1 Dicrostonyx torquatus
CCATAGATGTGGATGATTTGGTAATAATCAGATGCTAACAGAAGAATAGATAATGATCTGAAAGACAGAGCCATACAGTAGAGAAGTTATCTTATGACCATCAGGATAGAATTTTTAAAAAAAGAAGCCACAATGAAGATATATGGCAAATATCACACAAGAAAGTAGAAATAAATTTTGTTGGTCACTGTCGTAAGTCTGAACATCATACTTCAGTGAAAAGAAAGAACTCTTCAGAGTAGAACATATAATCCAGCAGCATGTCCCATAACTAAAATACTTTATTTTTTAGATCCTTTGTAAAGTTCTAATTACTTGATATCACTTATTTTCCTAGTACTCTACAGGAATGCTTGAAACTAAGAAGAAATTTAAACTCATACAAGAAAAATAAGGACAAATCATGCCTGTTTTGTTAGTGATTTGTTGGAAAAATTTTAAACATTGTATTAGTTACTACTGTGTCAAATTTGCTTGACAGAAACAACTTAAACATAGGAAGATTTAATTTGATCAACTAAAGGAATCCATAATAACATTATTCCCTAGAATTTTTCAAAAAAAAGTCCAATGTCAACATTTAAGCAAGTGTTTTAAGAGCTATAAGAGACATCACCACAGAAGTTCTAAATCAAGGAGAGATTCTGGGACCAAATCAGATTCCACAAATGTGTGCTCTATAAGAACACATTGGGTGTACACTTGAATATGGCCTTGTTTTTAAATTTTACATAAAAAGATGAAAACAAATATTTGATTCTAGACAATGCTATCTATACCTACTAGAAGGAGTTATTCTAACTTTTATTATAGACTTTGAAGTTAGCTAAAATTAGAATGCACTAATGTATGGCTAGAATGATGGATAGATGTGTAATAGCCATGATCCAGTTGATTCATATGCAGATTTTAACTGCACAGTGCTCTTAGGCTTGCCTTGTGCTGGTAGATCCACCTGAATGCATCCTGACTGTTCATGGAAACATCATCTCCAAATTCATATGCTCATGGTGTTTGGACCTGGGACTGTGAAAGAGCTAATTATGGTTAGATGAGGTCACAAGGGTGGCGCTACCATGATGGGGTTAGTGGTTTCATTAGGAAAAAGACCTTAGTTTGTACAATGCTTTTCCTTCACTGTGGGGTAACCTCAGCCATGGTATGATTTAGCAGAAAAGGCCTCTGTCTTTTTAGTACTTTGGCATTAGACTTCTTGGATACAGGAAGGTATGAAATAAATGTTATTATAATTAATCAACCTGTGTTTGTTATTCTGTTGATGGGACAGGATATGAATGATGCTAATTATTAGTAAACTTCTCATAATGAATGGTGTAAACAAAGAAAGAAAAGCAAAAGAAAGAAAGAAAGAAAGAAGGAAGAAAGAAAGAAAGAAAACAAAGAAAGGAGACCAGCGATTTCAGCTCTCACAGTTGCAAGGAGAATTAATTCTCAACTGAGAATGACTGCTCTAAACATTTCAGGTTCTTGTTTAAGTACTGGGAAGAAGTTAAACTATTTTCAAACAGAGGTGGAGTTTGTGTTCTGTTCTGGAGGGCAACTGGGGAGGCACTTCCCAGGAGAAGAAATCAAAGAGAGCAATAGTGCCTGAAGTGAGAAGCAACAGGCTAACACAAACATGCTTATTTCGCTTAATAACAGGCTAGGAACCTTTGATGAAGCCCTTTTCTCCAAACCTTTCCTCCACTGAATCTTGAGACTTGAATTCTTAATTGCCTGATTGTATGCCCTTCAACAGTGAAAAAGTCTTTCAACATTAAAAGCTTTTGATATCAGACAAATTTCATTCTCTTTTGTATAAACTTGCCTTAGCTATTTTTTTTTCTGAATTGATGGGATTTAGTTAGTAATTAATTCATGAACTTTTGACAAATACTTTAGCTCATTGAACTCAGGTTTTACATGTGTTTTTCACACTTTGTTTTTTGCTCCCCTTCCCTGTAGTATCTTGTTATTTTTCATATTTTAATGTTTTTCTTTGTCAGAGTTTCAAATATGCAGTATTTCAAAAATATGCAGTATTCAAACACATTATTTGTTTGAGAAAGATTCTTGCTGTGTAGCTCTGCTTGTCTTGTTACTTGCTATGTAACAAGGCCATGGAGATCCATCGGCTTCTGCCGCACAAGTGTAGAAACTAAAGGTGTGCTCCACCATGCTCATCTTTAAACATGGTTTTTACAATCTCGGGCCACTTTGATTGTGAGTCATTCAGTTAAATTTAATTCCAAAATGTTCTTATTTCATCTCTCCATTAGAGATACATATGTGTGTGTTTATTTGTGTGTAAATATGTACTATATATATATATATATAAATAAAGTATATATATCATATATATATATAGCATATATTACATAAAGTGTAGTGGAAATTCAAGTTAATTTTCTTCTTCTTAGTATTTGTACTTATTCACGCTGCATGCTGGGAAATGCACAGATGAATTAGAATTTATCTTACAAAATTTCCTCTAGCGTCAAAACAGCTATAAAGTATGAGGCTTCTGTAATATATGCCAGTATTTCTATTTTTATACTGCCTGTATTAAGATAAAAAGTCTTAAAAGCAACATTAGGGCATTAAATATTCAAGATCATAGATGTAGTTGGAGAACTGAGTTAATGTATGAAACCATCTTTGACATCCTCATAATGACAATGTATCTTTTGAGACAATTTGAGTACAAAATGTAATGTTCTAAAATTAGTTTTGCATTTCTAAGATTTATTTCCAAATATACATAATTGTATTAATTTCACAGAAGCCAAGAAAGAGAAGAGTAGGAACTATCTATTGAAATCATTTTGCACTGAGTTATTAAATATATCACTGGCTGTTAATTTCATTGCATGAGTTATATGTCCATAAAAATTCCTTGGAGAGTAGGATTCATCAAAGGTTAATGAGTAGGTAATTTTCATGGTGCGTTGTGTGATAAATATTTTTCTTACCACGGCTTCATTTGTATTTTTAGTTGTCTAGACTTGTTGAGGAATGTTTTCTAAATTTGCATTTTTCTCCATTTCATCTTCCAAACTGCATAAAATCCTAAAATGAAAGTTGTGCTTTTACTCTTGTACACATTTTATTCTTAATGATTTTCTTGCTATTTGAATGTTATATTCTTGTGGTCACATTGATGATTCAATGAAAGTAACAATTGTAGTTTATGAATGTAGGAGTAAAGCTGAAATACGTTTAATTGCTCCATTTCCAAAACCTGTAAGCAGAACTCAGGCTCTAGGAATACTGTTGGGACACTCAGGCATTTCTGTTCTGCAACAGCTTGCTTCCTGGAGATTCTTTGTTTTGGCAGCTCTTCCTTGGTGCCCCCTTCTGTTCTCAGAATTTTTTTTTCAGGCAATGATTTTGGGGCAATTTGAAGGCCAATTCAGGAACTACTTCCATTCATTGTTCAACTCTCACCATGCTGAGTATCATTCTATTATTTGATTTATTTGCAGACAGCATAAATCTGAATTCAAATAGTTCTACTGGCTAAAGTAGTGTTGTTTTTTGGTGATAAAATTTATGTATAAATTCCAAGCGCCTTACAATATCCAAAAGAAAGAAGTAAAGACAGAGGTGTATCTGGAAGACTTATCTGATATGAAAACCTCTTCTGAAACTAAAGGATTCAAAATAGTATGGTATCAATACAGTAAGGATGGAGCTAAGGGAAGCAATGAACAGAAACCAGTGGTGCCCGGCCTAGTTAAAAGGAAGAGATAGTCAAATAGATACTGCTACACAATGATGTCATTCCATAAACAAAAGAATAATTCAAATCGAGTCATGAGCTGGAAATATAAGCCACAACACTAAAATTTATAAAAAAGCAACAAGTTTTCTTAATGACCTTGGGTTAGAACCCTTTGTATGATACAAAATCATACCATGTAAAACATTTTATAAGTTAGGTTTCCTCAAACTTGAAGAGGATAAAGGTACAGTACATGAAATAACACATCTGTATAGCATCTGGTAAGAACCTGAAATATATAAAAATTCTCACAATTTAATGTTAAGATAACCCTATTTAACATTTCACTAAGGAATATATGCTCATGTCCAAAAAAACACATGAAAATTGTTAATTATCATGAGGTATTTGAGAAATGCATATCTGAACCGCAACGAGACACCACCACTACAAATGTGCCAATAAGGTTATAATTAAGAAGACAAAATCCAATACGTGTTGCCATGGATATAGGGAACATGGAAACCTTGAGTTGTGTTAGTGAGAATGTAAAATGTTGCCGTCACTTTGGATAACAACTTTTATTAAATAGTTAAACACAAATTTTCAACACAGCTCAGCAGTATAACCCCAAATACTTGTAGGTATCAAAAAACATACGTTTACCCAAGCAATTGAACACATACATTCATACCAGCTTGGTCAATAATAGTCTCAAATAAGATTTAAGCTAACTGTCTGATGGATGCATGGATCCACACAGTAAGATTCCTCAACAATGGAAATGACGTAGTCATGTAGGGAGCAAATGGATGACCTTCAAATGATTTAATGAGTGAGGATCACCAGCTGCAGAAATGACTACAGCACTGTTCCATTTACACTAAAATTTCTCAAAAATGTGATTGGTATTCATCTAGGATGGGAGGTGAGAAGATGATTAACAGCAAAAAGGCACAAAGAACTTTTTGTGAGGGGGTCAGTGTGTTTGGGGTGTACTCTTAAAATCCAGTGGTGGACTTGGGAGAGTGCAGAGAAAGTGGGAAGATTGGATGGAGGCAGAATCTCTTTGAGAGGTTAATATTTCTTACAAATAAAGTGAATTTATAGTCCAAATTTTAAGAGCAATATAGAGATGCCAGGTAGCTTAGTCAAGCATTGGAAGATGAAGAAATCTGAAACTATGTGATGTGCTTTAAGAAGAATTCTACCCAAAGTGATTGCAGACCAATTATTTTGTACCAGAAATGCATAAAGTGAATGGGAACCTGGCCTCTGGATTCATTTCTCTTGGTGGCTACAGACACACAACCTCGTTCCCTGACACTTAGACGAAGCTATGATTGTCCATCTCTTTTCCCACCAGCATCCCTGTAAAAGCAACAATATGCACTGTGTTCAAATAGTGTTAATGCTGAGGGTGTACACTATGAAGCAATCACAACTGATGTGGGAAAGGTATCATCTTCCTCAAGCTATTTGTGTTTTAACAGTTTGAAGTATTTTAGTTTTATCTAAAACATGATTCAGGTAATAAAATTGGCTTAGTATGTGGTTTACTCTATATGAAGTTTAAAGAGGAGATGGTAGAAAGACAAGACATAACTCTCTGCTTATGCCTCTTGCTATGTGCCTTCATTTGATAATAAAGTACATTGAAGCAAAGGCCGGGTCACTGAAATTGCAGAGTTTTTAAGATAATAAGACTGGAAGCCAACCTTGTTTCTTTTATGGCTTGCTTCATTTTGAGATAACCGGGGTGACAGAGCTGACTGCTGTGTGAATAGAGATACTGTAGCCTTCATCTCTGGGAGTGACTTGGATTCCACTATTTAGTGCTTGTCTTATAACTTTCCGTGATTCAATCAGTCGTATGATTTTTCTCTTGCTAATTAGCTGCTGATAGCAAAGCAGAAACGGAAGTTACTTACAAGCATGATTTTTCAGGAAATTGTCAGATATTACAAAACACCGGTTTTATTGGGTGCATGATATGTACAAAGAAATCTGCATCTACTCATTTTATACTGGGACTAGTAAAATACAAGGATGTCTTTTCTTTTGCATTTATTGTGAGAATTTCACACTTGCAAGTAAGCATTTTGATCAAGTCCACTATCTACTCCCTCTCCCCCAACTGTTCCCATACTCTCCCCTTCAACACTCATTCCTAAGTAGATGTACATTTTTTTGAACCCACTGAATCCATGTTCTGTGACTATATGTGCATGGATGTAGGCATACACAACCTATTTGGGGTTGTATTTCAGTAGAAAACTGGCAGTACCTCTCTCCCAGCAGCCATCAACTGTCAATAGCTCCTTGGGTATGGGATTTCATGAGATTCTTCGCCATCCATGTTTGGATTTTGGCTGGCTTGCATGTGTGCAAGTCTTATGCAAGCAGTTAGGCTGCTGTGAATTCACGTGTGTAACAGCCCAGTCAGGTCTGAAAAAGATTTTTGCAGCACTCCTCCACATCTCTGACTCTTAGGGTCTTTCTTATTCCTCTTCTGCAACTCACCTGAGTCCTGATGGGGAAGGGGTGTCACTTAGGACTGATCACTCCACAGTCCCACATGCTCTGTATGTTGTAAGTTTTTCTTCTACTGTGTCTTCCTGCACACAATACTCACACTTAGCCCCTTTTCCTTCACTGGGATTGGAGACAGCTAAGGGAGGTCATGTGTGGCTTGCAGGCCCTCTTTCTGTGTCTTTGAGCAAAGGGGTGTTACTTTGTCTGCTCACACTCCAGTGAGGAATAGGTATAAGAGGGACCAGGGCACTATCCAAGGAGATATTCAGGGAGGCCAAGGGGATGAGAGAGCAGACCAAACAGAGAAAATAGTTTGTCTCCTGGAAAAACAAAGGACCTTAGTCTGCAGCAGTCCCAGGAGAAGAAGATGTATGTGTGTGTGTGTGTGTGTGTGTGTGTGTGTGTATGTGTGAGCCCCTCCCCATGTATCTCCCCTCTCCCTCTACCTGGGTTCTTATCCTACTGTCCTCCAAGAGTGAAGTGGGCAGCTAGTGAAGACAGCTAACAGGAGGTTGGTTTATTGTTTTAATGCCTATTTGAGATTAACAACTTTAAATGGGATGTAACAACTTTAAACAGGTTGGCACACAAATTTGGCAAGTTAATTGGGTCGGGTTTGAATACTTGGTAGCAGGATGATAGCCACTTAGAGCTCTTTCAGCTCTAAAGTTCTTGAAGGGCTTTAGGGTGCCCATCTAGAACAGTTCCTTGCAGAACAAATCTGCTGGTAAAACAACAGGAACACCAACAGCAGCGGGTCATGAAGGCTGGAAGCAGCTCAGGAATGAACTCCTGTCTACAGCAGAAGTATAGAGTCTGAGAGACTGAGGCAGGAATGAGTTCTCCTCCTTGCAGCTACTGGTCATGCCCTGGAGGCTGGCTGGAAAGAATTTCCTACATAGGAGCAATTCTGTCCCCTGCCTGTCTTAAAGGCAGACTTCACTGGGGGCAGCCTTCCTTCAGTGACGATGAATAACTGGCTGGAGCACAACCTGAAGTCTTACTTTTCTTCTTCCTCCTATAATTCCTGCAACTGCTCTCTCTCTGAAACTGCCAGAACGTCATATTGTACTAGGTGTTAAGTACGGATCCCGAGTTGCTGTATTCCTCCACCGATGCAATAAACCAAATCAGACGGAATTAATAATCCAGATTAAAAAAACAGTGCAATGCAAAGCAGAGCACTCCTGGGTGACCCTAAAGAAGGCAGGGGCCAGAACACAAGGACACACACAGCAGATCTGTTGGCAGGGTCTTAAGTAGCCAATAGACATGGTCTTGAACAGCTCTAGGGAGGAACTAACTCTTGGTGGGCTTTCTGAGGGGAGAGAGTGC
This sequence comes from Dicrostonyx torquatus, assembly GCA_028555095.1. Lineage (NCBI taxonomy): Eukaryota > Metazoa > Chordata > Mammalia > Rodentia > Cricetidae > Dicrostonyx > Dicrostonyx torquatus. The sequence continues at coordinate 1,682,839 of JAQHUG010000052.1, forward strand.
TGTTTGGCTAACTTTCTGAGGGGCCAGGGTCTGTGGTGAGAGGTGGGGCTTCCTCCTAAACATTCTAGACTCTTTTGGTATATGGGTGCCAGGGGCTGGGGTACAGTTTCCACCAAAACATTGGGTACCCCTTGGACCCTGATTACCTGAATATGCAAATAAAATGGAAAATAGAATCAATCAGGGAAGAGCTGTCAAACCTGAAAAGGTAGTGAGAAGAACCTTAGATCCCCCAAAAATGCTGCGAAAAGTTTACAGTCAAACTGAGAAGACTGCAGAGGCAGGGGCATTTAAAAGAGTTTTTATCTGTCCCTGGTTGCTACAGGAGCTCAAAAGGGAGATTTTGGTCAAGCTTTTCATTCCTCTTTCTTCTTTTGCTTGTTCTTGTTATTCTCTTAGTTCTTTTTCTTCTTGTTGTTTTCCTCCTCCTGCTCCTCCTCATTTTTGTTTTTGTTCTGTTCTCATTCTCATTCTTCTCTTTCTAGTTCATGTTTGTTCTCCTTCTCCCCCTCCTTTTCTTTTGTCGTGGCAAAATATACAATTGTGTAACACTTGCAAGTGTGCCTGTGATGGAGCCAATTCCACATTCCTCACCCTAATGGCTGTGCCATGTCCTACAGGCAGATAAGTTATGATTCTTTTGATTAATTACCATGTCCTGCAAAGAAATGACTCATCTGATAAAGGTTGAGAGATATATTAATTGATAAGTTTATGATGTTAAATGCATTCAAGAACACTTCCCAAATAATATGCACTATGTAAGAACAAGGCTCACTCTGCATTTTGATAAAGATGAGAGAAAATTTTCAAGTTTGGTGAGCACACACTAGTGCATTAATACATAACATATGGTTTAGACAATAAAAAGAAAATTATACAAAGAAAATATGGAAGCAGAAATTCAATGGATACATATAAACTTGTGATAAGATTGCTGTATTCATACTTTATAAAACTCAAATTTTAACATTTTCTGTACATTAAAATAGAATTCCATCATTCATCTCTTTCCTTTACATCCATTCAGTCCCTTCCTGGTCCCTTCTCTCCAGCTTCTCCCATGTCTAACCCTTACTTACAAACTGATAGCTTTTTTTAATTACTGTTACATACATATGTATATATGTATACTTATGCAAAATATGTACATACAATCCATTGAGTCCATTTTTGTTGTTAGTGTGATATGGTTTCAGGGTTCACCACTTTGTATTGAACAACCAATAAGAGGGCTCATCTGTGGGAGAGGCTAAGGCACCCTCTCTCCATGGTCATTCGTTGCTTGTAGTTCTTTGTCTAGGCATGGGACTCCATGAGATTCCCTTTTCTGTAGTAGCATGTGTATTTATATTGTTATTGTTCAGGCTTTATACAGCTGTTTCTATGAGATACAGCCTCACATCAGACTGTCTGGTATTCTGGTGCTTACAATCTTTCTACCTCTTCTGCAATGTTCTGCGAGTTATATATGCAGGAACTATGTTGCAGATTTAGCTGTTGACCTTGACCACCACCACTGACCTCTCCAGTTAGTCTAGTTGAGGTTTTCTGTAATGGTCTTCTTTTGTTATAAAGAGAGATTTCTTTTACAAGGGGTTGTAGCTTTTTCATCAACCAGTACAAAGATAACATTTAAAATGTATTAAGGGATTATGTTGGTCTAGGAAAGTAGGAACAGTAGAATCCTTTCTAAAGCCCATGACCCCACCAGCCCAAAGAAGTTTTTAGGAATCTAGTACAAGGTATGATTTCCTTTTTGTTGAGTGGGCCTTAGGACCATCTTAACAACTGTTGGTTTACCAACAATAGGTATTTCCACTTATTGCCCCTTTATGGTCATTTTGCCATGCTGGTCATTGCAAGACTGGTCATTGCAAGACTGGTCATTGCAAGACTGTCAATTGCTTTCTCTCCCTTGGCAACTTGTGTAATGTTCCATTACAATGAAAGCTAGATTGCAGGAAGGTGACTTTGGGATTAGATCCAGCTCAAATTATACAAGTCCTGTGTCTTAAGTTTGCAATTTCTTCAGCAAGAGAGGTTATCTTCAACCTCTAAAAGAGGTAAGCAAGGAGAGTAGCCTTAGTTCATTTTTTATGCGTGAGTGACTTAGACTACGCTAATCAAATATTCAAAGGGAGGTTTCTTGTGCCATTGACTGGGGATTTTGTTAGTCTATGGTGCTTTTGGGGAGTGTTGTTTGCCTGAGTGGCTTAACTTCCTTAAGATATGTGTGCTTATGTGTATATGTTTATGTATATATATATATATATGTGTGTGTGTGCAATATACATATATATACATATATAATGTGTTTATACACATATACTTGAATGTGTTTTGTGCAATTTTAGATACATGTAAGATAATATGCTTGAAAAGAATTATTCTTTATATTGAAAATAACATTTTATATAAAGTTTGGAAACACCCACTTCACAAAAGATGTAGTTTTAGAACCTAAGCATTTGTAGTTCAAGTAAATCCTAGGTGTATTTTGCCACATCACGACAGCAAAAAGATTTATAACATTGGAGAAAATTTGGATGAATAAAATCATAGAAAGCCTAAACATTTTATCTGTGTGATTTTATATTTAGTGAATATAAATTCCTTACAGGGTTTTGTACACCAAGACTATTGGAACAAAAGGAGATAAAATAAATAAGAATAATGATACAGATAGTAAGTCAACTTAGTTCAGAAAACGATTGTTGCATGAGTATTTTTAGGAAATAAAAAATGATTTGTTTGAATTCTAGTTTTGGGAGATAAAAGTCTATGAGTTATAGTTTGTTATATAAGAAAACTATAATATTGGATTATATATTAGACTAGTGGGTTGGAGAAATATCTCAACAGTTGAGAGTATTGGCTGCTCTTGCAGAGGACCCAAAATCATCTGTTCCTAATACAAACATAGCATCTCACAGTAACCTGTAACTCCAGTTCTAGGGTATTGAATGCCATACTTTGGCCAACAGACACTGCACACATGTAGTGCACATGCATACTTGTAAGGGAAAACGCTTTGTACACACACAAAAAAATTAAATTAGAAATAGGAGTGATCAGCAAATTACATATGCAAATGACTACTAAGTACACAAAATAAGTTTAAATGAAAGTTCAATGTCTGGAAATTATTTAACTAGTAACTACCAAGGGGCACAATTAGGAGAATACATTTTAAAGATTTTTGTTTTGTAATTTACGTGTAAGTATCCAATCCAGTGTAAGTATATGTTCAACCCATTCATGTAATGCCTGTGGAAACCAGAAGAGAACATTAGATGCCCAGTGGTTGTGAGTTGCTTTGTGGGTGCTGGGAACTAAATCTAAGCTCTGTATCCAAGTAGCAAGAGCTCTTATATGTCAAGCCATGTCTCTAACCCCTAGCAATCTTTTGAAAAATAAAAAATGCAATCCAAATATTACCAAATGCCCTTTTAACCTAAATCAGTGCATTGTGTTTAGATGTGCCTTTTCTTAGTGCATTGTTTTAGGAAATACCGTTAACAAGTGTTCTTGTGTTGAACAATCCTTGTGCAGCATTAGTGAAAGTGGACCCTGGAATCCATTCTTCTTGTTCCTAGCAATTTTGTGCTTTTCTTTGGATTATCCTGTTGATGTTCATTGAGGCATGTGAGCCATTTAATTCTTTTTTCAGCAGTTCTATTTTATATAAGCATGCTCATTAGTTTTCTAACTCAATATGGAGATAGCTAAGGGAATTCTATTCTGTTCAACTCCTATTATGATTCCATCAGCTCGTATCTCATTTTTATAGATTTTAAAATCTATTTTGCTATGATATTATCCAGTGACTAAGGTTTAATGACAGTTACAGCTTCATTGTGTGGTTTCATTGCATTTTGTATACTATCTCTTCTTATCAAAACTGAAATTTTATAAA
>JAQHUG010000052.1:1692346-1712404 GCA_028555095.1 Dicrostonyx torquatus
GTAAATGTAAATTTTTCTTTTAACAATAAAAAAAGAAAAAAATGAAATTCAAAGAATATTTCATCTATCATCATGCATCAGTCCTAAAAATTCAGCTCATACACACACACATATATGTAATATACAAATTTTGATATATATATAAAATTGATCAAATTTTGATATTATTTTTCAGTATTTTTGAGAAATAAAATTTATGTGTGAAGAACTGGAAGCATCTCTAGTGTACATTTGCTGAGCTTTGTTTAATATATAGCCCTAAAGTTTCACCAAGGCAGAGAACATTACCATTGTATTGGTGCTTGGGATGTGTTTTCATTTTAGTCTGTGTTGAATAAAGTCAGAAATATCCCTGGCATAGTTCTGAAGACAGCTAGATTCAATTCAAGGTATTATCGTGGCTTTGTCTCCTCTTAAAAGAATGGATCTTTATACCTCATTTGTGGTGAGTCCTTGACTTGCAACTGTACCTAATTATTTCTAATTCCATTTTTCTATGCCCCTCTTCTCCAATTGCCCCCTCTTTTCCTAGGAAGGGCACAGGTGAAAGGGTGTCATTGCATCCCCCTGTCTAGTACAGCCTCATTCTTAACTCCTGCAAAGACTCCTTGTCTGGTCACATTCCAAGTGCCAGGAATTAGGTTTGGATTGGCCTTTGGGGTTACACGATTCAGTCTCTCCTGAACATCACAGCTCCCTTCTCCCCACGTTCAGCTGATTGCCACCCCACTTCCAGCCTGAGTTAACCGTAAGTCTCATCATTTCCCACCATAGCTGAGTTTATCCTGGCTTAGACTGTTAGTAAAATCCAAATAAACTGAGTGCATACTTTTTTTTTTTTGGATAACAGCTTTTCAGATGCTTTACATTGTTTTGGGGTTAGCGTTATTTTTTAAAACACATGAAATTATGCTATATTGATAAGAAAAGAAATGTATTTTATTTTCTTTTTGTCAGTTTTTATGCATATGAACAATGCCCTGTGATTATATTTATTCCCATTTACCCTCTATAGATTTCCCTTTGTTTTCCTCTGAATACCTTCCTCATGCCTAGTTCCCTAGTGTCTACCCTATTAGAGATAATGATAACCTCTTCTCCAGCAAATATTAAGTTATTAGCTCCTTGGGAAGAGGTGAGGCATCATGGCCACCTCCTCTATTCATGATGGAAAGCTGGAGGTTGTAATCTTATGTGGGTATCATAGCTGCAATTCAAAGAATATTTTAAGTTTCACTATACTTCACTGCTAAATATATATTGTATATATGACAAATTCTGACATTTGTTTATAATATTCAGAAAATATATCATGGAAATGGCAATTTACAGTTTAGACAGCAAGCAATATTCAAATGGCAATTTACAGTTTAGACAGCAAGCAATATTCAAACATATAATTTTGACAAGTCCATGAGTGTAAAAAAACTTCAATGTTTGTCTCTTTCAGTTTTGATTCAATGATAAGCTTAATCTTTCAATCTTAGGAACAAGAGTGTCTGTGATAGTGTGGGTTAAGAATGAGTCTTAAGTAGAACACAGGGTGTTGATCAGTTTCCCTGTTTACAAGATAACCATCACAGTTAACTGAAGCAGAAAAGAGGTCTCATTCCAGACATGGTTGTCCGATCCTATAATCTCAGATCTGAGAGGCCAAGAAAGGAGGATCTCAAGTATGGCAAGGTAAGTTTGGACTACAGAATGACTTCTAGAAGGAGATGTTCTTTTAAATACCCTCACACTAGTAAAGGAATAGGACAGGGGATTTTCAAATACTATATCACGGAGTCGAGAGGATTTCCAGAGACTTAGGTTTGGAACTCCCAAGGACAGGGGCTTGAGCTATACCAGTGCTGCTCCAGGCTGGATATCAGCGCTGGTGATAGTTGGAGAAAGTCATGGGTGACATTTAAGCATGGACTCCAGAATCCAGGCAGTTGACACTTTGCTTAGCCCAGATTGAGTCCCTGTATTCCAGTTCCCTTCCATGCTTTTCCATCTAATTTAAACTCTCTGGAAGTTGAATTAGGAAATGTTTAAATGTATTGTTGATGTGAGAGCAGAAGAGAGGCAGGGGAACAGAGCATTGGCATCTCTTCTAAGGGGACAGAAATCCATTCAACGGCTCTCTTACCCAAAATTAAGGTACTTGAAAGCTCCTAGGTACACAGATCATGGGACACACTCTCTGCTTCAAGAGAAGCAGGCACTGTCAAATAATACCAGGCAAAATGGCAGGGTGTTACTAACATCGAATAGACACCAGAGCACCCTCACAGGTGGCCTTAGCTGAAAACAAATGTTTCATGAACAGGAGGTGACAATGGGAGCTTATCTCACTCAACTTGACTGCATGCATTGATGAACATTGATATGAGCTCAGGGATCCTTGAGGATGACACAGTTTAGAGATCCTTTCTCCAGCAAAACACACAGCTTCCAGGGAGCTTTTTTGTTATTCAGAAAAAAGAAAAGTGGTTAGTGGTACAGTAGCAAAAACAGTTCAGGACATTCTCTAAACTAAAGTAGCAATAGTCTAAAAAAGTTATCCTTGGGGCACCTGACGTATCTTATTTTCTTAAACCTCATTGGAAATAATAGGATTACGAACAAGAACCATTTAGTAATTATCATAATAATCAAAATTCGGTTCAATTTGCCTCATTTTACTAGTTATCTTTTGACCAATGACTTTAGTTTTGTGTGTGTGTGTGTGTGTGTGTGTGTGTCAGAGAGAGAGAGAGAGAGAGAGAGAGAGAGAGAGAGAGAGAGAGAGAGAGAGAGAGAGAGAGGTGGGCTCTGTGTGTGTGTATGCTAACACCAGAAGTTCATGAATAGATTCTCTCTCCAGAACTCTCCATTTTCTTCACTGAGTTAGGGTTTCCTGTAGAGCATGGAGTTCTGGATTTAAGTAGCCTAGTTAGCCAATCCCATCCCTTCTTTCTAAGTACCTACATTTGCAGTTGGGCTGTCAGCCCTGCCCATCTTTCCTGTGAATGCTCAATATATGAATTCCAGCTCTCATTCTTATAAGGCAAGGGTTTTATCCACAGAACTATCTCCTCAGTCCCTGTTCCTTTCGCTTTGATCCAAATTTTCTGTGCATTTTGGCATAACAATCTCTGTAACACGTACATAACTAGTGCTCTCTATTTGTTAACATGGGAGATTTTATTTATTAAGTTAGTTTAAAAGCCAAGCAGAATTCTAAACAAGATAGCATGTACGCAGATGATCTGTTAAGTGAGAAAATCCCCCTTTAATTTCCCTGCAGGGGAATCTCAGAGTGCTCTGGGTGATTATTTTTTCCTTCATGTTTCTATTCTTTCTGGGTGTGAGGCAAGGCATGAATATCTGTGTAGAGACTTTGAGTGGAAGTGGACAAGGCACCTGGAGTTTGTGAGTGTGTATATGTGTATGTTTCATAGTCTTTTGTCTTTGAATATTTTTATATATGTTCATATTAATATATATTAAAATATGTAAATACATCTGCTAAGTCTGTAAAAAGATAGCTGAATGTTTATAATCTTGGGTTGGCCATTTGGTATTGACTAGCCAATGGTGTTTTAAAGCTTAAGGCTTCTTCAGGTGATGTCACTGGAGGTAGATTTAGTTCCCCAAAGAGGAGACAGGGACTTTTCAGTAGTCTGACAAGTGAGGCTTGTTCACAATTCTTCTGAAGCAGATAAGGAATCAGATAAGTCTGTGACTAGACATTGAGAATGGAAGGTCATAGGAGGCAGATAAGTCTGTGACTAGACATTGAGAATGGAAGGTCATAGGAGGCAGGTTAAACTTCGCCCCCTTTTCTTTCCAGAAAGAGATCAACACCTCCAAATTTGGGTCACCCCTGGGCATCATTGGTAGACATTCTTGTTCTCATTTTCTCAAATCTTGATAGTCTGGATGTTTTACAGAATGTTGTAGAGGCAGAAGGTGGCATCTTGTTCCATAGTGGAATTAGCCATACTGTTTGGGTATATATATTTTGTTAGTTGGTTGTTGAGTCATTATTAAAATTGAGTCATATTTAATTATGAATAAGCAAGTGAGGTACAAGAGCAAAAAATATTAAATTTAACTCTGCTTAAGGTTCTGATTTCAATTTATTAGTATTTGAATTCTTACATTATTTACTTTATCAGAATGATGTAAATACTGTAATGGTGTGACCGTGCATATTTCCTATGAATTCCATGTATGGTGACCTCACACAGGTAGGTTCATAGCAACAATGGTAGGAGTGTTTACAGTCAAGAAATAAGCAAGTCTAGTTATCAGGGCTAGTATCCTAAGTATAGGCTCAGCATTAGCAAACCGGTTAACAGAGGAAAATATCATCTAACTTCTGACTCCTTGGTGAAAATTGGGGAAAAATTTACAAAGTGTAAAATTTATCATCAGTAATTTTTAGGGTGAGTTTGGCAGTATGAAGTCTGTTTTACAAATCTGTCATATGCCAAGTCCACTTCCTTCAGAAGTATGTGTTCTAGTTATAAACTATAGTGCTTATCAACTAATCAACAATTTACAGTCTCCCAATTCTATCCCTTAAAACCACCATTGTGCTTTCTGTCCATATAATTTTTCCATATATAAGTAAACCTCACATACTTCTCATATGGGGAATAGTTTAGTTCAATTAATACAGTGCCCACAAAATCCACCATGGAAGCTTTGATCAGAATTTCTGTTCTCTTTAAATATGAATAATATTCCATTATGTGTATGCAACTGTGTAGGTACACACAAACACATACAGAAACACATATGTATACACACACAGGCACAGAAACACATACACAGGCAGAAGGACCGTGTGCACATACTCAAACATGTATATGCACAAACACACATACACTCCTAACAGCACCACCACTTCCAGGTTTTCATCTGTTTATCTGTTGATAGGCACACATGAGTGCTTCCATGCTACTACTGTAAATGTGCTTATGAACATCATTTTTCGATTTTGAAACTTTGCTTTACATTTTTGGTTATAAAGTCAAAATAAAACTAGATATCAGTATTATAACTCTATGCTCAATATTTTGAGAAAATGCCATATTGTTTTATGCAATGGACATACCAGTTTACATCTCTTTCAACAGTGAGCATGTCTGCATGTCCTTATCCACTTTTTCTATTTGATGTTTTTCTTGGTGGTAGCCATCATGATGGGTGTGAGGTCACTGGATATAGCTTGGATTGCTTTTGCCTACTGATTAGTGATATCAATCTCTTTGCCAACTTGCTGACCACTTTTTAAAAATATATGTAACATGGTAAATGTTTTTCAAAAGATCCTCAAGCAAAAAGGAAGAATATTTGCATGTTATATACTTGGTAAAATATTATATCCTGACCATAGAGAAGATTCCTAAAACTCAACAGAGTTCAAAAACTAATGAATAGAGATTTCTCCAAAGAAGAAAGACCATAATCAATTAACAAAGAAATGATGATTTTATTCATTCCTATATGTAACGACAGACATCTTTTAAATAAAGCAGGAAGCAGAGGGAGGTTCAACATGGACTGAAGAGAAGTCGAGGTGACTATGGAGACAGAGACTGAGTGAAGCAGTTAAGGAAAGGCACTGGTGCCTGAAGATGGAAGTCGCAGGAAACAACATTTCTCTCTTGAGATCCAGGAAGGAAGAGCAGCCCCAGAAAACCTGCTTATTTCAGCCAAATGAAACTCACTGTGAACTTTGGGCCTCCAGAACTAGGAAAAAAATTATTTACTTTTTTGCTTTGAGATATCATGATCTGGTTATAAGTTGAATAGCAGCCTGGGGAATCTGAAATAGAGCTCAGTATTTGCTGATATCTGAGGGGCCCTTGGCAGGCAATGTAGGAATAGGCCAGGAAGCCAGAGAGGAAAATAAATGATTATCCTCTCCACAGGCACTACACGGCTATTTGCGTAAACTTGAGGGATGCTGGAAATGATGGAGAATGCTGACAGGAATCACGGAGCAGTGAGTTGTGTGAAGACTGCCATAGGAAGTTTGTATGCTCACATTCTACAACTCCACAGTCTTCCTTCAATCTCTCAAGTCAGTTCTTCCAACTCTATCACAGTCTTGAGGACCAGGTAACCGCAAGTCACCCTCTGTCCAGGGGAAAGCACAATGCACCATGGAATTTATAAAACTCACTATTCTGAAGAGCTAAGTTGGAATGAAGCTCTAAAGAAGTCAGGTGCTCACAGTGGGTTCAGCCTGTTCTTTTAGCATGAATTAGAAAACTACAATTACAGCCCCACACTGGCCCATGGCCCAGCTTCCAATGGCCTGTGGGTTTAGGAACGGTTTTTCTAGTTAAAGGATTATAAATAAAACAAAACACAACCAAGAATATGTGACAGATTGCATGTGGTCCCCACAGCTCAAAATATTTACTCTAGTCCTTTGAAGAAAATGTTTTCTGACTCCTGGTGTTAAGCCATCTGCAAGGCAAGCTCAGTTACTTATTTATTTTTTTATTCAGAGAAAAATAACCAAAGGACTATTTTATTGAGACTGTCATTGTAGCTGGAGAAAGGAGAGGCAGTGTGGCAGAAAATTCACTAACGTAAATGATCACATCAATCTCACTATGCTTTCTCATGGGCACCGGCTCATAGTTGCCAATGTATTATTTGACAAAGGAGGGCTGCTTGCATCTCTTAATATTTTTTGTGTGTATGTGCTTATAGTATGCATGCATTTCTACATGTGTGCTCTCATGTGTCTGAGTGCATGCACAAGTAAGTTGTCCTTGTGGAGGCTCACATCGATATCATTTGTGTTAGATTTTTGATGCAGCATAAAGAGACAAGAAACATAAAAAGACCAGTCTAGTCTCAGCAGAAGGGACTGTTTATCTAAAACAGTGACTAGCAGACTTAGAAGGAGAGAGGAGTCTTCCAAAATGGAGGGCGATACTTAGTGTTTATATAGGGAGTTTGGAGAACGGAAAGTTAATCCAGTTTCAGAGAGCTATCTATGTTCATTACTTGGAGATGTTTGTTCAGACAAGGCCATTTTATCTTTAGAAACTCCCTTGCCCCTGCTATCAGTTTGTAGCTGATAGTGGGTGATGAAGTTTGACAATGGCAGTGAGGGAGAAAGGGCTAAATTCTGAAGGAATTTGTTTAAGGTTTATTCTAACTGTTGCTGTCCGCTTTATTGATTGAGGCAGGACCTCTAGCTGAACCTGAATTTTCCTCATTCTTGCTAGCCTAGCAAGCCAACTTGCCTCAGGGGCCTTCTGTTTGAGGACTGGGGTTGCAGGTGGTTACCGTGCCTACCTGGCTTTCACAGCAAAGGTGGAATATGAACTCCGGTCTTCACCTGTGAGCATCAAGCACTTTAACCAGCCAACCAGTTCCCCAGCCCTATTTCACTTGATCTCATTTCTACTTGTTTCACTTCAAATCAACGATGCTGGATTTACGTGGTGTTTACACGATTCCTGTCAAAAAATCTTGTGTCCATTTTCTCCAACTGATAAATACAATGGAAACTCAATCTACACTGAGGGCTATACAACAGAAGGAGATGTGGTATTTTGAAAGCTGATATAACTGTTCTAAGACCTTAACTGAGCTGTGGGACTCTTGTGGTTGTTGGGATTTGTACAAATTCCATGTAGCATCTTGGTATAGCTCTGATACTCTTAAACATCATTAGCTTGACTGGGTTCTATGTATTCAGAGATACAGTGTGTTGTTCTGTAGGCTGGACTAATCAGAAAGCTTTGTCCTGAGTTTCAAACTAAAGGAGATTTCTAAAGAGGCTTCAGGCAATCTCTGCATACTAGCAATAACCCACATCATGATAAATTCCTTCCCCTTTGTCCTTTGTTAGATCTTAACTACATAATTATACACAAAGAAAACAAGACTGTCTATAAAAGACTCTCTTTTTCCCTCCCTGCCTCTCTCCTTCCTTCCCTCTCTCCTTCCTTCCATCTATCCATCCAACCCTCATTTCCTTTCCTGCCTCTTTCTATTCTTCTTCTCTCTTCTTTCATTCTCAGGGAAGCAAGCAAGTTTCTTTATTTTGAATTTCTCTGTAGAGAACCACCCATAGTCAGTGAACTTGCAAGACAATATTCTGAGACTCACAAACAGCCTCATTAGTGAGGCCTTGAGTAATTCCTACCAACCTCACAAGACTAGTCTGAGAAAATACGCTATCACATTGTAAGAAATCCTGTTCCAAATCTAGGCAAGTGTTTTCAGGTCCCTGACAAATGTTTATTGTTGTAAGCCCTTAACTATGGCATGGTAACTAATATACAGAATCAAAACTGAAAATCTTTGAGGTATTTTACTGAGTCTATTATTAAAAGAACCCATTTTTGTGTACATTACCTCTGAAATTCAAAAATACCATCAACATTTGCTGTTTTCTTTTTATCAAAGGAGTAAATTTTCCCTTCATTCCATAGGGCTATTTCAAGATACTCCACTCAAGCTTCATTTTTCCTTCATTCCGAGGGGTTATCTCAAGATACATTGCTAGAGGTTTAGTGTGATAAGAAGTCCTTTTTACTTTTTGAAAATGATTTTTTTTTGCTGCCAGGCAATGTACATTGTATCAAAACATCTATAAAACTACACCTTCTTATTCCGCAGACTGTGGCTTTATGCTGTCATTAATGTTGAGAAATGCAGAGTTATGCACAATTGCGACATGGTTGAGCTATGAATTGCTTACAACCTAAACAGTGGCATGTAGCTAAAGAACTGATATAGTCATGTGGCAAGTTGATAGAACCCTGCTGTTTATAGCACGTGAATGCAGATGAAAACAGAAATCTGCCAGCTAGACCATTGTCTTGACTTCTCTGCTGTGAAAAAAATGTCCCAACAAAAGCAACAAAAGTCCTCTAAAAAGGTTTTTTTTTTTAAAAAAAAATATTTTGATCCTTTCTCCTCCCTTTTTTGAAAATAAAGGCTATGGGTCTTTGTGTTTGTTCCCATCTGCATCAAGAGGAAGCTGCTCCGATGGTGGTTGAGCAAAGCACTGATTTATGGCTATAGGCGAATATTATTATGAGTCATTTTATTGCTACATTATTGGCTTTAATAGAACATTAGTATTTGATTTTGCCCTAGGTCCCTGGGTTCGTGGTTACTTATGCAGCTTCAGATATGGGTGGCATCTTGTGGAATGAACCTTCAGTTCATCTTGTAGCATGGGCCTTGAGATATGGTTTGGTTATTCCCACAAATTTTGTGCCACAATTGCCCTAGCGTAATATAGGCAGGAGGCCATTGTAGAGCTGGTGTCTGTGGCTGGATTGGTGTTTACTTTACTCCTTTGATAGCATGTAGATTACTTCCTGTACCAAAGATGCTAGAACATAGGGGTGATGGCTTTATGTAGGCATTAGCTTGACCTCTCCATGCTGAGTTGTGTGGGTATTGTTTTCAGCAATGGAATCTTGCTGTCTGTTTGCAAAGAGCAAACCTATATGCTTGGCAACACCCTGGGTTGTTTGTGGGTTTCCATGGGACTCCTTTGTCCAACAACTTAATTAGCTGTAACCTGTTCCTGCTACTAGAAGTTTCATTTGGTTTCAAGAGATGTCTAATCGGGGCTCTTTCTCCTATGGTATTTTGGTGGTTTCATTCAGAATGCTTATTTTCATATATTTATATTTTAGGAAGCTTCTACAGTCAGCTTTTTAAAAAATGACTTGCTCTGGCTTTAATTGGTATATGACACTAATTAATGCCAAGATTGTGTTTCTGGTTTTCTCTATTATGCCTCAAGTACAGTGAATGGTGCCAAGTGTCCTACCAGTAGCTGTGTGATTGGTGCAGAGAACAAACTTCCCTAAATAGAGGACTGCTAGCCAATGCTTTATAAGCAGCTGCACTGTCTCCTCGAACCTTCATACAAATGTCATGATTTTGTTTCCCTATGCTTCCAGATCAAGGTTAAACATGGGAAGGGATGGTATCAGAGGCTTGAAGCAACTCCTCAAACCACACCCACAATCAGGAAACAGAGAGACACCAATGAATGTGCTTAGATACCTTTCTCCTTTTACTTAAGCTCTGGACCCAGCAGCCCATGGGATGGTGCTATTCTCTGTAGGTGAGTATCTAATTAACATAATCAAAATAACTCTCACTGGTTTGCCCTGGAACCCCACCTCTCAAGAGGTTCTAGGTTCAGTCAAGGGCCATCACGAATCATCAGATTCAATTTCTGCATTTGGCTGTTAAGAGTCATGTGGTTTATTCTAATATGTATGTATAAGCAGAAGAATGGCTTCAATTGTTCTCTCTCTCTCTCTCTTTTTTTTTTTTTTTTGGTTTTTCGAGACAGGGTTTCTCTGTGGCTTTGGAGCCTGCACTGGAACTAGCTCATGAGACCAGGCTGGTCTTGAACTCACAAAGATCCGCCTGCTTCTGCCTCCCAAGTGCTGGGATTAAAGGCGTGCACCACCACCGCCCAGCCTGCAATTGTTCTCTTAAGTGACTAAGATTCAAATAAATTATTTTCTATTGTCAGGATCCATGCTTATTTTAGTTTTAAAATAATATACATATATGACTATTGCTAGTTGTCATTGTTGTGACAAAATACTTGATGCATGTATTTAAAGATGAGAGGAGTTTTTCTAGACTTACAGTTCCAGAAGATACAATTCATCTTGGCGGAGAATGACAGAAGACTCAAAAGGTGACTTGACTGGTCACATTGTATTCATAACCTGAAATCCTAGCTAGCTTTCTCCTTTTTACTCAGTCTAGGAAACCACACATAGAGTGTGATACCACCCATACTGGTTCTTCCTACCATAGCTAAATGAATCTGGACAATCCTTCAAAGGCATATTCTAGGATTTATTTCTGTGGTCATTGGTCAAGCTGATTCTATCAGGTTGATAATCAAGATTAAGCAATTACTTATTGATTTAGAAATACAAGTATTAGCATAAACAATATGTTTCAGCTACCCTGTTGAATGGATGTATATAGGTTTATCCTGATAGGAAGATATGGAGAGTTACAATATTCAGTATTTCAATTTTTACAAATATTTCTTATGAGAAAAAGTAGCTATAAATTCAGGTGTGTTAGTCATTTATAAAGATCCTTAGTCACAAAAGTGATACCCAAAAAGCAGCCTGAAAGTCAAGTATTGAGAATTAATTAAGACAATTATGGGACATTCAAGTGATTGAAGACTATGCCACCTCTGAAATATTTTTTTTAAGATAATACAGTGTTTAAACCAAAGTTGATATAGTATTTCAGTAAAAAAATTATCATATATAATGTTGTGCTGTCATTTATAGATACATGAAATCCTTCATATATATTTTTATGAAATACGTTATTTCATAAATAAGACAAATAACAGTGAATTTAATATTGAATTAAATTTTGACTACATATATGAAGCCAGTATCTATTATGATTTCCTGAGAGATGCTCTGAATCCCAGTATGGGTAGAACTGGTGACGTATTTGAAATGGTGGAGGAGACATATGAGCTGGCTAGGAAGCCAGATGGATAATAACAAAAAAGGAAACATCACTGTGCACTCTCTTCTTCAACAGCAATATTTTATCATCGTCTTTGTACATTTCTTTTCATATTTTAGACCCTTTCATTTTAATACTTCAATAATCTTAGTTAATTTAATTTATCTGCATATAAATTTGGAAGCTTTTCTACATTGTTCACTTAGATAAATCCAAGGACTCAGACTCATCGTAATTTTTAGGAAATCCCTTGAGAAATATTACCATGTGCAAATTTCTTTCATTGTTCATAAGCTAAATGATTCCATGTTTCTGGAATTTTCTGGTTTTGTTCATAGTAAGTTACAAACCACCAAGTGTCTTATTATCTAACAATATCAGTTTTAAGGCATAGACAGCTTAATTAGTTTCTACTAACATTTCACAAAGGTGAGATAGGATCTTATATGAGAAGAAATTAATGAGCTTGTATGCAAAATATGTTCTGTTTTATGTTAGGAAATTAAAGTAACAGTGAAGTTGCTCGCAACAAAACCTTTTAAACAATGCAGCTTATTGATGATGCTGGGTTTCTAGCATCCATACGATGCCTAGTTGACACTGAAATAAATTTTCAATTTTCATTAGTCTGCATGTAGACTTATTTATCATTCATTAATTCATCATTTAATGCTTGTTTATTTATCCATAAACTTACATACACAGAGAGATATACAGAAAACATCTTTAAAGATGTGGAACAATGGAGTTCTGGAAGAACAGAGGGAGACATTTAGGTACCAGGTTGCATCTTCTGCTGACTTACTTCGTGATTTTCTATCTTCTGAACTGTTTCTGGAGGCTGTTGTCTTAACCTCAAATGAAGGATACTGTCTAATTGATCTCTAGAACGCTTTCTTGCAAAAAAGTTTAGAATCATCTTTCTGTTAAAAGCTGGGTGGTGGCTGCCACTCCATGAGCTGGCCTAAAACCTAAATCTGAATCTGCCATAGATACTGAGAAGAGAAAAGAGAGGCAGACAGTGCTGAGCACGGATGTGATTCAGAACATATTTCCAATACAAAATGTGTTGGTAGGAAGGTCAAAGAACAGGAGGAAACTGAGAGGGAAGAGAGAAACGGAGACACACATAGCTGAAAGTCTTGCTTCCTTCACCTTGAAAGGGAGCATAAGGTCTTCTTTGAAATAGTATTTATCCAACCATCCACACCTTGTGAATCCAGGACTCCATGCAAAGTGGCAACCCCCAGTCTGCAGCCTTCTGTGCTGCCCCACGCAGAATCTCACTTCCCACTCACAGCTGATCTCCCATCAGGCCTCTTAGTTTTCAGCAACAGCCTATGTGCCCATATTATGGCCTCAGATCAAAGAGTTTTGAATTATAACTTTCTGCACAATCATTTGCCAAGCTTGTTAAACATCCTGAGATAATTCTGTTTTGGTGGGTCTGAAGGTGTGTTCTAAAGGATAAACATTTGACACTCTGAGGAAAACTAAGATAGCCAGACGTTGGCTGTACATTAAAAAATTACAGTTTGTAATTAATTTCCTGTGATTTCTCAGACTCCAAAGGAAGGTTCTAAGTTTGTCATGGTGTTTGTGACATTACTGCTTTGAGTTCTTTCCTTCATCAAAAGAAGATCCTGCTATTTTTAAAATATTCATTTTTATGGTGTAACACGCATTCCACAGCTTTCAAAATCTGATGCATTAAATGTATGTCTATATATAATTGTACATATGTTTAAATAATGCACACCCTCCTCAAAGACTATATTAATAGGTTAGGTATATAGCATGTATCTATTTATATGAAAGTATCTATCTGCTTTCACATATGCCATGCATAAGAAATTTAAGCAATAATATGATTTTATTGAGTGTATCATATAGATACTTAGAGCACTTCATTTACAGTATACACATTTATATATAAACAAATATATATTTGACAGTTATTTATTTGGTATGTATTATATATCATTTTCAGATTTGTAGGTTTATTATAAATACAAGAAAAAAACAAATTATAGAAAGAAAAATGAAGAAAATACGTGGCAATACTGTGCTAGAGTCTTTAAAGGTTCGTCTCATTGATCAAGTCTATCATTCAGAATGATGCAATTTGACATTTGTGGAAGTGAAAACAACTTTGTAATCAAATGTATTTAGAATCACCTAAGAGGTGTACCTTTGTATAACTTAAGTACCTATTGGTGATGACCCCGTCTACTCCAGAACAGGGCTCCGAGTCTGAGCTGAAACAAACCTGAAAGCTTCCTTGCTGATGAAAATGACTGGCTTTCATTGTACCGTCAGATGACCTTCAAGTTTCCAAAGGAGAGAAACAACCATCTGTCCTACCTACCTATGACACCCATGTGCCACAACACATGCCAGCATGGAACAATAACCTCAAAGGTGCAGTAGAACCTCTAACACCTTGGTGACACCCAACAGTTCTCTAATTGGACTTCAGACCTACTCAACAAGAGAGTAATCCTGCCTTGTACTGAAAACCTAAGCAACATCCAGGGCTAGCGAAGTTATGGATCATAGAGAAGAACTTACAGCTGATATTTTATTAAAGCAACATAACCCATAACTGCATTTTAAATATTTGTCCTTATATCATAGATGAGTGTACTACTCATCCCTCATCAAGAAAGCTTCTCTTTGCAACAAACAGAGACCATTACAGAAAATCACAATTAATCAAAATGCAGGATACCAAGCCTAATTCCAATGGATACATCTACAAAACATCCACATCCAAGTCTAAAGGACCAATGCATGCACAGGGGCATAAAGATTGTAAGAATTGGATGATCTGGGAGTTTGTTGTGAGGTTGTGCCTTCTAGTAGTCAGAAGCTACACCCGTTGAATCTCACCAATAACATGACTGTCTAAACATGAACTGAGCAAGGACAACAGCAATAGGCATATTAGAGTTGGCAGGAAAAAGCTTACAAAGTCTCTACTCCCCACAAAGAACTATGAACAACTATGAAATATTGAGAATGGGAGAAAGTCTTTCCCAGGGAATTTGTAGGTTATTGAATAAAAATCCCCAGTACCTGCTTTGGGATGATTAATTAAGAGTTGTTGGACAAGAAAAACTGAGAAGGCCCCCAAATAACACATACTCTTATTATTCCTTTTTGTTAACCACCTTAATGAGATGATAAAACTGTTTTGTTGAAGACAACACACATTTTGGTTGTATTATATAAAGCAAGAAGTAACTGAGCTCGAAGCACCTCCACTATTGGCTAACATTCATTGAACTCCAAGTTCCTACGCAAGACAAAAGAGTAGGAAAAATATCAGTGGTCCTATCTCACTGGAAACCTTTTGAACTGCAATATATTACCTTCCAGGCAAAATGTACCCATTTATACAAAAGTGATGCTGAATTTACTAAGGCAACCAACCAATTATTCACTTGGTAATTAAATCTGAGGCCTAATCCACTCACAAAAAAATCTTTACTTAGTGCAGAAAAAAATATCCAAAAGCGATGGATGGCTTAATTCTGTTGTTATCCCTATTTTTTTTTTGTTAAATTGAAATAATGCTAAACCACTTCTAAACATATATTTTTATGCCAACAGACAATTAACACTCTCAGCCCTAATCATAGATGTGTTTCTTTTCAATGAATTAAAACGAATGCAGAGACTTATGGCTGAACAAGGTGCTAAGAATAAGTAACAGTAGAGTGCTTATACCTAAATAAGACATTTGTAAAAGCTGCTCTGAGGCTCCTGGAACATTGTAGTAGCAGTGTGGAAAGATTGTAAGAGACAGAAGATAGAGGTAAGGACTGAGGAATGCCATCTTCTGAGCAATTCATAACCATTGCAATCACTAACTCACAAAAACTACAGATGAACTGCAAGGCATTGACGCAAGAAGGGTTCATGAATGGCTTAGAAAAAATGGAGAATGATGGAGCAATGATCCTGGCCCTCGCAATGGAAATCTTTACTATGGACAGAATCAGAGAAAGACAGAATTGTTGCCTTTAGTTGTGTGCCTATTGATGGCTCCACCAAGCTACGTCAGACAGTCCCAGTGCAGTATCACCACCAATAGCCCCAGTTAGCCTACATAACAAAGCAAAAATGACTGTGTGAAAGGGAATTAATGAGTGTGGGAGTTGACATGGGTGGAAAGAAGGAAAAAGAGTGTGGGAGGAGCATAACTAGGATGCATTGTACACATGTACGGGATGTCAAAGAACTAACAAAAATTAAGATGACCACGAATCGGAGAGAACATGGGAAGCTCCACTTCTTGTTCTGAAGCTATTAGCAATTAACTGTTGCTGAAGGAGTGGGGTTAATTTTCTCCTGTCATGCAGCTACTGGTTACTTGTGTACGCTCCAAGTAAATATTTCCCTACACATGTTCATGTGGGCAGCTGTAATTAACTTCAGTGGGTCATATAAAAAAAGATGTGAATGAAAGAAGAGAGGTTGCTGTGAAGATGGGGTTCAGTGGGAGTGGGGGAGGGAGGATATTACAGGGTGGGCATAATGAAAATACATTATCACATATGTGCAAAATTGTCAACAAAAATATTAAGAGTACTAATGGAAACACTAAGGGAACACATAAATACACAGGTTTAGAGTTTTTTCACAAGATACAAATTTAGAGTTTCAATCACAACACAATTATACACAGAATGTAGAAAGGGATAAAAATGAGGATTCAATCTAAAAGTTTGAAAAGCCGAGTAGATCAAGCACAAGAGTAAAGCAAATGAGTAGTGCGAGATGCATTGTTCTATAAACTGGAGAGATAAACAGCAAACAACAAACTGACATCAGGACAATGGATGATGAGAAAAGTAATTTAGAGACGCGGTAAGAGGTGAGGTGTGTTGAATATGCAGTGAGAGGAGAAATTTTCTTTGTATTTGGCAGAGTAGAATCTAGTGTAGATGCTATTGATATGTTTCTTTTTCCTTTTTTTGTTAAACATATATTTATATAGATTCTTTGGGAATTTTACATCATGCACCCCAATATTACTCATTTCCCAGTCCTTCCATATCTGCCTTCCACCATCGTGACTTCCTCTCCAAAAGAAAATAAAAGAATAAAATTAAAATAATGCCAAATTTGTACCACTCCACTGCTCTGACTTTCCCACCTCTCCATCATTTATTTGTCTACTGTAGTGGCATTGGAAGCTGCAGCATGTCATGCCATCTACCCTTTTGCCCAAATAGCTTTACTTGCAAATGTTCATTGCAATAAGTCCTTGGTCTGGTTCAAGGCCTCTGACTTCTGTTGCACTATCAATACTGGACCCTCACCAAGCCTCTTCTGGGATATTCTGCTGCTATCCTGTCAAAAAGATCTTGCAGCTCTGGTTCCACAAGACCTGCCCCTTCACATGCTCCAGGAGCTCATAGTTAGAGCAGATATTGAGATGGGCCAACTCAAGGCCCTGAATCTGGGCCTGGGTGGTAGCTAAGTTGGTCAGCCCATTTCACTGTAAGGCCTTTTCTCCCCACAAGTGGGGGTGGGGGATGTCCAGATCCCCTGTGCCCACACTACTGTCTATGCTGGTGCATGATGGAAGGTGAGGGCCTGGACCAGCTCAGCATGAGCTCTGACAACAATATGGCTTCTTCAGGTGGCAGACCATACCACTGACATCTGTATGGCCTTTGATGGTAACGTGGGCCATGGACAACAACACAGACCCAGGCCACAGTAGGACAATAGATCTAGACATGGCCTATGGCCCTTGGGGGCAGTCCAGCCCTGGACATCACTACGGCCTCAAGTGACAGATCAATTTTTCCTCCTCTCACCCGAAGCAACATGCTCCCAGACATCAGCTGGCCTCAGTGGTAGCCGAGACCGTTATCATACAGATGGACCTTGGTGGCCATGTAGGACATCAACACAGGCCCTAGCTGTGATAAGGTCACAGAAGCAGACCTAACCCTCAGCAGCAACCCCGTCCTCTAGATCAGCCCATGTCCTGAGGTGGCAGTGCAGGCTCCTCATATGTGTGGCCTTTTGCTCACTGTAGCACAAAAAAAAAAACACCCAGAGACAGATATTGGGGTATAACCTGAAGACCAGAAAAACAAAGTAGCCAGCCACTGGCTCTTTCCTCTACTTCAGACCAAAATGGCCATCCTGCCTCCATGAATCCTCAATATGAGACTGAGCTGAGACCTGTCTCTTCCCATTTTATATTCCTCTCTAGTGCTGGGATTAAAAGCATAGACCACTGCTGCTCAACTTCTATGGTGTAGTGTGGCTACTGTGACTAAAGGTGTGTGCTGCCACTCCTTGATCTGCATGGCTGACCAGTGGGACTGTTTTACTCTCTGATCTTCAGGATAGCTTTATTTATTAAAATACAAATGGAATACCACTAGAGCTCACTACTGTCATGTATCAACCTCTCTCCAAAACTCATGAGCCACTCTCCTTCTCTTTGTCATCTTTTCACCCTGTTTTCCCATCTCTCCATCAAATGTTTATTCGTCATTGTGGTGTTCACTGTGCCTAGTGTCTTCCGGTCTTCCCAGGCTGATATTTTTCAATTGAGCCATGACACCCAGAGGACTTCTGAAGAAAACACATATCATGGACAACTCTTTAATATAGCTAAATGATAGAACTTTGATATGGTCCCTTCAGTTCCAACAAATAAACAAAGTATCAGTAACCTAAGACAGTGATGTGTGCAAACCTCACTTTGCACTTGCGGTTAATCCAGGGTTGCTCACTTTCTGGATGCAGGTGGTTGCTGTTTTCAAATCATATAAATCTTTCTGGAAAAGATACTGGAGTAGAGGTGGCAATGGATGCTTTTTCTTCTTTTGGAGCAGCTCGGGGAGTCACTATGTGAAGAAAATCGTGATATCCCTGAAATACAGGTTCCTGAAAATTCTTCTCCCTATTTATTGACAACTAGAAAATTGCATAGAACCATGTAAACTTGGTGAAGGTGATTGAGAAATGGTACTAATAGCAGTGGGGCAGTAATTTTTAATCTACTAAAAATATAGAAAAGAATATTTTTTCATGTTTTGCAACTATCTAAAGTAAACCAAAGTTGTATGTATTCATGCAATTATCAATCTTATATTTGTATAAAATTACTGTTGAATTTATATAAGTTTTGCTTTTGTTATGGCGACATTGAAAATAAACTTAAGATCAGTGTAATCTTGATAAGCCTCCACTGAAGGTTGTCAAACACAGCAGGACGAATTGTAGGATCATATAGCTATATATTCTTTTTAAATGAAATCTCATGTTGAGGAAGAAATTTCAAAAAATTTTTGGTTGGAGCATCAATTTTATGAGGGTGGTAGCAGATATTAAATGATAAATCAATCACATAACAAAATTCACAAGAACATACAAGGCAACCATACATGCTTGAGATCTACACAAGTCCAAAGCAGACAAAACTTCCAGATGTAGAGGGGAGGTGGGCACAGAAACCTGTCATAGCTAAAGAGTTATTGGCAACTGATAACTTCTTGGAGAAAATGCATCTGTTTTCTTTAAGGTTTTGGCCCTTGGTAAAGTGACTGCACTCTACAAGGACCAGAAGACCGGGGGAGGTACTGATTGCCATTGATGGTTTGAAACAACCAATAACAGGATAGAAAGTGGGGTGGATATAAAGTAATGGTAGATCTCGGGGGGTTAGGAACAGAGTGCCCATGATAAAAATACATGGTATGAAATTTTCAAAGAACTAACAGTGGGAAAAAAACTGCTTTAAAAAATGCAGTATTAGGAGGCTGGAGAGACTGGGTGTCTCAATGGTTATAAAAACACTTACTGAACTTGCAGAGGGCCTGAGCTTGGTTTGTAGCATTGAAAGAGGGTAAAAGAGGGGAGGATGAGAGTTATGGGTGGCACACACTGCTTGTAACTTCAACTTCTGGTCATTTGACACCTTCTTCTGGCAACACATGCACACACACGTACACACACACACACACAAGGAATATATTCTCTCACACATATTAATAAAAAAATAAACCTTCAAAATACCTTAAATTCTATAATTCTTTTGTACATACATAAGAGAGTGTCATGATTCTTTTGAACATTTGAGCATTATAATTCCTTGGAAGAGGGTCTGGGGATATTAGGATATGAATCACATTTTTTTTTAGCACTTCATGTTTTAAATTGGTAGATGCTGAGAAATAAAGGCCTTTAGTAGCAAGATGTTTGCTGAATGATCAATTTTATCTCAAACTTTTCTAGGTGTATAGTTACAGGGTCGAGAACAATCATTTTTAAACTGAGGTTGCTCTTTTAAAGATAGGGCCCTTGGGTACCATCAAAAGAGTCTGTACCATCTGTTCTTGTATCTGAAACAGAAACAGTTATGCATGATCAATTCTCTTACTGGGATAAAGACAGTAATAAATAGAATATCAATAATTATGACCTTTACTATTATTATTATTGCTTATTAATTCTTTCAAACAATTGATCATATTTATCCCCCACTTTTCCCTCTATTTCTTTCTAGATCCTCCCCCACCT
>JAQHUG010000052.1:1768356-1782898 GCA_028555095.1 Dicrostonyx torquatus
CATAAATATCACAGAAACTTTTGCCCTGTGTTGCTCAGCAGAAAAAATTACATTTATTACCCTTGCTGAATCCCCGATTTCTGTTAATAAAACACCCTCCCTCCTACCAGCTCTATTTCATAATTCTATGAGCACTGCCAGATGACAGTCTTGTTTTTCAGAAAATAACCTGCAATCAATGGCTTTAGGTGACTAGTTCACACAGTTATAATGACCTGCACACTCTGGTCTACTCAACCAACATATGTGTGTATATACTATACACACAAGCATATATAAGTAAGACACATCTAATGGTCAAATCATTAGATCATTTCAGATATATACTTGCAGCTTATCGGATGTGTAGAACAGTGTTGATGCTGCCAATATAATTTTAAAATAAATAATTAAGGACAGATAGGACTCAAAGAGTTTTTAAATGGTAAAGGTACAATTATAAAATACAGACCCAACTTCACAGAATGCTAAATCATCAAATGATATCATAGTGATAGACATTTTATGTATTAAGTGAAAAGAGATAAGTCTTTCAAGAGACAAGAGAGCAAACTTTGATACAGGTTGTTGATAATAGAAAATTCACACTAATAATTATCAAGAAGTGACTTACTTTATTAATAATAGTTCATTTGGGCATTTATATTCATGACAATTCTTTATCAACCACACTGAGGGAAGTAATAGTGACGATGTCAGGTGGTGGCTAGAATGTACAGACAATTCCATTCTACACATGCATGTGGTTAGCCAGAGTTAGCACTGTGCAGACACTTCCTGTCTGGGTAAGATACTGTATAGAAATACTTGTGATTTTACTTGCTTAGCAGGCAGCATAAACAAGAATGTTCACGACACAGTCTCTCTCATGAACCCCAAACTAGGAAGGGTTCAAGTGACCTAAATATTATTTTGTGTAAATAAATTGTTGCAAGTAACATTCTATAAATAAATAAAGAAAGAAATGTTCAGGGTTGAGCCAAAAAGGAAGGTTATTTTAAAAATCTGTTAAGTATTTCAATCTATATAATGTTCAGTACAGGAATAAAGAGAGAGTAATTGTGTCACTTAGTGATATACAGCCAATAAGGTTTAAAGAAAGTTTAAAGAATCTTCTGAGTGTCTGTGGATGACCAGGAATTACAGGGGATACACAGTTAGGAGAGTTTAAGGTAACAGCAGCTGCACGAATGCAGTCTTTAAATTGAGAAACCACCCAAGGAAGGCAAATGGAGTGGACACTAGAGGCACATGCCTTCCTATCAGTTTTTGCCAATTGTGTCTGACACACATGCCAGCTCAGACACACAGTGACTTGGAAATTCATCTTGGTGGAATTCAAACTTCTATTAAAGGAGAGACACTGAAGTAGCCATCATGTGGGTTCTTCTCCATTAGAAATTTTTCTTCATTCAGACGGGATCAAGAGACATCATTCCTAGCCAAAATTCAGCTTTTCCTAAAGTGTATTTCATGGTATTACTGTCATGAATGAAGTATGTTCTGGTGAATGTGTAGTGAGAATATTTGTATTGTTGATTAGCCAGGAATTCTAAAATGAAGACTTAAAATCAAAGCCATTTTCTTACCTACGTGACAGTTTACTTAACCTTCTAAAAAGTAAGGTACCTTCACTTGCAAAACTTTTTATTTATACTAGGACAATTTATTTATACTAGGACAAACAAGAAGTCATCTGGTGAGGTCATTAATGTTTCTAATAAAAGTAGGTTTTGACTCTAGAATGTAGAGAAAGGTAAGAGGTAGCTGTAGAAAATCAACATATACAAATGAACTCAAATGCAAAAAAACGTTTGTAAAAAGAATACACTATAAAACTACTAATGATGATTAGTAAAATGTTCAAAAAATTGAAAGAAAAGTTAGATATTTGAAATAATGTATTACAGATACAATAAAAGCACAGATACAAAAAGTGCTAGAATATTGGTGGTAAAAGGCAAGAGGTACGGGTGAACAGCTCCTTCCTCTCTTCATAGCAATCTCAAATTTAAACCTGGATTCCAGAATAAACCTGTAAGATGTAAGTGTTTGATGTTTACACCTTTATTATGCAATGTGCAATATTCTGCTATCAATTGTCTTCCAAATATTTATATTCATACTCATAAACTCAAGATAGTATCAGTCATGGTTAGTGAAGTTTCATTTTGAAGTGGTCAGCAGTTAATAGAGAGATATCTAACAGATCAAAGTGCCGAGAAGGGACTGAGACCTTAGTGCTAAATGAGCCATAAATATTAAGTACCTCACACCAAAGGTCAGGCAACATGGTAGAAGGGAAAATGGAAAGAATGTAAGAGTTGGAAGATGTAAGCAAACACTTATATGTACTCAAACTCACTGTAGCTTGTTTCCTGCACAAGACCAACACAAGACTGAGCCAGCCATTTTTACAGAATAGTTGAGAGAGATGATCTCCAGGCCCCATCTCTTCTTGGCAGTTGCTGAAGTAGGGAGAATCATCTATCTATCTATCTATCTATCTATCTATCTATCTATCTATCTATCTATCCATCTATCTATCAATCTATCTATCATCTACTTATTTATTCAATTATTTATTTGTTTATTCATTTATTTATTTATTGAGGCTGTTACTACCAAATGATTTCCATTGTGCCTGTGGATGGCACCACACTCATGCAAATATAGGCAGCACTAACTAGATTAGATTAGTTATCAAAAACAGAAAAGAAATGAATTTGAGATGGACAGATTGGGGTGGATATGAGAGGTATTGGTGGGGAGAAAGCTGTTAATATGACTACATTTTACTGTATACCTGTATGAAGCTCTCAAAATTAAGATTTTTTTAAATAAAATTTAAGGTATTAGGCCAATAAAAACTATTTTGATCTCCATCTTTGAAAGTGTAAATCCTACCTTTTTCACCCGGAATTTTTCTCTAACTTACTGTTAATTAAATTCAATGCTTACTCTTTCTTCTTTCACTAGTTCAAAAATACTGCAGTGAGACAATTTTGTCTGCTTTGTTTACTAGTCATTCTTGGCCCTTGAAATCATCATATCCAGTACATTTTAGGTAAATATCACTTAAAAGAATCAGTAGACAGAAGAAGGCAGGAGTTAAAATTACAGGCAGTGTTTACATGGATATGCCTTTGTATGTGAACCCACATACAGCTGTCCTTTGCTGTTTACATAGATTGGTATCTGAATCCTTGCAGATACCAAAATCCATAGGTGCTTAAACTCCTTAGATGAAGTAGCTGGCACCTGGTTTATAGCCTGCACATATCTGCCTGTGTAGTTTAAAGCTTTTCTTGATTATAAAAACAAACTCAACATCAATGCTATATAATTCTTTGCTGTATTGTTTAAAGGATACTGACCAACAAAAGCTTAGGTTAGTTAGTACAGAAACAGCCAACAGAGGCACAAGCACAATACGGAAAAGGCTACCTACACTTTGACACTTTTGTCAGATGTTTTCAGTTCAAGGTAGGAGAAATGCGCAGACACAGAGGCTGAGATGTGGATGAGTGACACAGTATGTTCCTGAGCATTTGCATATAAATTTTTTACTATATTTATATTTATATGGGGTCTCTATATGTCTACAAACAACTGGCAAGTATATTTATTTTGTGGTACAATTTAATCAAAGAATACATGCAAGTTCTAATCTGGATGGCTGTGCTTTGGGCATGTTTCCTTAGGAAGATAGATCACTTACAGAATTCTGTGGGAAAAATGACATCAACATGAGTTGATTTATGATTTTCTCTTTCTTCATTGCCACTTTGTATTAGCAGCACATAAAACTTTAACAAATCCATTTTCCAAAGCTGGGGAAAGATCACCAGGAGAATGTAAAGAGAAAATTTTCTCATTTTATTCAATACCTTAGAGAATGACACTCTTGTGGGCTGTGGAGCTAAGTGTTAGGAAGGGATATTCCAGAGAAGAACTGGAGAAGATGGAGCTATCAGAGACAGTCTTCATGAGGGTCAAAATCATTGTCCTGGTCAGAAAGGGCCATCTGAGCCTTGCTTAATGAGGTAATTATGTAAACAGATTTTATAGACTTGAGTAAACACAGAGAAGTGGTACCTGGACAGAATTCACACCATTCTATCCAATCAAAAGGCTTCCATATTCTTCATGAACTTTATTTTCTCCGTGTAAAAAGGTTTTGGTTTAATTACATTCCTCCAACTTAAAAGTGAACAATGTGAATAAAAAAAAAAAAACTTGGTGAGAAGTGAAGCACATTAGTCATTGGTTCTTGTTTAAATGCAGAATAAAAAGAAAAAAAATGTAAGCACTTGCCTGTTAGTGTCCTCTACTTTTAGCAGTGTACTGAATAGCTTTGCTCACTGTGCAGCCTTCAACCTTCTGGAATCCCACAAACATGCTCCTTTGAAAGAAGCACTTTCTTAAAAATGATTTTTCCTCAATTTTTTTAACACAATATATTTTTATCATAGTCTTTCCCCTCATAGAACTACTGCCAGATTTCTCGTCAGCACTGATCTCATGGCTTAGATAGCTGTCACCCTCTACTGTCTCTGTCTACCCATCATTTTAATGAGGCAGGATTGATTCCTGACCAAGGCTCAAATGGACAGGAAAATACTAGCTGGATTCTACTGGGGGGATGGGGCGGGCGGGGGGATAAACCAGGGCCTGCTGGGCCTGCTGTGGTCGCTGTGGCTGCTATTATTCTCCCATCTTCACTTTTGATTTCCTCACTTAATGGCACTTTTGATCCTGGCACTCTAAGTACATGCAAGGATTAATCTATTCCGACTCATTAAAAACCAGAATGCTCGAAATTGTGTTTCCAACCCATTATTTTTTATAATTGTGCTTATGTTTGCTAATTAAGTCACTGTTGTACACAGCAGGACAGACTGGAACAAGTGCAGAATATCAGGCTTCTGCACAGGACATTCACACCAACAGGAACACTCAGAGGGAATGAACAAAATCATGGTTATGTCCCAGTTTTTAAAAGAAAGAGAGCCATAGAATTACTGAGTATGCTTGAGTTTTTATCAAGTATGAATAGCTGAGTACACAAGAGGCTCTGGCTGGGGGTCAAGAGACATGTGACTCTGAGCAGCAGGGTAGGAGTTGGCCAGATCTTCTGGATGCTAAGATAAAAAATGTATGTGGACCTCAGATGCAGACCTACAGAGAGTGCTCACCTACCACACAAAGGGATAGAACATGGCTATGAAAGTGTATTCTCTCTGTTGACAATAAAATAGGAAATCTTATTAATTCATAATCAAGGAAATAGCTGGGAAAAATAAAATGTAAGTACTTGATTAAATACAGTTATAATGTCACAATCAAAGTTGAAAGATCAAATAGATGAACATAATCTAGCGATAAATGGATAATACGAGGAGATTTATTTTTAGAACTATATTGACTTTTCTATTCTAGAAATACAAATGTCTCTTTTAAAAGCAGCAATCAAATGCTTTTGGAGACTTCTAAAAGTTGACTACTGTGAAAAGAACAAAAGCTTCTAAAAGTCACACTATCTGGCTATGGTGCTATCATATTATTAAACTATTATGATTTGTAATTTACATCATTTTACAACACTAGCAAAAGTTTTCGGGAAAAATTATGGAAGAATATATTGGTTAAAACAGGACTAAAATCAATGCACATATCAAGGAGGCTGTAATAAACTGAATTTAAAATATTGAGACATTAGTGATTATTAAATGAGGCTCAAATATGTGTTCAGACAAATTAATGCTATTAAATCCCTCTTTTAGTAAATTAAAATGAATTAATATAAATGATCTAAAGTTTAAGCTCAAAAATAGGAAAATGCAATTGAATTTTTAAAGCCTCTAAAGAAAGTGTGTAAGAAATTACTATAGGATGGTCGGTGGTGGTGCATGCCTTTAATCCCAGCACTCACGAAGCAGAGGCAGGTGGAT
Source organism: Dicrostonyx torquatus (assembly GCA_028555095.1). Classification (NCBI taxonomy): domain Eukaryota; kingdom Metazoa; phylum Chordata; class Mammalia; order Rodentia; family Cricetidae; genus Dicrostonyx; species Dicrostonyx torquatus. Next base: position 1,774,311 of record JAQHUG010000052.1, read on the forward strand.
CTTTGTGAGTTTGATGCCAGCCTGGTGTACAGTGAGAGTTCAAGGACAGGCTTCAAAGCTACACAGAGAAACTCTGTCTCAAAACACCAACCAACCAACCAACAAAGTTAGCAAATAAATAGGTAAATAAATAAATAATTTTGTAAAAGAAAAGAAAACAAATTACTGTAAGTATGTGGAACTATGATAGAAGAGAACTGTTAGTCTGCCACAAGCTTTCTGCCACCTTTACCCTAGCATATTTTCAACCAGTACACCATTTTTCTGTGCCTGTGTTGGTATTTATATTTTTTTGGTAGCCTGCAGAGTATCTTCTCATACAAAAGACAGAAGAACATAGAGGTGGAGGTGCTGTGTAGGCACTAGCTACCTGAGGTTGGACAATAATAGCACAAGCACAAGCAAACTCACAATGAGTAAGCAAAATTGGGCCAAAACAACCTATCAGCAGACCAAAAACATGGTAACTAATGATGCACACTGCTAGCCAATCACAACAGGCCAATAGTGACTGCCAGTTTCAAAAGAACCAACCAGAAATGTTCCTGCAGCAGTTTAATTTCCCTATCTCCCTTGCCACCCCCCCGCAAAAAAAAACCCAAGCTGTTTACATTGAAGAGCTTCTGTATTAAAATCTCCTGGAGTCTGTGCTGCTGCTTTCACATCTTCTCACCCCCTGCCCCCCCTCCTCCGGAAACAAGACCACACAACAGGCAGCAGCAGCAATCTGCAAAGCTACAACTGATGTCCAACATGGATGGACCTTTTATTTTTGCTCATTTTTCAGTTCTCCTTACCATCTTTTGGGCATTTTTCTTGCTTGCTTGCTGCCCTGGCTGCCGTCCCTGTCCTGACTCTCCATAGGCATCTTTAGTTCACTCCCTTCCACTGTTTTTGGTGAATTGACACCTATTTTCATTTTCTAAGCCCTGGTGAGTTGGCTTTCTTTCCAATGCCTACATTTTCTTTTCTTTCCTCCGTTTGTCTTACTGGTTAGGAATCAATTTGTTCCAGTGCCTCCACATAAGGGCTGACTACCCAGGAGGTAGAACCAATGAAGTGCCCTCTGAGAGGGCCTTTACACCTAGAGTCACGGTATGAGCATAGACTGTGGCCTAACAAACCGCAGAAGTCTCTTACTATAAGCAGCACACTCAGTCCACAAACACTGCTTTCCCTTTTTTTTCCATCCTTGTCCGAGCAACCTGAGAGCAACTGATGACTTTTCCTTGGGGCTACTCTCCAGGATTGTCTGAGGCTCTCTTGCTTTATGGCGACTTCCGGCCACTCTTTAGAGTGTGGACGGTTGCTACTACTACTGCTAACTTGACCTTGAAACTTGAGCATGGGGACAAAGATGCAGTTGTTGCTACTCAAACTGTGTCTTCTGGCTGCTTAAATCTTTGCTGCCTTTCCTTGCAAAACCTTCCTGGGGCCCATTATGAAAGGTGCCCGTTCCCTGGAGAGGAGAGTTTTACCTGATTTATCCTTTCTTGGCTGTAAATATTTAACTAGAACTTGTACCACATGTGCCCCATTGGCCCTGTTTGGACCTCTGAATAAGGTGGGCATAAACCTCAGAGGACTGGTTCCCAATGCACTTTGGTAGATTGCCCCTTTGGCAAGCTTAAATATACACATGTAATTATTGACACCCATTTGTCTTTTCTGTATGTTTTGGCCCAAACAGAGGAGAAGGCCACACAAGCTATCAAGACACTAAAGACAGCCATGTTGGTTTGGGGGTACCTTGAAAACTGACAGTGGTTCAGCATATGCCTCTCAAACCTTTAAGAACTTCTTACAGAAATGGAAAATAAAACGCTCAACAGGGATTCCCCAAGGCCAGGCTATTGTGGAAAGAATAAACCTCTCCTTAAAAGGAAAGGTAGTCAAGGCCTTCTCAGAAAATATAAAGGATCCTCACCAAACCTTGGTGGAGTTCCTCTTCCACAATAATAAATTTCTTGGCCTTTGATGAGGAGGGCCTAAGTCCTCTTTATAAACACTGGGCTTCCATCCCAAGCGAAACTCTACTCCCACTACCAAGATGGAGGGATCTCCTAGCTAATGTTTGGCAAGCACCTATCCCCTCCCCACATTAACAAGAGGGTAAGGTTATGCTTGTGTGTCTTCACAAAATCAAACCAAACCAATATGGATGCTGAATGGAGATATTTGGCCAGCCACAAACCAGGAAAGCATCCCAGCCAATAACATAATTGGTTGTAACCCAGTCTGGGTACTGGAAGTTTTACTTTCTGACAATAGATAGAGTGTTGGAAAACAGTCTTTCTCATTAAACACTCTTTATTAGGATTCCCCTCATATATTTTAGTAAGTTTCCCTTGCACTGTTTTTTACTCGTCTTCAAATGCTTCTCAATGCCAGTTGTCTCTCCATGTATTCTCTCCCCCACCTACCTGATCCTCCAATTCCAGTCCCCCTTGCCCATGGTCCTGCCACAAATTCTATTCTTTTTCTTTTTTTCCTCTATATCTAGTGTCTCTGGGTGAATCATCCTTTGGTTATATGCCCAAGAGCAGTATAGCTGGCTATTAAGGCAATTTGTTTCCCATCTTTCTGAGGAAACAACACAATAATTGCTCTGTAAGACTGCATTCCCAGTGGCAATGAAGGAGTGTTCCCCTTATTCCACATCCTCACCCACATGGGCTATCACTTGTATTTTTCATCTCAGCCCTTCATACAGATGTATGATGGAATCTCAAAGTAGTTTTGATTTGCATTCCCATGAGGGCCGACGATGTAGAACCTTGCTTTAAGACTTTCTCAATTATTTGATATTTTTCTATTGAAAAATCTCTGTTTAGATCTGCGTCTCATTTTTAATTTTTAAAGATGTATTTATTTTATGTATAAGTGTTCTATCTACATGTACTTTATGCCAGAAACAGGCATCAGATTCCACTATAGATGGTTGTGAGCCACCATGTGGTTGTTGGGAATTAGACTCAGGATCTCTGAAAGAACAGCCAGTGCTCTTAACTACTGAGCTATCTCTCTCTAGTCCCATGTACCCCATGTTAATATTGGATTATTTGGTTGTTTGACATCTATTTTCTTAAGTTCTTTTTTATTTTGGATATTAGTCCCTTGTTGCATACCGAGTTGGTAAAAATCACTTTCCATTCTGTAGATTGCCATTTTGTCCTAGTGATAGTGTTCTTTGCCTTATAAAAGCTTTTTAGATTCATGAGGTTCCAGTTATTAAATGTTGATCTTAGTGTCTGCATGATTGGTGTTCTGTTCAGGAAATTGCCTCTTGTGCTGATATGTTCAAGGCTATTTCCCACCTTCTCTTCTACCAGGTTCAGTGTACCAGAGGTCTCTGATCCATTGAAAGCTGAATTTTGTACAAGGTGATACATATAGATTTATTTGAATTCTTCTACATGCAGTAGTTTAATCTGAACAACACCATGTGTTGAAAATATTGTCTTTTTCCCCCAGTGTGTATTTCTGACTTCTTTATTAAAAATCAGGTTTCCACAGGTGTGTGGATTTATATCTGAGTCTGGGTCTTCAATTCACTTCCATTGACCATATATGTTTTTATGCCAATAAAATCAGATGAACTGATTCAATAAGTAATTTTCTTTGTTGAAAGTTTGAAAATATGAAACAATTGTACTATTCCAGGTACAAGTGTTATGAACATTTGAGAATCTAGTTTCCTTGACACACACATTTTTATTCATCCAGTTTCACAGCCTTGTTATATAAGTTTGTTTTTTAAGATAGGGTTTCTCTGTAGCTTTGAGCCTGTCCTGGCACTAGTTCTTGTAGACCAGGCTGGCCACAAACTCACAGAGATCTGCTTGCTTCTGCCCCCTGAGTGCTGGGATTAAGGGTGTGTTCTATCACCACTGGGCCCTTGTCAGTATTTTGTTTTCCTTGTCACTATTTTTAAAGCATTACCAAATGTCATACAATTTCACTGAAGAATATTTTCATATATTTGCCTGAGATATAGCTCATTGGCTAAAATATGTGCTATACACACATGAAGATGTATGATCATTTCCCTATAATCTATATAAAAGCAAGATATGTGATCCTAGATTTCTCTAGGCAGAGGCGGGTGCCCTTGATGATGCTAAGTAGCTAGAGTAGCAAGAATCAGTGAACCCAGGTTCATCAAAAGGCTCTGTTTCAACAAAATAGAGAATCTTCCAAAAGACATTTGATGTCAACTTTGGGCTCACACACATGCATACATACATGTGTGTCCGCACACAGAAAAGTAGGCATATACATATGCATATTATATGCACATACATGTGAAAACATTTTATAAATGTTTTTATAAACTAGTTCACTATTAGCTAAAAGCTAAATGGTGCTTTCCCGAAATCATGCTGAGGCCAACACAGGAGGTCAAGGTTTTGAAAAATGGACTATTCAAGCCAGTACTTAAAATTGTTTGACACATATGCAAATGTGAATCTGTGAATCTCCTTAGGGATCAGAGAAAAGGGGTGAATATGAGAGTTGGGGGGGGCTGGGAAATTCTCAGGTCTTGTTAGATAAGGTAGCATCCTTTCTCACATTCTCTGGAGTCTAAATACACACAGGCCCAGAAGTTAGAGATGGTGAAATCTGTTTTAGAGATTTGCTGAAGTCAGGGAGAGTAGGCTCAGATATATTTGTGGAGGAATTTTGTGTTCTTTTTACTGAATTAAAATACTTCATCTTCTAACGCAATGCTCGGCCTCACTTTCTAAAGTCTCCTTGTGTAAATCTATCCCTCAGGTCTGTCAGCTGTGCTTCCAGATGCAAACCCATCCAATTCCCCCAGAGACTGTGCTGCTGTGTTTGCTCTCTGTTGACAAAGAGCTGCAGATACTACATTCTGGATTCATGGCCTTTCGTGCTCTGTCTTCTGCCAGACTCTTGTCCCAGATCCTTCTATTTCTCAGCTTTGTGCAATATCTGGCTACACCACTGAGTGGGGTGAGAATATGTTTTACTTGTGCAGTTCCTTCAAACACTCCTATGTCATCTAACAATCCAACTTTTGATTGTCTTTCAGTCTCAGTTTTAAGGGTTGTGTGTATGTGTGTGTGTGTGTGTGTGTGTGTGTGTGTGTGTGTTTCTCTCTGTGTGTATTATAGTCTCCAATGAAGGAAGGACAATTTGTAATTGCTCAAAAGTTCATTTAACATCAATATTAAACATGTGTTTTGTGGCAACCTTGTCCTACGCATCAGCAGAACATCAATGGTGCACAAAAACAAAAACAAACCAAACCAAAAGCCTGACATTCAAAAGTTTTAACAAACACCTTCTCAAAGAAGATGGACAAATGGTCAGGGAGGGTATAGAGCAATGATCAATAGATCAATATCTTTATTCAGAGAAATAAAAAGCAAATTTGTAAGCTTGATTTACTCCATGATGATTAGGTTATCTATTTTAAAAGCCCAAATTTAGTAAGCATTTGCAGGTATATAGAATGATTAGAATCCCTAATCATAAGATGAGGCAACATCATGGAAAGCCTTTTGGTGTTTTTATAAAAGTGGAAAATAGGATTACTATATGATCCAGCTATTTACTCCTACATATATTTGCAAACAAATAATTTATTTGACCTAAGAAGATTTTTTTGTTTGTTTTTGTTTGTTTGTTGAGTCAGGGTTTCATTGTGCAGCCCTGGCTGTACTAGATCTATCTCTATAAACCAGGCTGGCCTTGAACTCATAGACATCCACCTGCCTCTGCCTTTTGAATGCTGGAATTAAAGGTGTGTGCCACCATTGCATAGTTTCTAAAGGGCCTCTCACAAGCCAGTGGCCATAGCATTGTTTACAATATGCAAAAATTGAAGCAAACCAAATGTCCATTTAGTAACTGAATAAATTTAAATTAAATGCACATCATGCACACAATGCTGTATTCTCCAACCTTAGAGAACTGAATGTTTTTATGATGCATGCTACAGTTGGGATGATGTTTGAAAACCATACGTAGTATGAAAGAAGGAAGACACAAAATGACATTCTGTGCATGCAAGCTACTGAGAAAAGGGAAGTCCATCAAGACAGAAAGTAGGGTGTTGACTTTTGCAAATGGCATTTTGAAACAGTTGTGCAGAAGAGAATGATGATGTGTTCTCAGTGCCATGGTGAGACTTACAAAATGTCAGGGGTGAAGATTGGTTCTGTATATTTTGCTTCAATAAAAGTAAACAAAATCTAAGATATGAATAAATATGAGGTATAGCAGGTCGTAGATCCCTATATCATTGCATGAGTTAAGTTACACTAAGTTACACAGCCCAGATCAGTCATTTCTGTTGCTGTATATATGTTGCCTTCTACATGTTGAGCACATTGTTGAGGTGCAACAAATGTGTTCATCCATCATTTCAATGTCATAATACAAGAATAATAGTGTAGAAAGGGGTGTGTGTCTTCCTAAGAGGCACATTTATAAAGACTTGCAATTATATTTTATTCATATACATTGCCCTAGAATCAGTGAAGTATTATATATTTAACAACAGCAAAGACAGTTGTTAAATAAACAACAAGCAACAGCTTGATAGGAAATTGTGTCTCAAAAAGTTCTAAATACTTTGAATACTGTAAGGAAGCTTAAATATGAAGAGTGGTTTTTGTTTTTTTAACGTGGTTGTGGGCACTTTTTAAATTTTACTATTAATGAGTTGTATTATTTCTATAATTAACACTTATTCACATATTAAGAAATAGAAGATGATTGGTTTAAAATTATTTGTGATCAAGAAACAAGCCTATTAAGTCCTTGAATGAATATAATGAGCCAGAATGTTCTAATTTCAAGCTGATGATGAACTTACTTGGCCTGAGTCAACAATGCATTTATGAGCATTAATAACTGCTTGGACAAATAGAACAGAAATAATTGAAGGCAAAATTAATAATTAAATAATTTAACCAGATAGAAAGCAATGCAGGCCATCTGTTTTTTAAAAAGAGATACTTCATTGAAAACTAAGGAAGCATCACTTTGCTGAAACGCATCTTTTAAATTTACTAATTCTGCGAGGACTGCCTAGCCAACAAATCTTGCCTCCAAGAAATTTATTTTTTAGATCAAGAAAACTCTGAAGAGTAGGAGAACCCATTTTCTTTAATTTTTTATTTGAAGTCACAATGACAACTTCTAGAATAGCAAATTGCATTTTTTCCAATATGTTTTTTTGCCTCACTTAATTTTTTCCCAATACTGTCTTTGTCTACATATAACATATTGTTTCAGGAAAGTATGCTTTTCTTTAATACTATATATTGATGCAACATTTATAATTTCTCCTCATACAATTTTCTAGATTCCAATGTTATTTTATTTGGTGAAAATTCGTTTTTAAATTTGTGTACATGTGCCCACAGAGGCGAGAAGATGGTTGAAGTCACAGCAGTAGCGAGTGCCCTGATGTGGGTACTGGGAACTGAACTCAGATTATCACAAAAGCAGTATGTACTTCTCACTATTGAGCCATCTCTCCAGCCCTGAAATCCAATGTTATTTTAAGTAAAATGTTTTAGATTAGGAGAGATTAATGCTCTTGCTGAATACAGAAAAATAATAAAATAGATTCTGCTTGGTTATTTGTTTTTAATCATATCACATTGGAAGATGTGAGCATTGAGTTGAAATGGCAGCCAGCATTAGAAAGGCCACATTCCAGAAGATGCACCCTAGGATAAACCACCTTCTCACAGGACTCTGTAAACCTCTTAAGAGATTCCCAGTCTTGGAATGGGTAGAAGGACCTGTGGGCAAAGGACCAATATATGAGATGAAGAGGCAAATGAATTTTCAGGAAAGCCATGGACCATTAGACCAAATTAAACTCAGAGGCTTCCAAAATAATCAGGATTTAGGAGGAAAAGATTTGAAAGAGAAGACAATAGCAGAGGGAGACGGCCGATACTTAGTACAACTTTACATCTCTAATCAGTTGAAATTAAGGTTCAGAAGCTAAGTGGCCAAAAACAAAAGTACTAGGAAAAAATGCAGAAATTTTCTGATAGTACAAGGATGACAAATACAATCTATTAGAAATGCTTCATTGCAATAGTGGCAGGAGTGTTATGAAGTAACCAACAGATTTCCTGCTGCATCAGAGGCCTTTTCACGGTTGGAGAGGTCCTAGGCTCTGGTTTGAGGTTAAGGGAGCCTACTACTGAAGGGCTAAATTGTCATGCTGTTAAACTGCATTTTTATTTCACAGATAGTTCCCTTTTTTAATTTTTTTTAGTTTATTTCATGTATTAACTTTTAATATATTCCTCTACTTAACTTTCTGAATTTAGATTTAATCAAATTTTTATTTCCCTAATTCAAAGTGTTAAGTAATTAAATGTAGGACTCTGTTGTGTCAAGAATATTAGCATTTAGAGCTAGAAAATTTTTCTCTTAAGGACTTGCTTAGATACCTACCTGAAGTTTCTGAAGTCATACTTAATTTTTCATTCATCTCCTTGCATCTTTTAATTTCTCTTTCATTTTATACTCAAGTGCTTATTAATAACTGCACCATTAACTTTCTTCTTTCTTTATCTTTTCTTTTTTTT
>JAQHUG010000052.1:1787604-1799145 GCA_028555095.1 Dicrostonyx torquatus
AACTCTTTCTGCATATTGTGAATCAGTAACTATATTAAAAGGTTCTTTAAAATCCCTTAGTACAATGAGAATAGCATATAATTCTGCCTTTTGCAGAGAATTATAAGGACTTTGTTCCACCTTACTTAATTCTTCTGATTTGAAACCTGCCTTCCCTGATTTATTTGCATAAGTATAAAATGTACAGACTCCAGTCATTGGAGCATCATGTACAGGTTGGGGGAGAGTTCAAGAAATTCTCTTTCTAAGGTTAAGTCTATCACTTTTGGGATAATTGCTATTAATTTTTCCCAAAAACAAGCCCTTTGCCATGATTCAGTGTCTTGCTATAACTTTTTTACTTCATCTGTATTGAAAGGCACTATATTCGCTGCTGGGTCTATACCTGCTAGCTGACAAGGTCTCAATTTATCTTTTATAATTCATTCAGAGACTCTTTCCACATAAGATTTTAAATTTATACTTGGTTTATATGGTAAAAATGTCTATTCTATGGTAAAATCATCCATCTGTATTAAAATTCCTGTAGAAGAAATTCTGGAAGGCAATATGACTAGAATACAATTAAGATTTGGATTCACCCTAACCACATGTGCCTCCTGTAATTTCTCCTCAACAATTGTCAATTCCTTTTCTGCTTCAGCTATTAATTATCTGGGACTATTCAAGTCTTTATCACCATCTAAAATTTTGTTTAAATAAATTATTAGATCAGGTGTTATCTCAACAGCAGGTCATAGACTGGAAATATCTCCTAACAATCTTTGAAAGTCATTAAGAGTCCATATCCAGTCCCTCCTGATTTGTGCCTTTTGTGCCTTTTGTGTTCTAATTTTTGGTAAACCTATTTTATAACCTCGGTAATTTACAGAATCTCCTCTCTGTATTTTTTCAGGATCAGTTTGTAATTCCCATTTTGGCAAAACTTTCTTTACTTCTTCAAACATTCTTTCTAAAGTATCTATGTTTGAATCAGATAGCAAAATGTCATCCACGTAATGGTAAATTATAGACAGGAAATTGCATATGTATTATTTAAAATGGCTGACTTCCAAAGTATTGGCACAGAGTACAGCTATTAAACATTCTGTGTGGGAGGATAGTCCATTCATATCTTCTAGTAGGCTCAGAGTTATAAGTAGGAATTGTGAAGCAAATTTTTTTTTCTATCCTTTTCTTGTAGAGGTATAATGAAGAAGCAGTCTTTCAAATCAATAACTATAGGAGGCCCTCCTTTTGGTAATACAGAATGCAGAGGAATTCCAGACTGTAGAGGGCCCATAGGTTCAATTACCTTATTGACAGCTCTTATATCTGTCACCATTCTCCATTTACCAGATTTCTTTTTAACAACAAATAGAAGAGAATTTCAAAGGCAGATTGATTCTTCAATATGGTGAACATCTAGTTGCTCTTTTACCAGCTGTTCTAAAGCCTGCAGCTTTTCCTCAGTTAGAGGTCATTGCTTAATCCATACTGGTTTCTCAGTTAACCATCTTAAAGGTAGGGCTGTTGACACCTCTAAAGGTTTGCTAGTTGCTTTATGTTCTTGTACAGTCTGAATGGCTGGTGACCTTTGTGTATAGTACTTTATAATATGCTTCCCAGAATTATGAGTTCCTGGGATTGCAGAAATGTTATCTGTGTATTCCATTGCTGTAGCAGGTCATGACCCCATACGTTTAGCATCAGCTTCCCTCTCTGACCTTCTCATCCTATGCAGACAACCCATCTTGTGCTTTGTTTAACTTGAGATATGGTTCCAATTCCTAGTAATTGAACATATGCCTCTTGAAGAGGCCAATTTCGATGCCAAGATTCTGGAGTACTAATACTCACATTTGTACCTGTGTCTATCAAGTCAACAATTAGAATACCATTTATACACACTCTTAGCTTTGGTCTTTGATCATTCATAGATACCTGCCAGAATATACTTTTATGATTTACTATTAGAAAATTTGATTTATCCTCCATGTTTACGCCATCATCTAGAACAGTATGTTCTTTTGCAGAAGGCTCTGGAGTTTTTAATTTTCCTGGTGAGACATGTCCTCCACAGTGACTGGGAATGTCTGAGCCTCTTTTGGCTTTGATGCCTATGAAAGGCCCCTCAAGGAGTTTTCTGATGGTATCAGGTTGCCATGTCTGTCTTTTGTTGATCTGCATTCATTGGTCCAGTGTCAGCCCTTGCTACACATTCTACATATACCTGAAGGCTGAGTCCTCCTAGTCTTATCATTCCAAGAGGATATGTTATTCCTAGGAATTCCTTGTCTACCTTCCTTTCTCAGATGTCCTATTCTACCACAATGAAAACATTTGGCATTTTGATGTCTACTCATTCCTTTGGAAATTGCTTCTCCTACACCAAGATTCAGTATTATAGTCAAATGTCTCAATTTTCATTGTATGCAGGATCCATCTATCTATCGGTGCTGGTCTTAATTTAAAGGCCCAAGTATCATTTTGCATTCTAAGTTGGTATTTTCAAAAGTCAAGATTCAATAAGTACTCGTCTAGCATCTGGGTCTGCTACTCCTATTTGAACAGCCTTAGTTAATCTTTGTAAAGAGTCAGTAAAGGGTTCTCTCTGGCCCTGTTTAACCCTGGTATATGATTCTATTCTTTTGCCTAGTTCTTGAATCCTGTCTCAAGCATTTAAGGCTGCCATGTGGCATATGAACCAGATTTGTTCATCATAAAGAGCCTGAACCTGTGCATCAGCATAAGTGCTCTCACCAAGAATTTGATCTTGAAGTCTCAAGTCCTTTTCCTTTTCCCTGTTGTTCTAAAATTTTAACTTCTTCTCTGAAATAATATTTAAACACCAACTGGGACCCATCATCCAGGACTACAGAAACTACCTGAAGCCAGTCATGTGATGTCACCTTAATGCTAGAAGTCCATGTCTTTGTCATCTCCCTAACAATTGTGAAAGGCAAGCCATAAGTTAATATAACTTGCTTAATTTCTTTTAGATCATTCATTCCTATAGATATACATATACATTCTTTGGAACCTTTTGGGTCTTTAGAACTTGATGCTTTGTCATTCTAGATTACAGGGTAGGAAGCTAAAACCCTGGGTAAGTCATCTCTGACAGCTACTGATGATGTTGAATCTTGTACTTGTGCCTTTTTCCCCTGGTCATCAGCTCCAATAATTTCCTCAATCATTTCAAATCTATTTATTATTATCCTTTGTAAAGCCTGAATATCCTGGCCTGTATATATTTCTAGTGATTTCATTGAGGCACCTAGCCTCTAGTCCTCATTCTACACATGTGATTCCAAGGCCTAAAGTTTCTCCTTTAAAGATGACACCTTATTCTTGGACATTATTTGCATACTGTGCAGATTTCCATTCTGTAGAGATACTCTATCTGTTACCCCTTCATAACTTTTTAACAAATTTTGATTGTCAAATTCAACAGTATGAATTCATTTAGATATTTTCTCAGTATCCTTGGACATGGATTCAATTTTTGTCTTTCAAATTAATGTTACCCTTTTCAATAGTATTAATTTTTTCAGGTAACTTGATTTTCAATGGTATTAATCCTGTCAATTAGCTGTTCATTATTAGTCTGTAAAGACTGTATCATTTCTAAAAGTGTTACATTCTTTCTTAAGGATATAATATAAAGGAAAAAGCTGAATCTCAACATCCAGTAAATAGAAGTATCACCATAACCATATAAGCCTTGCAGAATATAATTCATAGTATTAGCAAAAAAGTTACTAAAAGTTTTAATATTAATATAGTCCCAAAAGTTTTAATATTAATGTAGTCTGCTATATTGACTTATTAATTACCTGTTATGAAATCCAGTAAATTGTTTTAGGTGTAATAATATTTATTGCTCAGGAGGTGTCGTGTTTGCAAAGTCATGACTAGCAGTGATTGCAACTGGTGGCGACAGGAATGGTCCTGAGCTGCTTTAGTTTCCTGCCTTTGTATTGGTTAGATAATGAGAAATATTCTTTGTTTGACAAATTAAAAGCAATTAAATCAGTTCCATACAGGGATCAAGAAATCCAGAACTCATGGGCAAGGAACACAAACCAGAAGCTGCACAAGTCACCACGTGACAAGGAACTATGCCAGGGAATATAGCAGTGGAGGCAAAGGATGTGCATGTGCTTAGGAAATTTCCAAGTCACTGCACACAATAAGTTCTACTGTGGCTGGGTTCTACAAAAATTTCTTAGGTAAAAGCTAGCCAAGAAGAAAGGATTGGGAGACTTTCTGGGATGTGGATCAGTTAGGCCTTTAGGCAGTCCACCTGGTAGGCCTGGAGTCCAAATACACGTGGGTACCAGATGAATATGGACGCTTAAGAGAAATTCCACACTAGCTAGAATTGAGAATAATAGAGGGTTATTTATTTAGGGGTAGACTCACAAATCAATATCCTTTGCTGGAGAGAACAGTAACCAAATCCTGAAGCTGGAAAAGAAGAGGCCATGTTGTAAGAGGGGTGCGGGCTGTGTTCCGGCCAGAAAGTAGAGCCATTTTCCCAGTGCCCGGCTCCCAGCCGCCAGCTAGCTTATGCCCGAAATGATTACACACGGACGCTATTCATTTAAATTCTGCCTGGCCCATTATCACTAGCCTTTTCTTGACTAGCTCTCACATCTAAAACTAACCCATTTTAATAGTCTGTAAGTCATCACGAGGTGGTGGGCTTACCGGGAAGATACAGCATGTCTGACCCTGGTGGCTTCATGGCGGGTTCTTTCCCTGACCCAGTCTTTTTCCCAGCATCCTGTTCTCTTTTCCCTGCCTATCTAAGTCATGCCCTAGCAAATGGCCAAGGCAGCTTCTTTATTAACCAATGAAAGCAACGCAAATACATAAGATCCCTCCTACACGAAGGCCGGATGTGAATTTACATCAGCATAAATAGTATAAGCGGCCATGCCCAAGTGGGCAGGTAACTTAAAGGCTAATGGCTGTAGGATTTCCTACATCAATTGATTATAGATCTTAGTCTAAAAAGCAATGAAAATCACTATTCTATGAGAAGATGAATCTGTGTTCATGGTTTCTATGGTTAGAATTATCAACAGAGAAAATTATGACTACAAGGAACATAAAGATTGATACATTGGGCTGGATTATAGCTAAGAACTTCCAAAGACATAATTAGATGGACAGGAAAAGGTGAGATAAAGAGACAATATATTTATTCAATAGAAACAAATAGAAAATACAAATAGCTCATACAAATTGATTTAAAAAATGGCAAATTGTACAGAGTTTGCAAAAGAAGGTACTTGCAGCCAGAAAATCAGATTAATCTAAGTGATTTAAGGGAAAGGCAAATTAAAGTCCCATTATGATATGATTAGTCACATACAAGCTTGATTACAATGACAGAGGCTGACAGTACTAAGTTCTGGCAGGTGGAGTACATGGGATTTCCATAGCTGATTTGGTGTACATATGTCATAGGACACAGAGAAGAAGAAACCAACAATCTATGTTCTAATATTTCAGCATATTTACAACATAGGAGCTTATTCTAAATAGAAACAAGTACAACCATGTTACTATCAGCATGCTTAATATAATATATTAAAAAATATGAAAAAAGGAAAGAGAAAAGAGGATAGGTAGATGAGCTATATTCAAGAAAGAAACAATAAGAAGTAAATTATTGGTTCACAGATACATTTCAGGAACATACCACTAGAGAAAAACACAGTTCAGAGGGAATGTAAATTATATCATCTTTTAACGTGTAAATACATGCACCAAAATCAAGAATAGCAGTTTTGCCAGTTGGAAATAGATATCAATCAGACCTGATAGGGGGATAAAAATGTCTTTAATTTAAATGAAATAAACTTATCTTCTCAAATGCATAGTAGTTCATATATTTAGTTTACATTTTTTATTCTTTTAAAACAAATATGCAAAGCACACTCTTTGTATCAGCTCAATATTTAATAGTGTCTTGGAAACTAATACTTCTGGGTCATCTAGTCATTTGTCATCTTGTCAAAGGCCACTTGTGGCTTGTACTCTATTCTCATCCCTAACAAACTATTTAGAAAATGACTTCACATAAGGGTTACACTTGCATAAATATATCAGATAGTAATGAAGATATTTTGACAAATTTACTAAATGTGGTCTCAAGTAGCGATATGAATCATTGTCTTTCTTCTCTCTAATGAACATTTTGTAGTATGGCTTTCATATATTGAGCAATCATTTCTCATCTTTTCTATTAATCATGATGTCACAATTACAGATGATAATTTTAAGAGTCTAAAAGAAACAAAATAAATTATTCAGCATGCTTTATTATTTTCTCTTTTGCATATTTTTAACATGTGCAAAGCTTTGATTGAAATTGAAGGAATACCTGTTTTTGCCTCGGAATAAAAACTGTTGTTTTCTCAAAGAGGAAGAAACTTCAACACTAAGTGTGTACAGAGAAACTTCATAGTATTTCTGAGAAATGTGTCTAGAGTGGATACCTTCACTGTGACTTTTGTTTTATGTGTCCTTTTATCTTTAGTTTGGGATCAAATAAATTTGTGATTTTTTTTCCCTTCAAAATACATATGTATGGATTTAACATTGAAATAACTGGAAGAAGGAGGTCCCTAAGGTGGAGAGAATGTGAGAACAATGCCTTATTTGGTTTATTTCAACATAAAATATAGTAAATTAGATCCTTTTTGAAATTTTCCAGGCATTAAATGCATGTTTACTTGACACTGATATTCTATTTCTGATACTTCTGTATTTTCATCCAAATCTTGTAGAGAGTTTCAATCTCCTCTCAACATATATCACCTAAAAATTTACTTCACAGTGAGCAGAGGATAAAAATGTTTAGCTCACTCTTGCTACTGTTCCCTGATTGCTCTATAGGTATTTAAATAAGAACATTGTTCAAGTTGCATCACATCCTGAAACTGCTCTAAAATGGCAGTCTTAACATTGATTTAGTAATGCTCATCATTCTTTATTGTTTTAATCTCCCCTCTTAGCCTCTAGAAAGAAGATTGTTAAAAGGCATTTTAAACATTAAATAACAAATCTTTGCCTTCCAATGAAGTCACCAAATTACATAAGTATTATGTAAAATATATACTGTTCTGGTGCTTTAACATCAAAATACAGTTGGCATTTATTAGAGACATTTTATGATCTTCTTTTAAGTATAATAGTCCCTGAGAATAGAGATTGACACAGCTTTGTAATTTCTTATTTCCAAAGTAATTCTTCAATAAAACAAATAGAAATCACATGTAAATTATAAAATAAGAAATATTGACAAGCAATAGATACTGTAATATATTTACTTATATATACATATAGATATGTATGTACACATTATTTTTGTATATAACTTCAACAAACAGAAACTAAAATAGATCAAGAGTCTTTGATGGGGTATTACATAAAAATATTTTTGAAAACAACTGGCAAGATATTGTCCTTTCTGTAGATTATAAGCAATGTGAGTAAAAGCATTTGACAATTACATGGAAGACAGGTTTTTCAGTGAAGCAGATTCATTGGCTGCAGCCAGGGTTTGGGGCTGAGTATATTAACATAAAAGACTAAATTTGAGGCCCAGCTTTGAGAAAGCGCAGGGTGAGATGACACAGCATGGACTGAGCAGAAGAACAAAGCATAGCTAAAGCTGATGGTGTTCTCTGGAAATGTCCAATAAACGACCAGGCTACAGCTTTACTTTGCAGTAAAGTAAAGCACAAGGAAAATGACCACCACAATGATATGATCAGAGAGCTTTGAAAGGTCTGTAAATTGACTTCCCAGAAAGGGCTGAGAAAAATTTTATGACTGGAAACCAAGGTTCTAAGTACAATGAAATAAAAGAGAATCAAAATTTAAAAATCTCTTGGAAGTTTATAAGCAGGAGCTGGCGAGGGCTCAGTAAGTATTTTCCTGCTGTGCAAATATGGGATGTGCCTTTAGAGTCTCCGTGTTCATGTAAAAAATCAGGCATATGCCCCAAGCCTGTAACCATGGTGAGGGGGATAGATAGGTTGAAACAGGCCGATTCCTGATACTCATTGGTCAGTTATCTTCACTGAATCAATGAGCTCCAAGATCAATAGAGACCCCATCTTAAAAAATAAGATGGATTGCAATTGAAAATGACCCAACAAACTGGCTGACATTTACACATACTCACTTGTATACTTATCCCTGCATACACACACACACACACACACACACACACACAAGTACGGGGGTGGGTTGAATTATAACCATCAATGGCCATCATATGTGTTTTTAAAACTTAAAGTACCCATTTATAGTGTCCTCAGTCATTTGGAAGATGAAAAGATGTTCTCTAACTTCATCTTCAAGTTTTAGAGATTTCCAAAAATTAAATAAACTTCCAAAGCCTTCAATAGTCAAAACTCACAAATCACACATGGAAATGAGATGCCAGTAGTATCCTCGGACAATAGGCAACTATATAAGACACTGCAAATTTCAGGCAAGCACAGTAGGCAAAAAGTAAGAACATGTCAAGAGAATAGACAAGAAAACTTCTAGAAATGTAGAGCAGTAACTCAACTCAGTGGATAGAAATAAGAATATCATATGCAGTCAACAGGTCTGTATTATTCAGGACCAGTAATGGCAGATAAGAATCAAGGTGGTGGCAAAAAATACGGAAATAATCTGTCTCAAACCTTCAGGAGAAGCACTAGTGAAAGATGCAGAAATACATTTCAGAACTGATAAAATTTACAGCTGTAGATGAGCTTGACATTAAAGTAAAAACTATAATTCAGAAAGAGAGGATGTGAGACCCTACATATTCTGAAATGGATATATTAAAGGATCATAAATGCAGAAAATCTAGGCCATCCAGCAGGAAAAGTTAGACTATACAACTTGACAGCAGCACAACACAAAGATGCTAATCACTAAATTATCTTATCTTTGCTTACTCCTTTAATATTCATAACAATTAATTAAAAAGGTGGTATGTATAATTATTCACATGTTACAGAACAGAATATTAAGGCACAGATTTCATAGCACTTTCTATCTATACGCAGATAATAGGAGAGTTTACCTAATAACATTGCATTAAACCAAAGGTTCAGAACATTTTGATAACTTGTCTGCATCTATGTAACTCTCAAGTCACTAAATTTCTGGGAGACATAGGTGTCCCCATGCAAATGAAGAGTCCACTCCACAGGATGTATGGCTTGAGAGGTGAGGCTTAAAGAAATATTTTTCACATAAGCTCAGATTTAAAACTGTGAATTCTGAGATCTTTAAGACCTATTTCCAACTAAAAGGCTGAGTCAGCCTGAATTCTACTTCATAGCTCCTTTCAGTCAGCATAAATTAACCAGATAACTTACTATGGTACCAGCACAAACTGTCTTCAATAACATATCTCACCTCAATATTTATGCCTTTTAATGTTACCTTGTTATGGGTATCAGGAAAATAGAAAACAAAGCCTGTGTCGCTTTTGGATTCTTTGTTCAAAGAAGAATCAGGTTTATCTCAAATGCCTTTGTGAAAATAAATGATTTAAAAGCTTTTTCTTGAGTTATTATATTCCCAAGTTTATTTACATTTTTAAATTTGTTGAAAAATATACACTTCTGTATAAATTCAATGGATGATAGCCTTTAGATAAAATTGTTTACACCAGACTTTCTGGCAGGATAAGGAATATGCCATTCATATACATGTTTGTCACTAACCTTTATCAAAACCTCAAACTCAGGGCTTCTGAGACATAGCAAGCAGGGCTCTGATTATCTATGGCAACAGCAGGCTCTTCCAGCATACACACTAGCAGTCCCTGCCCCCACTGACAGGGCAAGTCATGAAATGTTTTCTGTAGAAAAATGGATGATTATGAATGGACTGGTCACAGCATCTTCATTAAATAAATGTGGCACATTGATCGCAGTGGCTGTCAAGTATCTTTGAAAGATTATTTTTTTCCTCATTTTTTTTCCCTCAGAGAAAGATGGATCGGTTTACCTCACAGCACATCATCAAGTCATGCTTGTAGATCACTCCTCCCTCATTAAAGCAAGCAGTCTCACATACTGTTGCCTATAGATCACCCATGTGGAGTTACCCAATAACTCATCCTAGAGCCTCTATGGTTGCCTGGTGCTTTATGGAAAGGATGTGCCTGTTCCAAAGAGATATGCCTTTAACTAGTAACTAAACTCTTGGAGAGTGATTTGAATCACACATGCCTAGTTAAAAAGCAACAAGGAATTTCAAAAATGTTTGAAGATTTTTACTTGGGTAGAGAATATCTTAATTGGGAAATGTAGGTAAGTCGCAATATGGTATCATGGCCAATGGCACCTCAGGTAGCAGCTTGGGACTTTAATTCAGTTTCGTAAATTATCAGGATCTAGGTCTGCAAATATTATAGGGTGCTAGAACATATGAACCTCATTAGAGAAAAACATGGTTAAATAATAACACTTCCACATTGTCTTTCTCTTTGTGTTACCATAAACCTTACACTTAAATATTAATCTCTCAAGCGCTGTACATTAATTCACTGAGAGTAATTTCTCAATAGATTTTGATAGGTTTTCTAAAATGTTGTAAATTTTTTGTTCTTATTTTTCTTTTAAGAAACTGATTATTGGTGCCTCCCTCTAATGTTTGAAATTCATCAAAGCTGATGAAATATAGGAAGAGAGAATGAGAGGGAAGAGAATGGAAGGAACAGGAAATAGAGATAAGAAGAGGGAGAGGTGTGGTGGGGAGAGAGACAGAGGGAAAGAGAGAAGGAGAGGAAGAAAGGGAGAGAAAAGAGGATAGATGGAAAGTGATAGATAGAGAGAAACGGAAAGACAGAGAGAAAGAAGTGCTAAGGGGTAACCCAGGCATGGCTTTCTGGTATCTGTGTTGAGTGCATGTCAACACTCTCAAAGCAAAAATTGGGAGACCTAGAAGAAGAGGCTCAGTCACTTAGCTTTTTTTTTTTAAAGCAACTGTAATTTACTTACTGAAACTCTAACAATATTATATAAATAGTAGTATGCTCATTTAACATGATCCTTTATGAATTATAAGTATGTAATATTTTAGAATTTTGTTTAAATAATGAAATATAAAGAAGAATTAAATAGATGTCCATCACAGATAAATTTACAGCATGATTTTGTTATTTTTCCCTTAATTTTTGAAGGCATAATGGTTATGCCATCTAAAAAACACTTAAAATGATTGTTCATAGTATATATTTTGATAAGACTCTTGCCAATATGATAAATATTGTTAAATTCTATTCCAAATTTTTAAAATAAACTTAGAGAAGTAAGTTTTTATTAAATAACATGTAAAAATTTAAAGTTCCATTGTAACTGGAGGTTTCGTTCCCACTGTTTGAGTCTCTCTTAACCCTATCCTTCTTCTCTTGTATATTTGTTTGGATTTCCTGCCTGGCTCTATTCTGCCTGGCTATTGGCTAAATCAGCTCCTCTATTAACCAATGGTAATAAAATAATTCACATACAGAGAAACATCCCT
>JAQHUG010000052.1:1837140-1856528 GCA_028555095.1 Dicrostonyx torquatus
GGTTGAGCCTCTCTTGGGTATATTCCCAAGAGTGGTATTGCTGGACTCATTGCTCCAAAAACATGAGACCTTTAATTTAAATACTCATCACCCACATTTAAAAGCAAGCAACAAAAAAGACATACAGCAAGTATACAAGTTAATTATATTTATGAATACACATAATGCAGATAATAAAAATTAGTAAAAAAAAGCTATAGTTGGAAAGATGGCAAGGAGGAATACATGGGAAGTTTTGGATGGAAGAAAGTTAAGGGATAAATGATGTAAACATGTGCTAATTTCAAAAATAATATAAAAAGATTGAATAATGTTTCATGATCTAACCGGTAAGACTAAGAAGAGGAAGATAGCAGGGATGTATGCATAAAGAGAGCTGGTTGGAAGATAGACAACATGGTCACTCTAAAATGTAGGAAAGAAACTTCAAGATTACCAGTCTGCCTGTTTTTCCATCTTGACCTCTAGTAAAAAATAAACTTTTGTCACCAAATATATAGCTAGCCTTATTACTCTTACCTAGTACAAACATACACACACACACACACACACACACACAAGATACACACACACACTACCCAATATATCACAAAAAGTTACAATATCTTATCACTGCAGTTAATTGTTCAATAAGGAGGACAAAATTAGATCTTCCTCAGAGAATGAGGACCTGTTCCACATTATGTACCCCAGTGTGAACCAGGCAGAGAAGAACGAGTGAAAAGTCAGCACATATTAACACCAATAAACACAATAATAACCAAAATATTCTCAGAAATTACAAAGCGAAAGTGTTATCCAGGGTAGAGCTACAGTTGTATTAGAACTCTTGCCTACATATAATGACAAAAGAAATATATAATTTTAAAAGCTATATTAGGAAACTCTTTAGTTTTAGAAATAAAATGGCCAAAATAGGATAAACATTTAATGCTCACTTGGCAATGCTGGAACATGGTTAAAATATTCAAGTTATTTTTCTATTGTTCAGTGAAGTGTTTCAAGCTATCCTACTGAGCACATCATGTTCAATCCCTAATGCAAATAGATTCAGTTCCAATTCATTTCATCCCGTGCTTTACTTATTTGGATCCTAAGGAGACATTTTTGATGCCAGATACTCTCAACTTTCCTATGTTTTATTTTTGTCTATCAGTTCCTCTCTGTGGAGCTTGCTATTTGAACTGACTGGCAATAAGTTGAATTTAAATAAGCACCATATATTTAAAATTCAGAGGGTCAGTGATCATGAAGCTGGAAAGCCAAGGAAAATATATATTTAACATTTGCATAAATGACTTCTATGCAGCTGATTGATTTTGACCTTTAAGAAAATTGGTTATGTTATTTTTTTAAGTCTCTCATACTTTCAGGATGTTGATAGCTGATCCAGATAGAAAATTATGTTCTTTATGGACACTACTGAATATTGATTACTAATTCACACTGTGTATCAATTAAGTGATAGCCAAATGATTGAGTTTGCTGTGAAAATCAAATTAATTGAAGCTTTGCTTCATGTAGGAATAAGACTATAAAAGTTATCTTTTATCCACTCATTTAAAAAGTAATAGAGAGTGGAAGACAGACATAATGGTTTTTGCATTTATTTCTCTGTGTTCTTTGCTATTTTATATGTTAAGAAAATATTTCAATCATGTCATGTTGTTTGCATTCTGAAATTCTTAGTTGAAGTAAGACAAAAACTAAGGAAGAAAGATAGAATTAGTGAGCCTGTGGGTGAGTACTGGTAGAGAGGGAAACTTTCTTGCTATTTAAAGTGATTTGATTTATTCATTAGGCTACAACGTATACCAAGAATTCCATTTAGTTATCTTAATTATTATAATACACATTTCTAATATATCTTGGAGCTGGGAGCTAAACAAAAATTATTAAAAGCCTTTGTTAAATAAAGCATTCTTCACTATGATTCTTTGGACTTTATAGGAATATTAAAATCCCCAACTGAGTTATACAAATTCTTTTTCTTCGTAACAATTGCTTATAATGTATTGTCACCTTTTAGCTTATACTTAGGAAGGATATATTTGCTTTTGGGGACAAGGGATGATATTTTCATGAAATTCTAGAGAGTAGCATATGGTGAGGGTGTGGACACCCTGTTAAGGTCAATAGTCCTGCAGAATAGAAACTGACTCAGAGAACAGACCATCATAAATGGTAAGGCAGAAATTTTTGAAGAGTGGTCACTAGATAGAACTGGAGTACCAGTGCTTCAATGCATATAAGAATTAAGAAGTCATTGCAACTAACAGAGCACACACACTGATAGGTAGGCGTGATCTGAGGGATGCAAGGAAATTCTTCTAATTACTATTATTTTCTCAGAGAAACATTAGGTGTACTCTTCATAAATGAGTGGTTATGCTAACAAAATAGATATAGAAGTCAGAGAGGAGAGAAAATGCAAAATAGTTGACAAAACTTACTGCATATGTCCTAGAGACTGATGTATATTTATAAATGTTAGTTTTATGTTTCCTTTACAGAGGATGTGCAGGCATGTACATAATCTCTGGGGATTGCAAATCCATTAACATTATTTCCTTTATGAATTCTTAATGATACAAACAATATCACATAAAAATTTAGAATTTATATACTCAGTGATAAATATCATTATACAACTAGTTTTACTGCCCATTCTAAAGGATTCAGAAGTCCCTAATTCTATTGTTGTAGGAAGAAGAAAAAGGAGAAAGAGAAAGAGGAGGAGAAGGAGAAGCAGAAGCACAAGGAGAAGGAGAGGAAGAAAGAAGAAGAAGAAGAAGAAGAAGAAGAAGAAGAAGAAGAAGAAGAAGGAGAAGAAGAAGAAGAAGGAGAAGAAGAAGAAGAAGGAGAAGAAGAAGAAGAAGAAGAAGAAACAGCAGTTTGGAATTCTGTGACTTATGTTAGCCTTGACAAAGAAATGAGGTAACAGGGTTACTGAAATCCTGAGACATGGAGAGAAACTCATGGCCAGAAGTTTAGCTGAGATAGAGTCACTCAAAGCACAAGCCACTGCAACCATCCTCTGCTCAAAATACACAGTGATCATTTAAAAAACTGATGAAGGCTGTTTTGATCCAATATGAGAGTTAGAAACTCTTCTGGGCTGTAGGAACAAAGTACTCTAATGTAAACACTATTATTATCTTCAGGACTCCATAGTGAACATGTGAGATGTGTTCTAATATGTCAATATGGTTCACACTCCTTGTCAGATTGCCTCAGAATAGTCTTCATAAAAATGACACAACCTTCAGCTTTACTCCAATGCCTTGTTCCAGCTGAAAAAAAAGATATTTCTCCTATCTGCACTTTTTGTCTCACAGAGAGATGAAAAACAGTGGAATTGAAGGGTTCAGTAATACACAGAAGAGGACTGAAAATAAGAAGGTAGTCAGTAAAAAGATGGAAGGATGCCACAAAGATGAATAGAGGTCAAAGCCTGGACAGACAAACTCAAGAAAGACTGATACATAACAGAAGCATTAGAGAACTTTGCAATACCCTCAACTTACCTTCTTACAAACAAGGTTCTATGTTAGAGATGGATTACATTAGCAAGAGATGGAAGCTTCTGCTTCTTTTTGATGGTTTGTGCTGGGGAGCCCCAAAGATAACAAAAGGAATAAGAAAGTACAGTAAATGAATTTGGATCTCTAAATCAGGTAGAAGTAGACACAGAATAAAGACAGATTAGAGGATTAACATACATAAATTATCACACTGTATATGATTATGTGTCCTGGAGTAGGACCATTGTGTCTCATTTCAACAATACAAAATCATACCATGTCTAGAGGTAGGGAAAACCAGCCTAGATGGAAAAATTCCACTTTTAGAGACACGTTTGAATGTGAAGCAGATAGAATCATTATTCTGATAACTTCAAATTATGTGGTTTGAATGATATAAATAATCATTTATTAATGATTAATATGTTAGGCATTCTAACAGAGATTATGTGAATCATGGATTATCTGATAGACAGTGCAAGCAGTGAGGGGAGGCACTAAGAAGATATTCAAAAATAAATGCT
This sequence comes from Dicrostonyx torquatus, assembly GCA_028555095.1. Taxonomy (NCBI): domain Eukaryota; kingdom Metazoa; phylum Chordata; class Mammalia; order Rodentia; family Cricetidae; genus Dicrostonyx; species Dicrostonyx torquatus. Next base: position 1,841,189 of record JAQHUG010000052.1, read on the forward strand.
AAATGTCAGAAACAGTGAAATTGGTATAGAGTGACTGGATCAGCTTATCAGTAACCTTTACATGACTGAGTGAGGATTTGAGACTGACTAGCAATTAATTTTTTTCCCAAACTGAACTACAGAAAGCAAAGGGGTAGATTAAAAGGCCAGGCATCAATAAGCCATGGAATTTAAAAAGAAGTGGCATATGATTGAGGTACCAGAAGAAAGAGAACAGAATGAGAGAAATATTTGAAATGATACTCAAAAAGTTTCCATAATTAATGTCAGACACTAAAAATAAACACAGACAATAAAACTATAAATTTATAGAAGCAAACCTATAAGAAAAATCTCCTTAGCTACTCTGTTATGAGGCATAAGAACAGGACCGGAACCATAGAGCCAAAATAAATACTTAACCAGTGTGTATCAGATAATGGATGAGTGTCTTATATTGCATTTAAAATCTGTCAACCATCAAAAAACATGTGCTCTGCTTAACAACTGGGCAAAAGACATCAACAAACATTGCCCTCGAGGGTCGTCAAAGGGAAATAAATGAAGGGCAGCATGCTCATTGTGATGACCAGAAAAATATGTTGACATGTTGTTGCAGTCAATTTCATTGATTGATAGTGATTTTTGTCTGTGTCCTTTGTACCTGACAGGACTTTCTCTGTAAATGGTTGTCATTTATTTGTCATTTGAACTCATCAGGATTATAGTTTCCAGTAGGAAAACTGCAAGGGCTTTCTACATACTTGGAGCAAACACTCCTTTTCTTCTCAAATAGAGATAGCCTTGTGGTTTTCAGATTTCCTGGATGGTGGTGGACAAAGGACAGAGAATGGGAGCCATGGAAGCAAAGCATGTAGGTCTATCAGGTATGGGCTTGAATTGGGACTTCATATTCAACAGATGAAGGTGGGTAGATGAGCTTACTTTATTCAGGGAAGCTCGCCAGAAGAACAAAAAGAAGTTTGAAACAACCATATCCTGGCCAAGGACAACGTGTGTTCATTTGGTTGAAATCCCTATTATTTGGTACTTTGGAACATTCCATATTATTAGGAGACAGTAACTATATTTGAGTCCACTGAATGTATAAAAACTCAAGCTCAGAGGTAGTTATGGACATCCCATTTTGTAATTTTTTCTACATTTATATTTTAATTTGCTTTAAAATCTTTAATACAGTGAATTGAAATAATTTACATGGTAGGCTGGTGCATTCAACTAAGGAACCAGACTGTCTGTGCTCTTCCTAATTGCATTCTTGTTCTACCTTACTTTGCTATTTCAAAATAAATTCTTTTGTCAAATTAGGGAGATAATTTCCTCATCATATTAAAATAATTTTATCTCAACCTAATGGTTTTTAATGCTCATTTAAAAATATTCACTTTGCTACATTTTATTAATGGGTATTTTACCAATTCTCTATTACTATCTAATTGTGCAAAAATGCTCTTTTCTAGTTTTCTTACTAAAGGCAGGCTTTAAAATGAATTCAATATCTTGGCATTTGAAAATAATTATTAATTTCATGCCTACTTGCTTTCTACGTGTTTTACTCTGGAGATGTTTATATAACTCCTTTCTATTACTTTAATCCCTCAGAAATTTTCACTGCTTTTGCACTGTTCATATATTTATTTGCATGTCTCAAGAATGGTCTTTCACCTTGCTTTCTTCTCCTAACTGCAGAAATCTTCATTTTAACATTAAGCTCCCAGATTTCTTTCCTTATTATTTATTTCCTATGGGAGATGACTCCAGAAGAATTAAATTAGTTTTAGAATTTACACACATGAAAAATGAGTGTATGTTTTATCATCACCATTTAAGCATCCCTACCATTAGCTACAGAAATATTGGTTAATATCTTTAGTAAGGGTGTCATTAGCTTGGGGCAGAATAGATGGCTTAGCATTTAAAAGTAATCATTGCTCTTGCAAAAGGACCTGTGTTTGGTTCTCAGCATTACCATGCTGGTTCACAACCATCTGTAACTCCAGTAGTTCCAGGGGATCTGTTACCCCTATTTGACATATTTGAACACGGAGCACACGTGGTGTAAATATATACATGTAAACAAACATACATACACCACATACATGTGTATGTGTGTGTGTATATATATATATATAAAGTCACCAGTTGATTTTTCTAATTTCTTTACCTTTCTGATATTTAAAACCATTTAACAACAGAAGGTGATTTAAAAACTAATAAACATGGAATAATTTATTCCATCAATATAGTGTCATTTTATTTTTATTTCAAATGTAAGATTACTTAAGATAGATAAACCTGATGCATTTTTTTATACCATCTGTGTCATACTGAGCTGAGAATTAGAGAGAAACTTAATGATTTTAGTATTCGAATCCCTGTCCGGACAGATCCCATTCCCAAATCAAATGCTCCAACTCCCATGTTTACTCTGATGCTTATGTTTTCTTCATTCATTTATGCTGCTATACATGAATTTTTCAAATGCAAATACTGCCATATGATGTGACATTCATGTCACTTCATCTATCAACCCTGTACTTTCAAAATTTGCAGTCTTTTTCTAACAATAATGTTAGCCCTACTAATTTGCTTTATTCTATTTGGTAGTTTCCTATCATAGCTGCATTCTACATTGCTATAAAAATATCTGATCAAATCAACTTAAGGGAGAAAGGAGGCATTTTTTCTCACAGTGTCAGGGTGTAACCTTCATGGGGGAGAAGTCATGGAGCAGAGACTGAAGCACAAGACCACATTGTCTCTTGTTGGAAAGCAGAAGGCTAGGGATGCTGATGACAGGCAACATCTTCATTTCTGTGCAATTCAGGACTCAAGAACAGCCTGAGCTACGCAATCAAATCAATGTTACTCTTCACAGGCACAGCTACAGGCTAACCTAATTTAAACAAACCATCATACTTGTATCCATAGGAGGTTGTCTTTGAGGTAATGCTAGATCTAGTCAAGGCAGTAATCAATAACTACCATCACATTTATGAGAAAAAAAACAATTTTCAAAAGCAACTTTTATACTATTTAATCAGTGACAACTCAGGCTTCCATTTTCCATGGTCAAATGTAGAATAATGTGTTTATGATTTGCTGTATTTGGCCAATCATTAGAATGAAAAGAAAAAATACCACAAAGTCATTGGTCTTATCAAATCTGTTATCTACCTACCTAAGCTCATGTACCAGTTGTTTAAATCCAATATCACACATTAAGAATGAATGTTTTAGCCAGGCAGTGGTGATGTATGCCTTTAACCCCAGCACTCAAGAGACAGAGGCAGGAGGATCTCTGTGAGCTCAAGACAAGCCTGGTCTACAAGAGTTAGTTCTAGAACAGGCATCAAAGATACACAGAGAAACCCTGTCTTGGAAAAAACAAACAAACAAACAAAACACAAAACCAAAAAAAAACCCAAAGTAAACAAACAAACAAAGAAAAATGTTTTAAGAAATAATTTGTCTCTTCTTATACTTATTTTAAAAATCTTCCTCTTTTCAAATAAAGGGTCTATGTGAAGAAAAACAAAATCACATCTTAGAGAAACTTTGATTTTCTTTCCATTTTCTTAACTGCATGAGCAGAATTTATAATTGGGAAAACTCACAGACTTCCATGTTCCATTCAAAACAGAATTTGAAATCACTTCTAGTGTATCTGCCTATGGGATTATGTTTATAATTAAAATGCTTTATTACTAAGCATTTAGAAGACAAAAAGAAACAGCCTTTGAAGATGACCAGGCTTCATTTAGATGTGTACTGGCCAGGCTGTTTTTACCAACACTAAAACCATTATCTCTCAGGCATGATGGGAGAGATGCCATGGGGCAGTACTACATTATCAACTACAGAGTTAGGAAGAAATCAACAGTGAACAAACAGTCTTGGCTAACTTCAAAGGAATGTTACAATTATTTTCTTTTCTACAGTTATTTTATAGTCTATTTTTAAAAGGTTTTAGGTACAAGCTAATTAAATGAGATTGTGATTATATACAATGTAATGATGAAATGCTTATTCAAATACAATAAAAATGAAATAATATGTTGGATATTACTTCATTTTCAAATAGATGTTTCAGTTTCCAATTATGTGAAAAAAACATCTGGAACACTTTGACACTGGAGTGCTGATGTAAAATGGTTTACCTATTCATGGTGAATATCAGTATTTTGTATTCTCGAGAATTTTAAAAAAATGATTAGATAGTTCAGAAAGCAAATTCTCTGGTCTCTAAATGTAACATTCTACATTTTATTTCTAGACTTCACATGATGGAAAAGAGAGCCAACTCTTGAAGTTGTCCTTTGACCTCCCACCCACACACAATGAAAAATGTAATAGAAATTTAGATTTACAGTAAAGATTAAAATTGACATGTGATCTAGCAATTGTGTTTCTAGCTGTATATAAAAAATACCTGAAATAAGGGTCTGAAGGCAATACACACACACCGATCTCTGAAGCAGCATTATGTACAAAAGCCAAAACATGGGCATGATCCAAGTGCGTATGGGCAAATTAGTGGGTGAACTAAATGTGAAATGTACATAATATTATTTAGCCTTACAAAGGAAACTTTGATGTTGACCACAGAGATAAATGTGAAGGAAGTCAATTATCAGCCAGCAAGACTGGCTTAGCTATCAAAGTGCTTATTCTCCAAAATTGTTCACCTGAATTTGATCACCAGTACCCATGAAGAGAATTGACTCTCGAAACTTGTCCTTTGAACTCCACCCATGGTCCCACACTCTTACAAGATGGCAATAAATACAATTTCTAAAAAGCTAGCTGCAATGAAACAAATAATGATTAATTAATCCTTTCATGCCCTCCTTCCAACACATGCAAAGGAGACACCTAAAGTCTGAAATTCATAAATATAAACAGAAAAAAAGTTGCCTGACATTGTGGAAGGACGAGATGCTGAATTGTTGAATGTGAAAATTGTTTCAATATTGTAGAAGGACAGCAGCTGCTGCCCCAATAACAATAATGCATCAATTATTTCTTGGAGTAAGAGGCCGCTTGTTTGTTTCCCAGCAGCCCAGACTCCTTAAATAACCACACAGAAACTGTATTAATTAAATCACTGCTTGGCCTATTAGCTCTAGATTGTTATTGGCTAAATCTTACATCTTAATTTAACCCATTTCTATTAATCTGTGTATTGCTACATGACTGTGGCAAGGTTCCATCCAGCATCTGCCTCTGTGGGACTACATGGTGTCACTCTGACTCTGCCTTCTTTCTCCCAGCATTCAGTTTAATTTTCCTCTAAGCCCCTACACCCCTATCCATGCATACAGAGGGAAATCCCACATCAAAGTATTAACTGTATTTCACCAATATTCCAGAAATATGACAATGTTCCTGTGTGCATTTTACTGTACTATAAAATAAAGTCCCAAAGCATTTTGTTTCCTACTCAGTAAATAGGAAGGCAGTCAGAAGTCACATCTGGGCAAGGGAAGGATAGTATGCATCAGTGCTGAGAATGACTGGCAACACATGATGGGTGAGACAGACAGCAATATGCATTAGGTGTATGCCCTTGCTAAATGGAAAAAGACAGATACCTCCAAGTCTCACTCATATATGGAGTCTGGAAGGTGGCCAACAGAGACGTAGAAAGCTGAATCTAGAGAGTGTGATGGAGAAAGCTTAATCAATGAGTAGCAAATTATAGTTAGATATAAGCAAGATGTTCCGGGATACAATTTGCAGTATCACGAACATAGGAGGAAATCATGGCATCTCATCAGGATCTGCTTAGCCCTCTGTTAATGGGGGCAGGGGTGAGGAGAGGTCACAGTAGGTAGTCTGCTACAGAGCTGGGGATGAGACTGGGGGATTGGGTGGAGCAGAGGAGAGAGAATGAAGATCTGAAGCTCACCTGCTTGGCTTCTCTGTCATTCTTGACTGGTGGGTTTCTGGAGAATGCCTGCTGAAGTTTGGGCTGGGATAACAGGGTGAGTGGGGAGGGAGGTTGGAGGACATCTCTGCAGTCCAGTGAAGATGGTCTGCTACAGAGGTAATGGTGAGACTGGGGGATAAGATTTGGAGGACAGGAATAGGTGAAGATCCACAGTCAGATCACCAGTTTTCCTGATGGGGGTGGGCTTTGGCTGAATAGAATGCCTGTTGGTGCTTGGGTCTAGTATAATTTCAATGGAGGAAAGAAATGTTGGGCCTAATGTCTATGTGCTCAGTTGGAGATGGGGAGAGAGAGGAAAGGGAGGACATAGCATGTGGTCTGCTCCAGAGTTGGAGATGAGATTAGAGGATTGGATTTGGAGGAACAGAGGGAGAGGCAAAGATCTGCACATAGACTCCCTGCTCCCCTGGTCAGAGTGACCTGCAGGTTCTCAATGAGTACCTACAGAAGATGGAGGCTGGGCATGATGTAATATTTTAAATTTTAAAAAAAGGTCTAAAATAATTAGTGGTAGATGGTTAAACTCTTAAGAGTTTACAATATTTTTATTAAATCTTTGAGAATCTTATAAATACAGATTGAGCATCCTTACCCCACTTCAGTTCCTCCGCTGATAATCCTCTCTTCTTACTGAGTCCAGTTTGTGATGCTCAGTCTTAATTATATTTTAATTTCACTTTTCTGTACTCAAACAATAATAAGCAGATAAAAACATTATCTATAGCTGTTTTGAATAATAAAACAAATTTGAAAAATATTCTTTTATTAGTAAATATAATTTACATGTAGTCATATGGATCAATGAACTATAACTGATAATTCAGGGGAAACATATACATATATACACAAACTCAAATATAAAAACTAATTATATATACATATATAAAACATAAAAACTGATTTTAACATGGTTTATCTGGTCACTTAATAGGAGAGTAATCATTTCTAAAAGCATAAGTATATTATTTATCAATCCCATTTGAAAGACAAGATTAAATCAAAAGTAATTAAAAAACAAACAAACAAAGCACGAGGCTTCAGCTGACAACCCGCAGTGGGTATGCGGGTGTCTGTGGACATATGAGAGACACTGCTGCCCTTGCCATCAGCCCTGTTGCCACCATGGAGGAGCTGCTGCCTTGAAGCCCAAGCTGGAACTGTACCCAGTTGCAAGAAGAAACCTGCAGAGACTGCGGTAACTCCAGAACAACTAAAAAAAGGTAAGTCTTGTGTGGGAAGATGCTTGGTGGCCCACAACCTTACCCCCAGAACTCTGAGGGAGGCAAAGGCAGGCAGATCTCTGGGAGTTCAAGGCCAGCTTGATCTATAGAATGAGACACAGCAAAGTCTACACAGACAAATCATCTCAAAAAACAAAACAACAATAATTTAAATAAATAAATAGATAAACAAATAAACAAATAAATACATTTTTTTAAAAAAGGCAGAGCAGATTCAATTGCACAGCAGAGAAAAGCGAAACTAGAGACATGGCAGCAAAGTATATGGAAACATTATGGAAGAGTTTGGCAAAGCAGAGGAAGAACATGACATTGCTGAAAAGGGCTTTCTCTATCTGTCCCCCTCCTGCGGACCACAGCATGAAGTCACTGTTGTTGCTCATCCTTCTGGGAAAAGCAGAGCATGGGCCACAGGGCTGCCCACAGTTTGTAAGCACAGCTGTCCTGCCTTAGTGACCCACAGGGCAGCTGCTACTAAAGATGGGAAGTGTGTTGTGGCATGGGGCTCAGATCCTACCCTGGATGCCCTGCATAGCCCCAAGATCACCTTGACAAATAGTTGAGAATGCGAGGCATAGAAGGCTTCTGTTGACAACCTCTGCCTCCCCACCAAAACCCAAAAAGAAACAATCTAGAGAAGAAGGCATTGAAGAGAATTCTTTAAATTTGTGATTGGGATCCTGAAGTGTACCTCTTCACATTTGATGACTTCTAATGGGGTAGGGAAGAACTCAGTTTTTATTAAGGGGCTGGCGGATGGGAGTTTGACCATGCTCCAATGAGTATATGTACTATACAAATGAGACTTGATTTTTCTGGCTGCCTGTTGACAGCTAGAGGGAGGAAATCAGGAGTAGCTGCCAATGACTCCACAGTCTCATGGGATGATGGGTGTATTCTCTCATTCACTCTTGGAAGGATGAATGAGGAAAAGGTGATCTTTCTGACATGTGAATCATGTCCCCAGGGAGATGCATTGCAGTATGAGCTACGACATTCAGTTCTGAATGAGGGTAAAACAAATGCATTGTCCAATGAACTGTTTAGGAGAGGTAGGGATTTAAGTAAACGTAATACTTCATATGACACTTCAGTTCTGAGTATTTTGAAGTCAGCACGATGAAAAGTTATTTAACAAAGAAAAAATATTTTCAGAAATTTCTCAAGGCTGTGTAAATATACAATTTCCATCATAGTTCCTAATTCTGTAACACACTGAATCGGGACATTTCAGCTAATTCCCTTTAAAGTAAAAGTTTTTCAAATGAACCAGTGAATGCCTAGAAATCTTCTCTGTGGAATCCTGGGCCTCACAACTGAAGCATCTCTATCATTTCTGTTTATTACCATGCTCATTTCATTGTCTATCCCTTCATCTGTGTACCATTGAATCCCTCTGTATGCTAGCTGTTGGTATTTCCATGGACCACCTTTTATATGTAGTATATCTTTTCTCTGGTCCACCCACTGAGATAGTGTGCATGAGCTAAATGGAGCTCATCAAATACAGCTGGACTAGGACTAATGCACATGGGATCAAACTGGACCCTCTGAATGTGGCTGACAATTGGGGCAGACTGAGAAACCAATGATAATGGCACTGGGATTTGTCTCTACTGCATGTACTGGCTTTTGGGTATTCTATTCTATTTAGATGTATACCTTTCTAAGCCTGGATGTAGCAGGGAAGGCCTTGGACTTTCCATAGGGCAGGGTACCTTGCCCTCTCTCACGACTGGAGGAGGAGGGAGGAGGGAGGAAGTGGAAATTTTGATTGGTATTATTTATAACGTAATAAAAAAGCTAAAAACGAAAGAAAAGAAATATAAAATATGTTTTAATTTTTCTTTGTTCTTGAGAATTTCCTTTTGGTGTACAATAAAATATGATTATACATATCCATCTTTGTAGATGGAAGTTTCTGTCCTACCTGGTCCCGCAGTCATTCAGTCCCAAAGATACATACAGAGACTTATGTTAATTATAATTTCTTTGGTCTATTAGCCCAGGCTTATTATTAATGAGCTCTTACAACTTAAATTAACTCATAATTCTAGCCTATGTTTACCCATGTGGCTTGGTACCTTTTCTCAGTGCAGCATTCTCATCTTGCTTCTCTGCATCTGCCTGGTGACTGCCTCTTTTGGCTTTCCTCTTTCCTGAATTCTTTTAGTCTGGTTGCCCTGCCTATACTTCCTGCCTGCCTACTGGACAATTAGTGTTTTATTAAACTAATACAAGTGATAAATCTTTACAGTGTACAAAAGCATTATCTCACAGAAGTTCCCCATTTTTCTTTTTTAAAAAAGACCCCCGAATCTATTTTCCTTTGTCTACCCTTTTTTCCTGACCATTATCCATAACAATTTATAAGCAAAAACAAATATCCATAGTCCATTTTTGTGGGAAAGTGGGTGTAGTTTTCTTGGCTATTTTCTGTTAATTGGGGGTGCTGATAATCTTATGGGAACACAAAGAAAATTTAGGATTATGGAGTATTCTGTGAGGCTGGATCATCTCAGTCAACAGTCTTGAAGACATTATAGATGTAGAACTCAGATAAAACTACAATAGAGGTACTCTAAAATGTTGGATCATCTGGGCCATCTGCTCCTAACAGAGATTTTTCAGGGAGTCTTCCTTAATGAACCTTTATTTTTCTTAACCCAGAATGAATTCACAACCTCTCATTTCCTGTGGAAACAAAAGCAAAACTTCTCCAAAGTAACATATCTTTTGACTTAAATTTTCAAGTCAAGACATTTTCAAAATATGTAGGTTGGATTAATCCAGCTGCATGTAATGTCTTTTAGTAGCTGTTACTCCTTCCTCAGCAGTCAAACAATTCAAAGACAACACATAACATGCAGTATACAAATTATCTGTGTATTTTCCATATTTACATAGTTCTGTCTAGAATCCTTGTTTTTTCAAAAGTGTTTTTAGGCTTTATGTGAGAATTCTTGCAACAAGAGGTAATTTTGAGCCTGGTACTGTACTCCTGGTCAAAGCCAATAGCTGAAGAACTCATAAATCTAAGGTATAACCTGACATTGTTATCTTGTTCAATGGTCAGGCTGTCAAATTGTCTTCTAGATATTTATATTTATGCCTTTAGAACTGGATGATTTTCATCCGTGATCACAGAAAATTTTTTCTGAAAGGGTCATCAGCTAATGAGGAGAAGCAGAACTTCATAACGGTGTGTCCCTATTGTTTCAGTGGGCATAACTTGCCTGGCAGGGTAGTATTGGGAAATGCAGGAGACAGAACTGGGTAAGGCCAAGGTGTCTCTTCTTACTAAGTAGTCCTCATAACATATTCTAGCTCTAGGAAAGTTAGGAATCAGGGAGAATATTTCCTTGTCAATTTGAGATAGATTTCTCTAAGACTTACAAACAAAAGGTGTAGTGGTTTCAGTTAATGAGGTCTTAACATGCAGTTATGATGTAGAACTGAGAAAAAGCTAGCAACCTGTGTTATTTTTGAAAACTTTGGGGACTCCTTGACCAAAAGCTCCTAAGAAGGTTTTCCATGACATATGATTGGGCTTTTATTGAACAACACATGTATTCTTGGAAAAATGTCCATCCATTCAGGATAATTCCTTTCAAAAACATTAAGTTATGGTTTGAAATTCAATACTAAATGGAAAGTTTCCATGATGCTGTTTGATGCATCCTTTACTTTTAGTTACTCATTCCGCTATCCCTTTCTCTCCTCAACCTCCTGACCCTACTCCAGCTTTTTCCTTTAGCCCCCAAATTTCTCCTTCTTCTTTCACTTCACATGTCTTCTATTATCTGTCTGCTTCTTGATCTTGTTTTGAAACAATGCTTCTCTGTGTAGCCCAGTTTGAACTGGAACTTCTACTGTAGATCTGGCTGTTTTCCCACTCATTGAGCCCTCTGCCTCTGGAGTGCTGTGATTAAAGGCATGAGTTCACCACCTCCAGTTTACTATCTGCCTCGTTACTCATCCCAAGACCTTCATGAGAGCATAGGCTTCCAAGGGGGGATTTATGACTTTGTTTTGGTTAGCTCTCCCTTTCAACTTTTGGTGCCTTCTCCTCGCTATTTTCTTTTTGCTGATTATCTGCTATTTTACTTCATTTTGTGTGCCCTTTTCAAAAAGTGCCACTTTCTAGTTTCCTGGCTTCTACTCATACTCATTTTTAAAGGGCCTTCTTTCAGTACTCTGTATTGGGGAAGTTAAATGAGCCCATTGGGTTTTCTCTGACAATCAAATCTAATAGAAGGCAAAGGCAGTAGGTACCCTAACAAAATCCTGACATGCATGACTTATTGATTGCAATTTCAATAAACCATAGCAACAGAATGACCTTATGCATCTGCTGATCCTCCGCTACACATGTGACTTAAATTCATGAATGAATAAAACATTTTCTATTTTCTGGGAATATGTACAGTGAGTCAAGCAAAGTGGCAGGTACTTTTTTTTATAAACAATGAAAAATTTATTTGAGCATCTGCATGCTTCCAAATAGCCAGATGTTTTTCATTAGGCAGCAAAGCTCTCCACAAATTCAACTTTAATACGTTTATAAGCCATGGGGAGACTTTAGTGTCTTTCTTCTCTTGAATAACCCAAGCCAAACAAGATTTGTGGTGACTAGATTGTGTGACTAGCTTCACACAATATTCCTGTGAGGTTTTGATGCAAGTACCATTGTATCTCTTCCATGTCTGGAACCTTTTAAAAGATTGGGAGAGTTTCTGATGGATGCTTTTCCTTACACATTGTCACATTCTACAGAGGATCCCTAAATACTTCTCTTATGACACGTTTAAATTGGATATGAAAGAATAAAAGAAAAGTTACACCAGAGAGGCAAGATAAATGTTAAGAGTATCTCTGCTGTTCTTGGTACATTGCTAAACTATATATTTTTGGGTCATAAATACCTGGAGTAATGATTTTAAAGTGGCCAAATTTAGGCACACTGAATTTAGTCCCTCAAGACTACAAAAGTATATAATGAAGTGGTCAGTTGTAATATGAAGGCAAATATCTGGAATCCTAGCATTCACAAGACTGGGGCAGGTTCATAATGAGTTGAAATGCAGCCTGGGCTGCATAGCAGATGACAGGCCATTCTGATCTTCAAAGTGAGATGGGCCATCTCCAAAACCCCAGGACTGAGTTTACATGTAGCCCAGTGGCAGAGTGTTTGCTGCTTATCATGTGCAAGGCCTTGAATTTGACTTTCTTCTAAAAAACACAGTTAAGTTTAAAAATTCTAATATTAAAAATTTTTCATGTGGCTTTCCACTTAAGTCTTTCTATACTTAAAAAATGTTATTGTCATGACTGTTAATTTGACCATAATTAATGAGTTTAGTAACTGGAATTAATTTCCCTCTTAAAGTTTGTCTTGTGATATGATAATTTTTCCTGTGTGTTATTAAGCATATGTGCATGAACCCTCAAATTAACATTTATAAGAAAAATTTGGGTCTACAGTAAGTTTATAAAATGTGATAATTTCAATACAGTGGAGTAATGGTCTCCTCTGAAGAAGGGGGTAGAAAAATTGAAGAGGTTTCTAATATATTTTAAATTTTATCTTGAAACCAGATTCTTTTGATTTATTTATGGACAAATCTGATTTATTTTCTACTAACTAGAAAGAAACTAAAGAAAGAGAAAGCATTTCATTTTTAGCCTATCCATGGGAATAATGGGAAAATTCACAAATTTTTGATCCATATTTATTTTATATTAAAGTCACCAATTGCTTTCTGTAGATATTTGAATGTTTAATTAAACACAGTGACCTTTTAGAATGGTTATGATACCAGATAAAATATAGAAAGAGCCAACTGGTGTCACTGGTGTCATATGGCAATCATGGGAATAATTTCAGAAGCCTCAGAAGCTCATACTGGAATAGAATTCTGTACATGATGCCCACCTGCAATTATCACTTGCTGTCAGTCATATGAAATAAAAGAATGTTGGGTGATGCCCATGGAAATGGAATTATACCTTCCAGTAACATATGTGAACCAGTTCATCCTGGGGAGGATTGGATTTCTCTAATTTGAGACTTCTATGAAGAACAATATGGCTATTCACTGTGCTTAAATTCTTAGGGAGTCCATTTATAAGCTTAGCACAAAGCACAAAATAATGTCTGTAGGTGAATTGGTTTCCAAAAAGTACTGCTGTTGCTGTAACTAGAAAAGCCATGGGCGTAGGCAAGGACCAGATTGTGCAGGATTTAGAGGGTGAGTGGCTGTCATACTTATTCAAAATCTGTCACTGTCTTCAGAAAAGAAAAGACACAGACGTACTGATTCACAGAGAGATTAAGATTCCCTTTTCACACTGCTAATGAAGAACATGTGGTTCCAAAATTCACTGAGATTATCACTCAGGTGTTCCAAAAGCTAGAGATATTTCTGAAGAGAAGCTCTTGAACTGAGATACTTGTATGAGGTTTAAGAAGATAGCTGCAATGTCCTGTAACTGGAGGATGAGAACAAAGAAGGAAGGTAGAGGAGGGGAGAGAGTGGAGAGGTAGACGGGAGGAGAGAGAGGAGAAGGATAAAAATGAGAGTGGAATCTGAAACTAGTTGGGTGGTTAAGAACATTCACCCCTTTTTGTAGAATACCCTAGTTCAGTTCCAAGACTCTATATCAATTGGCTCTCAACTGAATGTACCTCCAGATATGGGGCATCTGAAGCCCTCTTCTGATTTTTGTGCATACCTAAAAACACCAGGCACACACGCACACACACACACACACACACACACACACTGAAATATTATAAAATGAAAGAAATGGAATATTTAAAAAGCTGTGAAACACAATTCATGTTTGTGTTTCCATACAGAATATTTTCATATATTATTCCCAAGATCAGAATATATGTTCTGACTTATCTCTAACACTAAGAAATATGTGAGGAAATTGAAGTCAAAAACAAAATTTATGAATATAGTTTGGGAATTATATCTTCTACTTTAACATTTTTATAGCTCATGTAATCAAGAAAAAAGTTTAATTTTTGTTTTTAAAATATGAAAATATAACAGTGTTCCTACTTTTGAATTTTAACTGACTGTGAAAGTCTCACTTCTCCCATTGAGTTTTTCCCTTTTAATGTGGTGGAATTAAAATCTATAAAGCTGCAAGTATTTTTTTTCATTCATGCTGTTTGCTAAAAACAAACTTTGCTACAGCTATCTTGCTCATCTTTTGTCTTCCTCTTCACTGCTACTGCGTGTATACTAAGTGTTCCAAAACTAAGCACTTTCTACTCTCCTCATCTGATCACAGTCTTTCCACTTACATTCGGCTTTCAGAAGAAGATGATAAAACCTCATTGCACTTGCTGCCAATTACCTTCACATTCTTGTTGTTGTGTGTGTCTCTACCACCATGTCCCATTGGCTCCGTTTGAAATCATTTCCATAATTCCTGTTACTCTCTATTTAAATACCTTAAGAGGCAATGACATTTTGTTGGTTGGCTTGAACCAACAGTCAAAACTGCGGTAGCAAAACTGTATTCCCTTTCCTTGGTAGAAGAAAACAAAGCAAAAGAGAATGAAGACACATGTTCAGCATCAGTTACAAGGACCTTGGAGGTTGTAGGTGATTTAATAAGATGACAGTATCTTATAATGTAAAACAGAAGTGAGGGACAAGAGTTTAGGGAAAATACCTAAGCATTTTTTGTCATGAATACGTAATGAGCCTGTACATGAAATAGCTTAGAGATATAAAATCCGCACACATCAACATAGAATTCAGTGAGGTCACTGGGTTCATGGTGTATGTATGTGGACACACTTCATAAATGTGATGGTATATGAATGTCGATGAAACATAATAAAATATGTAATTAAAACTATAGCAAATGGCAGCTCATGAAGCATCTTTTGATATCTAACAAAGGTTTGCACCAACAAAAATTTAAAAGTATGTGCATTCATACGAAGGAAATTTCAACATAATAAGTATGTCTTCAGATTAACTAAAGTTTAATGTGATGAACTTGCTTGGAGACCATAATATTTATATAAAAGAGGTTGGAAACAAATACAGATGCAAATTTTGAAAGAAAATTCAAGTGTGTATACATTCAAACACTAAAAATTTGAAAGAGAGAGAGA
>JAQHUG010000052.1:1857226-1877345 GCA_028555095.1 Dicrostonyx torquatus
CCAGTATACTACACTAAGTATATTTTAAAAATATGATTGGTAAAATATTATATGCATTTTTAAATCAAAATGTCCAGAATTGGAAAATATGTAGAAATGGAGAGAGCTAATGCTAAGCTGCAGCTGAGCAGGGATAGTAGCATGGTGTGTGGAAACTGACTTGAAAGTGGTTTATACTCTATGTAGTAGAGTGAGAAAATGGTAAGGTTTTCCCAGATGTATAAATTCATTAAAAAGTTCTATTTTGTAAAGGAAAGCTATAATATTTAAATGGAATCTTATCAAAGAGAAAAATAGAAGTGAATTAGCTACGAGAGGCTGATAGTTTGCTCAGTGCACGTCTAGTTTTACATGAGACTCCTAGAGAGGAGGTTCAAGATCTGTTTTAATGTTTCAGAATTCCTCTGGCTGTAATTGATCAGCTTGTGCTTGCATATTTGGGTTTCTTTAATCTAATAATGAAGTAATTATGTGTTAAGTACAAATTTAAAATGATCTAGTGACCTAAAATAAAAAATAAAAACTGTGAGTAAACACATTACTAAGCACTATCCTATAAATAATTTTTCATATGCTAGTTTATGGGGATAAAAGTGGAGATAAATATTTATTTGTTTTATATGATTTGTGTTTACATACATAGTAAATAAGGTTATATTGAAATGCACAGAGAGACACGTGAATGTTTTAACATAGTTGATATAAATATGTGCCTTGAAATTTACATATATTTATGTTATTCATTTAGGAATGAGAAATGTTTTAATCCTATTTTTAGAGGCTGACTAGCATAATTTATATGCAAGTGCACAAATGCATATCTTGTTACTAATTAAAGCATTTTATTCATGATGAACTTCTTAGTCCTCATGGTGTTTATTTCTTTATTGAACAATATAGTTTATAAATTTTTTTAAAATTAATATATGTCTTTAGTTACTTGATTTTCAGCTAATACTAAATCCTGGAAATGATTACTTTTTAATTTTTATTATTTTCATTAGCACAAAAATGCATTTTATCGTAATATCTGTCGCATTGATTCTTTTCCATTTCCTTTCCCATCCTTTTCCTAACTAGTACCATCCCTATCCATGTCCCATGTGTCCTGTTGCCCTCCTTCCACCATCACTGCCTTTCCTGAACACCCGTTAAGTGTGGATTCAGGCTACAAAACAGATAGAACAACACATGCCATTTCTAAAAGGAAGCCACAGTGTCTTAGTCTCAGTTTCGTTTGCTGTGGTAAACACCTTTACCAAAAAGCTTGGGGAGAAAAGTGTTTACCTCAGTTTACAACTCTCAGGTCAAGTCACGTGACTGAGGGAGTCAGGGTAGGACCTAGAGGAAGGTTGTCAAACCCTAAACAATAGCAGCTAGAATACTGGAAGGTTTGCAATTCCTGACTTCAAAATACACTATAGAACTGGAGCAATACACACAATATGGCAGTGGCATAAAAACAGACTTGCAGAACAAAGGATTAGAATAGAAGACCCGAATATGAGCATGTGTAACCACAGCCATCTGATATTTCACAAAGAGGCAAAAGCATACATTGGCGAAAAGATTTTCAAAACAAATGGTTATGGGAAAACTGGAAAAAACTGCAGAAAACATGAAATGACATTCACCATTTTTGCCTTCCTTAACTCCCTTTGTTACCCACATCTATCACCCTACGCAAAAATTATATCCAAGCTGATCAAATATTCCTGTAATGGAAAAATTAAAATGCTGTGGATCCTCAGCGGCAGCAGGCAACAGGCCATTTACCAGCAGGCAATGGGCAGTGGGTCTCGAGAGCAGCCAATCCCAGGCAGGGAAGACACATGGCGGTGGGCAAGACACAGACTCATGGATAGGCACGCCATGCATAGTGAGGCTTGATATTTATTAAGTGGGTTATGGAAGGGAAGGGGGCGAAGTAGAAGAGCGGGGGTGGGGGTGGGGGGTGGGAAGAAGTGGGGAGAGACAGAAGCTGCCTCTTTGAGAGGGAGATGGAAAAATAGAAGGAACTCAGGCTGGAAGTTGAAGATCAGCCTGTCTCAGCAGAGAGGGGAGGGAGTGGGCGTGGCTTGATATCTACATTAACGGGAGTCATTTTAAGATTTGCAAGAGACTTGTCTCTAGTGGGGATCCCAGGTGTTCACAGGGAAGTCCCAGCTAGGTACTTGGGCAGCAGAGGAGTGGGTGCCTGAACTGAACTTGTCCCATAGTTACTTTGTTGAATATCTCAATCGTCACCATAGAAATTTCGCATGATGGATGGAGATAGAGCCAGAGACCCACATTCACACCAGAGCAAAGGATTGTGCTACCAAGGTCCAGTGGAAGAGCAGAAGGAGGGAGAAGATGAACAAGGACGTCAGGACCTTGAGGGACTGGCCCACCAACAGAGACAGTGGGCTTGATCTATTGGGAGCTCATCAAATCCAGCTGGACCAGGACTGAATGAGCATATGACCTAACAGGACTCTCTGAATGTGACTGCCAATGGGGACTGACTGAGAAGCCCATGATAATGGCACTGGGACCTATCTCTTCTGCAGGTATTGGCTTTTTGGAAACTTATTCTATATGGATGCACATCTTCTTAGACCGAGATGGAGGGGGGAGGGCCTTGGGCTTCCCATAGGGCAGGGTATCCTGCCCCATCTTAAGGATGCAGGGGGAGGGCGGTGGGATGGGGGGGGGAGCGGGAGGGCCGGGAACAAGGGGAGTAAATGTAAATTTTTCTTGTAATAGTAAAAAAAAAAAAGACAGAACAGATCATTACAACTCCCAATTTGAAACGAGGAATGGAGGAAGTGCTAGAAAGGTAGATTGAATGTAATGGCACCAAGCTATGTGCCTATGTCCTTTTGTTTTATTAATGTAAAGTGTTTTCATTAACATTATAAATGTTTTTATAAACCTAGTTGTTAATATTAGCCCATTATCATCAACAACTTTCTATTAAGGATGTAATTGCCATCATATTTTGATATGTGCTGCCATTATATATTGACAGTGAAATTGCAACCAGAAAAATAACTTAAAGTGTTTTGAAAGATTCTGTTTAAGAAATAATGGCAGTGTCACGGTAATTTAATAGAACCAATGTCAACCTTATTCCAGAGAATTTAAGAACATCTTTCTTTACTGCATCAGTAAATACATTTGTAGGAAAATATACTGGCTATTCTGACTGTGTAGAAGCTTACTCAATTGTTGTCTTTGAGCTTGGTTAAATGTGCTGTGTGATTTTATTTATTTGCATTGTTTTTATAAAGAAGCTTAAAATAAATTTTAAAAATATTCAATATAGAACAACTTTATATTTTTAAACTATTGTCAAATATGTTGGTATTCAAGTTGGGTGTAGTTATTATTTATGACTTCTTTAGTTTAAACAAGTACATGTTAAGGTGAAAATAAATAAAAGTATGTAGGTCCCTGTATTCACAGATAAGTACTAGGGAAACAGGAATGTTAATCACATAGTGTTGTCTCTTCAAGAAGTCTGGAAAGGCAGGTGGTTAATAGCCTGGTGACCTCTGTGCTATCTGTATGACCAGGCCACACCCAGATTCTCCCCACCTCCCTATTCTTATCTCCAACTCATTTATCTCAGTCGATCTACAGCACTATCTCCCTGCCCTACCCTCTCATCAAGAGCATTGCTTGAGTTTTCTTCAGAGCAGCTTTCCCAGTTAGTCTATAAACTATAGAAAGGTGTCCTTTGTATTTACAAGCGTACTCATGTCTTAAGCTTTGTCATGCACATGGGACTGAGCTAATTGTCATTAGGAAAGTGTTTTCAAAGTTGTGTTGTGGCTAAATATGTCTAAAATAAACTACCTGTGTCAAAGTTTGAACCAACACCTGCTACTGAGTTGTTTGTTAAACTACAACTCCTTGCCTCTCTTGGATCTATGCCATGTTCACCGTGATGTTTGCAGAGATCCCTCTACAGACACTCACACACACACACACACCACACACAAAAAGATTCTGTATAAAATGTTAACATTGTACTATTTATAATGTATAAAATATATAATTAAAAATTTAAAAGAGATTTGGGCTTTACTAGATAAAAATTTTTTACTGGAGAGAAAAATGAAAGCCATAGAAAAAAATTCATCCCTTGGAAACAAAAATATCCACTTTTAACAAACATAGGATAATCTTTTAGAAGAACATACAAAAAATTAAATAATAAGTATTAGTGGCATACACTGAAATTGCTACATACATTTCTATTAAACAAAAGTAAACTGCAAAAGAAAAACTATTGGAAGAAACTTATTGAAAGAAATTGTTCATGTTCATTTCATGATGTTTTCAAATCAATAGCATTATAATAAGTTTTCTTCCCCCCCTTATAATAATTTACTCTGCCTATGTAGTAAATCAGATCAAGTCGAATTGAAAAAGGTTAACAACAGGTTTTTTTGGGAAAAGTAACTTCCAGACAGGTTCTCTAGTCACAGAGATGAAGATCAGAAAAGCCATGCCCACAAAGGAAAGTGGGAAAACTTTATAGGTTGTAGGCAAAGGGGATGACTGTGTCTACCACAAGCTGGGGTTATTTCTAAGTATGGTCAAATGTTGAGCACCTTTAGCAGGAATTTGGGCATCTGGCAACTTCAAGGAAGGAAGCTGTAGTAGCTCCCAAGAATGTGGAACTGGCTTTTTTGGGCACCTTTCCTGTGTTCAGAGACTAAGTGGGTGGGGTTTGGAGAGAGACAGGAATGGGGCTTTCAGGATTGTGTAGGGGCGAACTTTTCCATCCGAACACATTAAAGAATATCAAAACCTTCACTCTTCAAATATTATCACAGTTTCGCAGATACAATCAAGTATTTATCAATTATATATAAAAGTGTGAATGAAAACAAAACCATAGTAAATATTTAACTAAAATTTGAAGAAGCAACTACAGATTCTCTGGCTCTCAAAGCAATATTGTGTACAGAGGGATAATGTCATGTATTAATGCTTATCACATATTATTTTCATATTGATATTGAAAATGTAACATGCAATTATAAGTTTATTTAAGTTCAGCTTAAAAATAAAACAAATAACTGGATAAATTCATGAATAGATAGATAGATTATATAAACAAACAGGTAATAGGTAGCTTAATTTGTCAGCATTCTGTGTCCAAAATGTATGGCATCATCTTCAATACACTCCTAAAATCCTGTTCTATTGGACAGTCAGGAACAAAGGCAATAATAGCCTATATATATTGTTTTGGCACCTCTGCAGTTACCCTTGCCAACAACTAATCAGATGCTATCTGGCAGTTGGCACTAAGGAAACCTATGTCTTTGGGGAACAGAATTATCGACTCATGCAAGGTATTTCCATTCAAACTCTTCTTTTGTTAAATGATATTTTAAATTAGCATATAAATTAGTAGATTTCTCTAGGCTTTTTTCGTTCATACTTAGTTTTGCTTGACTCTCATCACACTTCTGCTTTTCCTCTCTTGCTGCTTGTATCTCATCTCTGTTAAAATATTCCAGACCTAGTTTTTATCCTTCTTCTTCCATATCATAAATATCCATCCCACCCCTCCCCCCCCCCTACACACACACACACACACACACACACACACACACACACACA
Source organism: Dicrostonyx torquatus (assembly GCA_028555095.1). Taxonomy (NCBI): domain Eukaryota; kingdom Metazoa; phylum Chordata; class Mammalia; order Rodentia; family Cricetidae; genus Dicrostonyx; species Dicrostonyx torquatus. The sequence goes on from JAQHUG010000052.1 coordinate 1,862,852, forward strand.
CCTCATTATCTCCTTTCTGGCTTCCTGGCCCTACTCTAACTTAAACATTGATATCTAAGAATTCAAAGCTAAGGCCTCTAAGGGGAAGAGAAAATAGTGAATTTGTCTCTCTGCTCCTGTGTTACCCAACTCTATATAAAAATTTCTAGTTCCATCTATTTTACTGAAGTGCTTTAATGACAGAAAGCTGACAAGTTTTCAAATGAAGGACAATGACAAAAATTTTAAAAACGCTATTAAAGTACTGCTGGAAAACAAAACCCAGCAGCTTTGTGCTTGATGCTTTAGAGCGCTCATTACATACCCAGGAAAGGAGTAAGAGATTCAGTTTTTCCTACCCCTCTCTCCTTGGAAAGAAAATTCCCCCAAGAAAGGGTGGCACTACTAGGACTTGTGGCCTTGTTGGAGTAGGTGTGGCCTTATTGAGGAAGTGTGTCACTCTGGGGATGGGCTTTGAGGTCCCCTATGTTCAATCTACTTCCTCTGGCATAGACCCATTCATGTTTTCTTTTGTTAAGAAATAGTATTTTCTCCAACCAGGATCTATTCAACCAGCTATTGACTCATTGGAAAGACCTTGTACCCTGACTCATTGTCTCAATATCCTGGAATGCTTAAATGTTTGTATTCACCATTCATTCCTTTCTTGGTTTTTAATCAGAAAAGACTGGGAGGGTGTTCCTCAGACAACAAGAAAAAGCCAGGTTAACCTTCCATTAGAGATAAAAGTCAGAGGCTCTTATGGTACCAAGTACTTGCTTACTGGGTTTGGGTAATGGAATGCCTTTACAAAAGAGTTTATTTTGCTTTCTTTGTGTGCTACTGGGAATATTCCTTGCAAGCAATTCTCAGAACCCTTGATTTGATTTCTAGTAGCGCTAAATAAAAACATAAAGAAGTCTAAAATAAACATGGAATACTTACTTTTATAAAACTTTAAAATTAGTTAAAGATTAAAAGGGAGGACACAATAAAGGAAAAATGTGCAGTCTTCATGGCTGTGAAGAATTAATAATATTACAAAATCAGTTGTCTTTGATTAATTAGCATTACTATAATAGCACATATGCTAACTATAGAAGAATGTGTGATCTTAGACTGTCAATCAAAATTCAATTTTGTTTTTTTAATTAAATGAGTGAATTGCAATACAGTATTCAGAAGTAAATACAAAAGGGGGATTAGGCGCCACAGTGTATGAAACTATAGAAGAAATACTGAAAGCATTCTATAAATCTGTTTTTCGACCTGTGAGTATTAGGAATCAAACTCAGGTTGTGAGCCTTGGCAACAAAAGACTTTACCCATTCAGTCACCACCCACCCAGACCTTTTTATGATTCTTCTTAATTAATCTTAAAATCTAATGCTTCATAATTTCATCATCTTTACCCCACTATCCATACAGTGTTGAAGGTCCCCATTAACATTCCTTCATGATTTTAGACAACCACATTAGTGAGATTTGTTCCCTAATTTTCTTTCTTTTTTTCTTCCTTTCTTTTGTACCTTTGGAGCCTGTCTGGGAACTAGCTCTTTCAGACCAGGCTGGCGTTGAACTCACAGAGATCTGCTTGCCTCTACCTCCTGAGTGCTGGGATTAAAGACATGTGCCACCAGCGCCCGGTTTGTCCTCCAATTTTCAATGATTTTATATATGTGGCACCTGACAGGTGACTTATTTGATATATAAATTTAAAGTGTTCATTTCTTGCTTCTGTCATTATTAGTGAATACTTGAACTTACAAAGCCCTATTAACTATTGCATCATTCAAAAAAGAAGAAAGGTCTTGTTCATTACACACCTTGAAGCAAATCAACATCATAACTATCAGACACTGCTGAGTTTATCATGTGCCTCTTTATTTATGGGTTGGAAATTTTATATTCTGCATTTTTTATTGAAATATTTGAAAAGATTTTCCCCATTCTCCTTTACCAAATCATTCAGATTTTCTTTCTGTTGACCCAGTTGACTATGTTTTTTTTTCTTAACAAACCAATCTTTTTCCTTAGGAAACCATTCACTTACTACATTTGGAGATGTGTTGCTTAATTTTGCAAGTGTCTAGAACTTTGACTGAAGTAACACGTTTAAGCAGCATGTGACTACTCAAAGGGGAAAACAAGCAGGAAACATTTTCAAAAATGTTATTTCAGAAGTCAACTATGTTTCTTATAGAAAAGCAGAATATTTAACTCTCTGCCACATAAATTCGGTATTTAAAATACTTTAGCGAATCATCTTTTGGATTTAAATCAATACTATTTAAATCCAAATAGATCGTCTGCATGTTTCTTACTACAATCATATTTAAATGTATATGCTCTTGAATTATGGTATCAGTGTTGTATTTATTTTAACAATAATTGGTGAATATCTCCAATTTTCATATGCTTCTCAAGATAGAAACTGGCATGCTACAATATTGTTCTTTTTTCACGGTCTTTCCCTTTTTAAGCCAGATCTCTTCTAAAGTTCACAGTTCATCTTCTCTGATATTGTATATCAATCTTTACTTACCAAAGTTCTCATCTAACACCACTTCACGTGCAAACAATTCTAATGTAATTCAAACAGGAGACATTTTCACTTACTCATATGATGTTTATTTATTCAATTCTTATCTGTCAACTATGTATTATAATTGTTTGTATTATATACTAAACTTCTGCTCGGAAAGATTCTCCTGTGAGTCATAACTAACCACTATCTATAGTTGAATAGTTTACATAACACATTTTAGAGCAATAGTAAATGAATCCCTAAATCATGTAGACATTTGACAAAATTTTCAATAATGTTTTTGAAACACTGCTACATTAAAAAAGCTCCTGCTTTAGAGATATGCAAAATAATTGATGGAGACAAAATGCACCATGTAAGGTATTAGGATTCAAATGTATTTGAGGAAGAATTATCTCTTTTCTGTATATTTTCTGATGTGAAACTAGGTATGATTAGTCTTTCAAAAGCACAGAATGACAGACAATGTTATTTAAGCCACTGTTGTTACCCTGGGAATGAATACATGAAATGGCACCATTACGGATAAGCTAGACTGAGTAGTTGATTTCTCAAAGGTGGCCTCATTTGATATGAAATTAGAGGATTCATCTGCTAGACATCAAGACTGTTTTCAACCAGACACAAAGCATCACAGACACGTGTAATCCAATCACATCACCAGTCAAAGATCTCATTAACAGGAAGAGCATTGTCAGAAATGTGTCCATGATTTGTGACAATGACAGCCAAGCTGTTCCTTCCAACAACTTAATTATTTCTACTTCTTAACTTTGCCATAAATAGGAAAATCCCAAGATAAATGACTCAAGAAACCATTTTTTTTCTTTGAATGTTTTCAAAAAGAAAGAAAATACTCATAGCTATAATGAGGGAGGTTTTCTCCTGTCCTACATCCAGAATTTTAGCATAGCCCATGTGTCACTATCAGTAATTACATTTCAATAGGTGAGAGGGCTGGAAGGATGGCTCGGGTTTCATGAGAACCTGCTACTCTTGTAGAAGATCCACGTTCAGCAGCTAGTACCCATGCATGGCAGCTCACACCAGCTGTCATTCCTCCATGTTCAGCAGACAGCACCCATGCATGGCAGTTCACAGCCAGCACCCATGCCTGGCAGCTCACAGCCAGCACCCATGCCTGGCAGCTCACACCAACTGTAACTCCAACTCCAGGAGATCCCATGTCCCCCTCTGCCCTCTGCAGGTATTCATATGCATGTACATAGACACGCGTGCTTTCCTTCCCCCCCCCCCCCACACAAATGGAGAGAGGGAAGAGACACAAATAAATCTTATTTTTTTAAAAAAAAATGTATATGAGAGAATAGAGAAAAGGGAAAGGAAAAATGTACAAGGAGTTAAAGGTCAATCCCTGTTCTTTCCAATTAAAGCTTCCACCAAGGATGAACTCACAGACTGTGTGTCACTGCCCTGAGATTTAGTTCCCAGATAATTTAACGGTAAGTTTTCAAAATCTTGATATATATATGAGAGCTGAGAACTTCAGTGAACAGCTCATCGAAACACTGACATGCTAAAAATGAAATTCAGGAGCTGCTTCCTAGAAGTTTGTTGTTGTTGTTTTGGTTTTATTTGTTTGCTTTGCATATTGTCCTTTACTTCAAACTGCAGAAGATTCATCTTCCAAAGTCAGCCAGACTCTTAGTTCATAAACCCATCATGAAGGTTGCTGAGATAATATGATACTAAACTTTAGGTCTGTCTGGTTCATATGAAATGAGACCCAGTGTCAAAAGAAAAGAAAGGAAATATAACAAATGTGGCTAGAATGAGAGCCAAGGCAAGCGAACTGCTGGAAGGAGGCAGGAAGATGTTCAGGGTTTTCAAGTTATTGGCGTTCTACTCCATTGGATACTTCAGAAAATCTTCTAGACTCAATTGTACCTGCTTCCACAGATAGAGTATTCTGACTCTTCATTTAACACAGGTTCCATGCAAATACAAAATATGAAAAAATATAATCAATTGAAAATATTTTATTAACGACTGTTACATAAGTGAATCTTTTTAGCTAAATATCAAGAAACATCACCTTTAAGATATGTTAAAAATGAATGAGCATACTACATATTTATAAATATTTTCTTATATGTTCAACTCCTTTTATTTGTAAGTAACGTTGGAATAAAGTGATGAATTAAATGTGAAATAAGTATGTCTTCTTTGATAAATGGATATTGAAATAAATGACCAATAATCAGATAAGGTGTTATTGAAGGAAAAACTAAGGAGTAGGTTGTGAAACCTATAAGGGGAATACAGACATCGTAAAACAAAGAGAAGATAAAACTAAACTCAGAAGTAAAATCTAATAGCATAAAACAGTAAAAATCAAGCAAACTCACAGGAGAAGGTGTTCTTTCAGACTGGGAAGTTTCCCAGTGAAATGAAAGACCTGACCAAATTTGCTGGCCTAAAATTAATCTGTGTGGGTGTGACTGCAAAAATAAAGACTTATTGTGGGGGTTCTCTGTACAGTCAAGATCCACACTTTGGGTTTTGTACGTGTGAATTTATCAAGTATATTGCAAGCCAAGGGAAAAAAGAATAGTGGATGGATGGATAGATAGATAGATAGATAGATAGATAGATAGATAGATAGATAGATAGATGATAGATAGAGTGATAGATATATAGATAGATAAATAGATAGATAGGTAAATAGATAGATAGATAGATAGATAGATAGATGGAGTGATAGATAGATAGATAGATAGATAGATAGATAGATAGATAGATAGATAGATAGATAGATAGATACACATGCATACAGAGCAAAGCATTAAACCGGGACTCAATACATCCAACAGAAATTAACTGGAATGCACTGTTAAGGCATCCAGCTGGAGTTGCCTGTTGAGTCTTAAGCAAAGCAGAGAGCTCTTGGTAGAATCTCAAAGACAAAGAGCAAGTAAGAGCAGGATGGTGAGATCGCCAAACAAGGAACTTGCACATACTGAGAAGAAATCTACTGGGAAGCCCCTTTGTGGTGGCCAGGTAGGTTTTCCAATTGAGAGGATCCAGGCAGAGCATAGTGATCCCCTGGTTGAGTCTTTTAACAAAAGAACAAATGTCAGAGGATGGATATATCGTTAGATTGGGTGCTCACAAAATGCAGCAGAAATACACTGGGGAAGTTGATTCTGTCAGCTGGAGTTCTTGATTGAGACTTCTCTCTCTTTGGATGACCTTCCCATGGCTGAGTGCCAGCTCTTCTTTTCTATCAGAGGCACTTTTATATCATAAATAAATAATAACAACATATTTTGGAAGCAGGGTTTTTTTTTATGTCTGTGTCCTGGGGGGCAGTTCATCTCTAGATAAGGAGTTTTAAGGGAAAATCAACATAAACACACTTGCTGTAAACCAGCCTCTAAATAATTTATATTCTAAGTGGACTCTACCTAGAACCTGTTGTGGACGTGGGAGAGGAAATGTCTCCTCCAAGGATTTTCTTTCTACAACAGAAGGCAACCACTCTTGCACTCTATCATGGACCAGTTTGTCGGTCTCCTTGTGACCTCACTGCCTCCTGTGCATCTGAGGACATCAGAAAAAAAGGAAATGGGTAGAATGTAAATGCTTTTCAATCTTGCTAATTTCGCCCTGCAATGGATCTACATGAAAACTCAGTCTCAAGAAATGCCTTTATAAAGCCCACTTCATTGAGTTAACAGAAGGAAAACCAAACTGCATATTTATTTGTTCAATGGTGTATTTATTTACATATTTTTTGCTACTGTCATCTGAGTTTAGAAGCCTTATATAGGCTAAGAGAACATTCTGCAGCTTAGATGCACACTAGGTTTCCTTTCGTATTTTTGAAAACCTTTGACTTTGAGGCAGCATCTTGATGGTTTTTCCAGGCTGGCTTCAATCTCCCTATGTAGAGCATGCATACCTTGAACCGACTATACTTCTTCATTCATTCAAACGGTTGGGGTTACAGGTGTTCTCCATGCCGGGTGACTCACTAAGAAGAAACTGCATTTTCATCACGTAAGGATAAGTTTGATCTAAAATCTTTCATAAACATACTATTATGCTGTGTTGCCAAATCTATGAAGGGCAGAAATGCAAAGAAGCACGTGAAAAATCAACCAAAAAAACCATCACAGCACATGTTTAAGAGTAGAGCAAGGATCCTGATGAACGTATCATCAGACATCAGATGTCTGAGATACTGGACATTTTTGGAAGAGAGTAGAATCTACTGAAAAGTTCTTAATTAAAGTACAAGAGAATCTATGGGCTGCAAACTAAACTCAAGACATATGCAATCAAACAGTGGGCTTCTATCACACAGAGAAAAGTTACAGAAGCACACACAGGATAATGGTGAGACTGGATTTCTATACACACAAACACAAAATAGCTAAGAGGCTAAATAGATAATAAAATAATTTCAAATCCATGTTTTTTTTTAATTTTCAATGTGAAATTTTAGGAATCCCATAGTAAATATTTTGGACACAGTAAATAACTCAGGGTTTAATATTAGAGTTTATTTGAAATGTTTTAAAGTTTATTTGCTGACTTTGACCATCATCAGTCCAAGCTACATAAATGTCTCGGCCCCTCAGCTATTCTTGACCAACCTGTTTATTTCTGTTATAGAGCCTAGGCTACAGGATTAGCATGTTTCAACCTTTTCACGAGAATTTCTAATCGCATGGAGAGAAGAGAAGAATGGAATAAAATTTAAGTTCAACCGAATCTGCAACTTAGGAGGTATCTGTTATGTAGCAGTAGCTCTCAAAGCCTATAAAAATGAATCTTTGAAGATAACTTCAATAAGAATATGTTTCTTTAATACAGTTACTTTTAAGTCCAAATCTTAGAGTAATCCAAAAGATTTATAACTCATATAGCTATATTCATTTTAATTAAAATGTGAAATTGATGTTAAAAAATAACCCATAGCATTAAAAGGCATAATTCAAATGGTACCATTACACTCAATCTGTAATGTTTCAATAGAACCTGTTAAATATAATTTAACTCATAGTTACCAGAAGAAAATCAGTTAAAATGTATTTTATTAAAATTTCTTGTGTATATGGGCAAATATGTATATAAACTCCTGCCTTCAATAATAAAAGTTTAAATATACCTATTTAGAATTTTTCTAGATTTAATTACTGAATACTAGTGAATACTTTGGGAAAAAGTTTTGGTCATATGCATATTAGTTATACATTGGTATAATAATTCAAAAGGCAAATTTAGAAATAAAATAATAGCACCTTTCTGCATTGGTGCATGGTGATTCACCTTAACCCAAAATGCTGCAAAGGCAGCTTCTATCAACACAGGCATTCAGTGGGTAAACATAGTGGCAGTTAGAAATCAACAGGGGTTCAGTATTGATTCTGTTCAGTAGAAAATGGTGGGAATATATTAATATACTGAACTCCTGCCTCACTGCTTCAACAAGCCTTCATCTCTTGTGGTTATGAATAGTTCACACGTACCCTTTATGTATCCTCTCTACTGTGTTTTTATAATTGTTATGACTCTATTTATAATTTGAGGATTTATCCAGATGAAAATGAATGCATAACATTTCATCTGTTAAAACTTGTTACAAGATAAAAAAAAAATGTAATGTAAAGAGAGAGTGTTTTGTGAGACCAGTGCTCTATACAGGTTGTAGAATGATGGCTGTTTCAAAGGACTAAAGATCAGGAAGAGGACCAGGCATTTAACAGCATCCCAGGCATTTCGGTGCCTGTGCCTACTTGGAGTCAGTTAATAGAAAAAGATTGAACTATGTAAAATGAAGGAGAAAGAAGGGCCACATGACTTAGGCCTTTTGTGTCATGTAAGGATGTCAACTTTTACCCAGAATGCGATTTCGAGCCAAAGAATGGACAATTTGGCATTTCCTGTAAAGAGTGTAACAGTAACCACTTTGTTGATAATTGAGTAGTTATAAGATGTCACAACAGACCAGTGTTGGGAGCTGTGAATCCCCAGATCCTGAATTTCTGGTAAACAATTTGTAATGGCTGCAGCTGTTCTAGCACAAGACCCTCAGGAGTTCCTGATGACAGAAGGGTGGTTTCTGGTGGGTTGGCTGGGGCGTGGCTATCAGTTAAGGATCCCTATATAAGCAGCTCTGGTACACAATAAAGGGGGCATTCTGGCTTCAAGGATAACCTGTGTCTCTGTCTGTCTGTGAGTCTTTGTGTGGTTCAGTCTCCAGCCCCTTGCCTGGTTCACAAATTGTATGGTAGCACATAGGGCGCAGATGGGTGTGGTTAGCTACAGACCAGGTGAGAAATGATGAGTCACCCTGGATATATTTTGAAAGTAGACTCATAACTGGCTGATTGTGCAGTATGTATACATGAGAAAAAACATGTTCAAGCAGAATATATCAAGTACCATTCATCATAATTCACATGAAAAAGCATCATACCAGTGCATATATATATATTTATATATTATATATATTTATTTATATATATAAAAATATATATCCTATAATACTAAAAATAGCTTACTGTAAAACACTCACTGTAAATGCTCACTAGATAGATGAAAGTGTGCCTGGTACTTAGGTCTTAAAAATTGGCCAGGGTATTATAATTAAAGAATTATTAAATTGTATGGTGGTATCATACAAGGCTATTGTATTAGTCAGTGTTTTCTAAAGGAATAGAATGTATAAAATATATACATAAATGTAATACATAATGTATAATGTAATGCATTTATACATAATATGCATAAATACATACATATTATATATGTGTGTTTGTTATATATGTGTTTGTAAACATGTGCATTGTTTATTAGCCTAACTTATATGAGATGTGGTCCAGGTAGTCCAACAATGGCTGTCTTATGACAGAACAGCTGAGAATTTTATTGTTTTTCAGTCCATGAGGCCGGATGTCTCTGCAGTCTCAGTCTGGTGCTGATGTTCTGGAGGATTTCTGGAAAGCAGCTGGTCTTCAGTCTAGGTTAAATCCTGAAGAAGTTGTACTTAATACCAGCCATAAGCAACTGGACAGGTGAACTTGCCAGCAAGAGTGATTAGCAAATAGAGAAAAAAATCCATGTTTCTTTCTTCCATGTCCGTATATGTGGGTTGCCACAAGAAGGCATGACCCAGATTTGGAGTTGGTTTTCATGCTTCAAATAATCTGATTAAGAAAATTGCTCACAGGAGTACTGAGAAGATTGGGTTGTAATTGATTCGAGATATAGTGATGCTGAGCAATTACTATTAGCCATCGCAGTTATGCAGAGCCAAGGATTCTCATGCTGCATTGAATAAGTTTATTGTAAAGTTCCTTTTAAGAAATACTAGAAAATTTTCTCATCTTAAAGGAATCTGTGCTCTGCATCAGAAGTCACCCGGCTAAATACAAGTTTTCCCATGATAATTCAGCAATTTAGCTGGTGTAGCAATTGCAAAGGAAGAGACAGGGGAATATAAAGAAAAAGTGCCTAACTTGAACTGAAAAAAAGATCAGGAAGAATTAGCAAAGGAAATGACATAGTAAGTCTGTAAGGAAAGGTAGAAGGTATACTGCACAGAGAAGGACAATTAAAGGCAGGGAGACATCCACAAGAAACATAATAGGGTTCTTAAATTGGTCCAGGGGACATTGCATGTTGTGAACGTTTCAAAGGAATCAATTCTCATCACAAATGCCACATGCCTAAATAAAGGACCAAACAAACAGTTGAACTTAAATTGAAACATGTATGCTTAGTTTATATTTTATTTTCAGAATCTTGGAAAATATTTTATTATAAATAGCCTGGCTGATTTTGAAGACACCACAGCTTTGATGAGCAATGCCAGCCTGTCTCAGGCAGGTTGTCAACACTGAATGCAGTATTTTAAATGGTCACTCAATAAGAACCACCTGCTCATTAAAGTATTTTCTCGAGCAACTAGGTGCTTGGGAGCTCATGCATTTATTGATGCCATGCAAATTTGCTAAGCTTTAAAATCTCCTCACCAAGATCACATGGTTGGTCGTCCTTTACCTTTGCTCTTTCCACTCCTTTCTAGAGACAGGAGAGAGAAGTCATAATTCAGCTTTGATCTATGAAAAGTCAATTAAGGCAGAACAAAAGATAAATAATGTAAAGTATACAGAAATAAAATGGGCATTTTCCCTGAAGAAAGCTGCGCTATATTTATTAACAAGAACATTGAGAAGTTAATTTTATAGTCCCTATGGAATCTTTCTGAAAAAAGAACTACTGGGTCAAACGTTAATTTATTACAACAAAGGAATTGTGTCAGCTAGAATTTCGTGATTTTTAAGGTTCTGGCTTAATTATCGGACCATGCATTAAGTAATTAGCAAAACTGAAAGTTTAAAGAAATGAAGGTAAACCAACCACTGAGTGTGTAGGTACTGATTAAAACAGTTTTAAGCTGTTAAAAGTTAAAAAAAAAAAGTCAATGGACAAAAGCACATTGACTGGCTAGTTATAGGCAGAACTGATTATTTCTCCTTAAAGTATGTAATTTACCCAAGGGAGTAATACAAACAATGAATGCTGGGCTCTGGAAAAATCTGAGTTTACCTTTTGGAAGCATGAAAGGACTCCTGGGAATCTCTTCAGAATGTCCTCTTCTGTGCCCACCTTATGCAGTGAGATAAGAGTTAATCTTTATTTTACAACATTTTGCAATTCAGGCCCTAGTGCGCGTGTGTGTGTGTATATATATGCTAAAAAGAATGCTTCCAAAAGATTATTCTTATATCCATGCATATATGTTTTAATTACAGTGTGTGTGTGGAGTGGGGATCCACCACAATGAGCACTTGGAAATCAGAGTACAACTTTCAGGAGTGGGTTCTCTTTTTTAACCACACAGGACACAGGAATAAGACACCTTTATACACTGAGTCATCTCAATGACTATTATCTACCATTTTAAAATATATATTCAACATGTGACAACTTTCCAACATAACAACTCACCAATACTAATTACAAAAAGAAAGGAAATAGTCATTTTTGTGTAATTATACCAGACCAACGATCTTCCCACCAGATGCCACTCCTCACAATAACAGATGCTGCAGATGATACAATGAATTCTTCCAACTGCTTCCAACAAAGTAGTTAAAACAATCCCTAATCAGGTCTGATCGCATACAGCTGTTTTTCATAATGCACGGAGCTAATTTTCTTTACTTCACATGATAATTGCTATTTTCTGAACTGTCCTAAGTACCTATCAACCCAAAGCTTTAGAATTCTTTTGCTGTGTAGATTCCTTCAAACCAATCTTTTAGAAAGGTTTGGAGAAATACTGTTTCTACTGTGCATGCAAGCATATCTGTGTGTTTACACAGTTAATACTTAGAAAACCGTCTTTTTACATTAATTTGAATGTCTTCATGGTAGAAAGAACTAAAAATAGAATAGTTTCAATGATATGTGTCTAAGTCCTATTTTCTTGGCAATTCTATTTCATAGTTTTTATGTAGAAACTTGTCCTATTTATCTGCTACTGTAACATTTAGTAACTGCATGACTAATTTCCAGAAGAGGAGGAAGAATCTACCATTATACTTATTTTACTCAATTGAGAATGTAACTTTCATGTATTCAAATATTGGACAAGTCAACCAACCAATATTGACTCCCATAGCATAATACAATACCGGCTACTGTGAAGAACTCTAAAATAAATTTGCACAGTCTTCAAACAGTTGGTCCTAACCTGAAAGATAAAACTTAGAAATGAGAAATGATATAGCGAGGCTACAAAGCATAATGCAAAGGAACTCAGAGAAATTAACACTGAAGGACTCATTCATCAATGGATGCTGACATATTTTCATCTCTTAACACAAATACATGCATATCCTTTCATTTTATTTTCGAATTCTAGGACTAAGAGACAAAGTTGGTAGGTCATTGAAATTAAGTGTTTTAGCCAATGTTCTATTGTTGTAAATAGACACCATTATTGGAGTGACACGTGATTAATAAAAACTCAGAAGAGAAACTCAAGTTCAACCTGAAGACCAGAAAACAAAGCACTCAACCACTGGCTCTTATGTCGACTTCAGTCTGAAAATGGAGATCTTGCCTCCAGGAATCTCAGAATGAGGCTGATACTATCAGCTGTCTCCTCCTGTTTTATATTCCTCTCTAGGGTTGGGATTAAAGGCATGTACCACTGGGATTAAAGGCATGTACTGCTGGGTTTCTATGGCAACTAGTGTGACTACTGGGATTAAAGGTGTGTTTTACCACTGCCTAGTTTCTAAGACTGGCTACTGGAGCCATTTTACTCTCTAGTCTTCAGAGAAGCTTTATTTATTAACTTACAAATAAAATGCCTCTACATATTTGAACACAGTGTGAACCCCGAGACTGCCTTATTTACTGGAAAAACCTGCTTCTAGTTGTGGTGTGGCTTAGTTCTAGCACACACCTTTAACCCAAGAGCTTTCTGCTTGAATGTTGTAAACAGTATTGAATAATGTCAACCATAGGTTAGAGTCAGAGGAAGCAACCAGTTGACAGAAAAACAAAACAAAACAAAACACACACACACACAAAAAAAAAAAAAAACAGAGAGTAAGAGGGAGTCAGCCAGACAGCAGAGAGATACACAGGAAGTGGAAGGGAGGGGTATTGAGTTTGAGTTTTGTTTGAGAAGGAGTAGAAAAAACTTTTCTTCTGGGACATTGATGGAGGAGGAAAGTAAGCCAGGTGTTTGTTCTGCCTCTCTGAGCTAACAGGTTTTCACCCTAGCATCTTGCTCCTGAGTCTTTAGAAAAGTCAAACAATTGAGATTTAGATAAAAATCACATTTGACACTCCAATGGTGATACAACCATACAGAAAGAGAAATCACCATGGATAATTTGAGAAGCCACCAGATTTTCTAAGACACGTGGGACATCCTCAAGAAGAAAGTTAAGTAATATTAAGAGAAAAACATTTCTCCCTTTAAGCATGGGAAATATAGCACAGGGCATTTGGACCCTGTATAATAATAGTGTTATACTAGATGGCTTAAACATTGGCAAAGAACTTCCAATAATTTTTAGGAGAGATTAATAACAAATACCTCAAAAGAAAGAGACTTCAGTTTATAAAAAGAACTATTTTGATTCTCTTCATATAATAAAGTGACATCAATTTCTGGAGCCCCTACATTCTATACTGATGCAAATAAATCAGGAAAAGACTGGTTAAAAATAAGTTAAATCAAAGACTTCAGAAGGATATAATATTACCTAAGTAAACCGGAAGTACACTAAGCAACTTCCAAACCTCTAGAAATGACAGAAACATCCCACTGCCTGGACAGTCACCCAAAGTTCCTCTGTACCATTGGGGCATTCATCTTCAGCCTATCATAGAAACAAACCAGGGAAATTATAAGGAAATGCACTGTCTGTCATTTGTATGACCAAATTCCATTATGTGCATGAAGTAACCCAAAAATTACTCAAAGAAATGATGGGTTATGTCTATTCAATTTAATGATTTAATCACAGAAAATGATTTGATCAGTAACCAGTCGACAATATTCAGTTATAGTTACTACCAAATCTCTTCTTACAGTCAATCCTTAAGAAAATGGCAGTCCTAAAGACTCGTGGAGAAAAAAAGGATGATTAATTTTTCAAAACCAACTATCTATCTAGTGTTAAAAATAGTTAACACTCATTTATATTCCCTATGAGTTTTCAAAGATAAAGTATTAAACCTCGATTATGCATGGCCAAGTATAAGTGAAACTTCAAAAACCCCAGTGAGACAGCAGAAAATTAGTTCTTTTAAGTAGAAAGTCTACAACACAAAGAAACCTTTTTAAATTGTATCACTAAATGGTACCTAATTCAATAGGCCGCACATAGAAATGACTAAATGTTTAGGAGTAGAATCTTAGGAGCAAATTCAATATAGCTGCAGAAAATTGCAAATATTTTTTTT
>JAQHUG010000052.1:1882247-1901368 GCA_028555095.1 Dicrostonyx torquatus
TTTTGCCTGGCGATCTTGTTTGCTTCTGATTTCCAGGAGGATCTATATATGTTTTTCCTTGGGCTCAAATTGGCTTGTCAGCTATAAGGTTAATATCCATTGTTTATGGCTAGGGTCCACTAATGAGTGAGCACACACCATACTCATCTTTTTGGGGTTGGGATATCTCACTAAGAATAGTATTTTCTATTTCCATCCATTTGCATGTAAAATTCAAGATGCCATTGTTTTTAAAGCCTCCCTTTTCAATTTTTGTAAATGCTTGCTACATGGACAGTGGTATTAGATATGCCTGTCTCCTTCCTGATTTTAGTAAAAATATTCATACTGTCCCTAACCATGGGACATGTGAGGTATTATAATTTTATGAAGTAAATCATTACTCTAGAACTTGAGCACTATAAAATAATTATATTATTCAATTATATAAAGTGTATATATTAATTTGAACACATAGATATATTAATACATAGTTAAGAGGATATGCTGAACAATTTTGAGGATATTACAAAATTATGAGTCTTCTATTTATTAAGGTGGAATTAGCACTTAGACTCCTTTAACATTGAAAATGTTTTTCTTTCCCTATTCAATTTTACAATTAAACATACTACTGGATACAATTTTATTTTGTAAGTGATATAAATCAATATTTTTCAAATTGTACTTATCAGTATTTACCTTTTATTAACACCATAATTTTCCATTAAAATACTGTTTTATTTATTCATTGAAAAAGCATGCACCCTTAGCCCTTTACCAATTATTTATTCTTTGAATATTTACTCAGATATGTACATAAAGCCATTTAATGGTCTCAAAGCTAACTCTAACACAAATATTACAACTTTTAATGATTGCTTTTCAGTCTGAGTTTCTGTTTTTTTGAGTTCATTTTAATGATGTAAATCTTTAAAATTAATTGCTAATAGCTTCTTATTCTCTTACCGCCTTCTTTACTTCTGTCTGCAGAATACTTGGTATTGATGAAATGTCTCTGTCATTTGTTCCATCATAAGCCTTGTGGAATGTGAATTTGTTGGAGGTAGAAGAATGGTGAAAAATTTTTTCTCTTTGTTCATCATTTCTAATTTTTTCCGTTAATTCATTTATTTTTTTCTTTTTGAAATCTTAAGCTTATTATGTAACCTTTATATAAAATTTTCCCACTCTCATATATATTAATATTTAACTTCTGTTTAATGCCTCAGCTGCTGCTCTTACCCTCTATGTTTCCTGTAGTCAGGGTGTTGACTGATGCTGTTACTTGTCCAATTTATTTCAGTGCTTTTGTTTCTTCTTTTCACAGACAGTGCAATTCTGTGTCCAATTTCAGGCAGGTCTTAACTTCTATTTTTACTGTTTTTAATCTATGTTCATGAGAAGTCTATTAACAGTTAATTGCAATGATTTGGTCATTAACTCTATATTGTTCTTTGTTAGCATTTATTGATTATTATATTCCCAGTTTTTCTGAAACTTGGATAGGAGTGGATGTACTATATTTTTAATTTGCATTGGTTTTCAAAGATACCTTGTAATAAAAAATGTATGACTTTGTTTTTGAAAATATTCAAGAAATTTCTTTTTACATATTACTTTCCATTATTTTCTACATTGTGTTCTTCATAAACATTTGTAAATATTTAATTGAGCTTTCACTGTGAATTCATACCTCTACTACTTTCATAATTTATTATTTCTCTATTTTTGTTGCATTTTGGTAACTCAGTTTCTATTAAAATAAGGCTGCCTAAATATAAAACAAGAAAAGTAATAGCAAAGTCTGTGTTTCAAATAAATGACTCTGTCAGGCTTCTCAAAATTCTCATTTTCCTAAAAGTATTGCTATAGGAATCAAAACAGAAAATAATAAGAATATCTGCTAAGCAGGCAAACAGAAAGATACTAACTTTAGCTCAACCATATGGCTAGATCATGAAAAATAAAGCAACCCCAGCTTTAGAATAAGTAGGAGATGCTGAACGAGTAATCAGTGGCACTAGCTTTTTCTGTACAGCTATGTAGCACAAGATAGGGTTGTGAAACAGTAGAGGTATAATTTCAGGAAGTCACAGTTTATGTGATGCTTAGTTTCAAAAGTCAACTTTCAACAACGTAGAATCAAAGCAATGAATCTCAATTGAGGAATTGTCTACACTAGATTTTCCTATACATGCATCCATGTTTTTCTGATATGGGAACACCCACCCCAAACATAGGTAGCACCTTGCTATAATACCCCACCTCAAAAAAAATGCAAGAAAGAAGGGTAATTATTTGCTCTTTGATTGCCTGGCCTTCCCTCTTGGCACCACACTTAGTTACCTCACAGCTGAAGCCAATTCCTTGGCAAATGTGAAGCCAGTTTGAGAGGCTTCTGTTGTGGACTGAGGACCAGTGGCTCTTCAGGAATACCATGTCTTCATGAATCCCATGTTTCCAGGAATTCCATGTCTCCAGGAATCTCATGTCTCCAGGAATCCCATGTCTATCTCCAGGAATCCCATGTCTCCAGGAATCACATGTTCCAGGAATCCCATGTCTATCTCCAGGAATCCCATGTCTCCAGGAATCCCACATCTCCAGGAATCCCACGTCTCCAGGAATCCCATGTCTCCAGGAATCCCACATCTCCAGGAATCCCACGTCTCCAGGAATCCCATGTCTCCAGGAATCTCATGTTCCAGGAATCCCATGTCTATATCCAGGAATCTAACGTCTCCAGGAATCCCACGGCTCCAGGAATCCCATGGCTCCAGAAATCCCATGTCTCCACTACTGGTTTGGGACTGCTGAAAGTTTGATAATCTCCTGAGTTCTTGGTCTTTTACTTGTGAGACCATTGATGTTGGACTATTTTAACCATATTAATATCATTTATTAATATATATTCATTTGTCAATTCTGTTCCTCTGTAGAATCCCGTCTAATAAAACAATGTATAGATCAAAAATTAGAAAGGAACCCTGTGAATGTAACTCAGTGTTAGAACACTTACCTTACTGTGCATGGGGTTCCATCCCTTATAAATATTATTAATCAGTAAATAAATAATAAAAGTCTTGATACAATATATATTTTATACTCATAAATGCATCAAAAATGTGTTTATATGAGCCCCTACTAACATTTTTAATAACTGACATTCAGTAATGCTAAAAGGAACCCCCTTAAATCCTTCCAATTTAGAAACCTTGAAAAAAGAAGCACTGGAAATTTGTTTAGAGTTCTCAAAAATTCTAAACAAAATTTTACAATACAAATGTAAAGTACATAAACATAATGACACTTCTTCATGGGGATTTAATTCTCATAGGAAAGCTAGACATTGAAAAAAGTGACAAGTCATACAAAGGAAAGTAGAATGTTGTACAAGACAAAGAAATAAATCCATTCTTAGTATCAGTAAGAGATTTCTGCAACATTGAGCTCTCTAATGAAACAGCATACAACACTGCTTAAAAGTAAATCTTAGAAACAGGGGTTGAAGAAAATAACAGTAATATTAAGCTTGCTGAATTATGTGTAAAGATCAAGTGGAGTTGTGGGTCATGAATAGGATAATAAATTCATTGTCTATTGTTAATATTTATTTTCTACAAAAATTCTGTTTTTAATTTTTTAAATGGAAATAATAATTACAAAATTTGTCTATTTTTGTTCCTCCCTTCAAACTTCCAGTATACCTCACCTTGCTCTCCTTCAATTTAATGGCCTCTTTTTTCACTAATATGTGTATATGTATATATATATATATATATATTCCTAAATATAGCCTGTTCAGTCCTTACGTTGTTATTTGTAGGTCAGTTTTCAGGGCTGACCATTTGGTACTGGAGAATTAATTCATGTTTTCATCCATGCAGTTATCATTATATGTTTGATTATTGTTTGAGCTTGTATGATTATGATTTTCCTTGTGGTTCTATCCTCAGTTTAAGTTAGTAAAATAAAGAGAATAAATATTTGTAAAGGAAAGTGTTTGAACTTTTGGAGGAAGAATATAATCTGTAGAGAATCATCTGTGTAGAAAGGATTGTTTTTAGTGAAGATGTAGAGGGGTCAATGGGTATATTAGGTCAATGAGATTTAAAATGGTATGGTGCCATTGCACCACATAGCCATAGCACCATATGGTGTCATTCTTTGATTGAGAATACAAAGAATACTATACAGAAGGTATTGCTAAAGTCTAGAATTCCAGAGTTGTGTATGTTTTAGCAAATGGATTCTCGGATGTTAGTGGAGGCAAACACCTCTACAGTTGGGGAAGAATGTAGAATAGGGAAGACAGAAAGTTTTGGGAGGAGAAGCATGTTCTCATTGCCATGATGGATGGAGGAGAGTGCAGAGATCCACACACAGTTCCAGGGAATACTGTCACAGGGTCAAAAGAGGATACATATTCCTGCCTAAAGTCTGTGCTGTTTTCTGTGGTTCCTGATAGTCCCAAAGACTGGAAGGATAGGGCTGTACAGAGTTGGCCCTGCCCTCACTGACTGCAATACAGGGAAAACTAGGGAGAAATGGTCCTGCCACTCACCTGCTGCAGGACTCAGGAGAGAGGTCCTGCACCTCACCTGGGCAGCACAATAGAGCTGACCATGTTTGCTGGGGCATGGATGAGCTGGCCCTAAGGGTGTGAGAATAAAACTGACCCCATTGTCAAAGGGTGAGTGAACCAGTCCTGAAGTTGTGATTGTGGGAGAACTCACCCCACTATTCATCTATTATGGGGCAGTGTGGGCAGAAGAGATCCCTCCCTTACCCCTTGGTTCTCAATGCCAGCCTGTGACAAACTAGGAAGCTGACCCTCCACCTTACCAACTTCAGCACTCAGGAAAGCGGGCCCTACTCCTCCCCTGAGCAGCTCAATAGAGCTACCCCTGAAGGTGTAGGTGCAGGAGAGCTGACCCTGAGGGCATGAAAGCAGGAGAACTGGCATACTCCTTGTTTATAACTTCAATGGATAACTAGCCAAGGCAGTGTTGGAGAACTCACAGGGGTGGCGAGGACAGGGAAAGCTGGAAGACTGATTAACTCTGCGATTGTGCAGGTCCAGAACCAGGGATATGAGTTGGCCCAGTCCAACATCCACCCCATGATCTGAGCATATGAAAGGGATAATCCTGCAAACCCAAAGCCACAGGATCTCTATATGACACCAGAAGCAACAAAGTGCCTAGAGAAAAGTTCCATTGAGGGCCCAAAATCAATAGTGTAGCAGAAACCAGAGATCTCAAATCAGACCAATGAACACTTTCTAGTAAAGATACATAACAAAAGAGTTTTATGACATGACTCACTAAGTCACACTACAGATTCCATAGTGAGATTTTTCCTTTTTTTTCTGTTTTTTTTTTCTATTAAGTTTTAGTTTATTCTATTTAGGGGTGGTGGTGGTCATTCAAGAGCAAAGAGTGGCTATGAAGGGAAAAGTAATGCGTGAGATCCAGATGTATGATTTGAAAGACATAAAGTATAAATAAAAAGAAAGTTTAAAATAAAAAAAGTTAGGTTTTCCAAGTAAAGGTTATTTCCTTTTTTTTTCTGTTTAAATGTGAAATGTACGCCGAAGACTTACTTGTGACTCCTGGCTAGTCATTCTGTTTGGGAATATCATAGAATGTTTCTGGACGTGAGGTAGAGTTTGCATGTTATACCTAAGCTTCTGGTTCCAATCTTGTTTTCCTAACCGGCCAGTGTTTGAGTGACACAGAGGAATAAGTACATGATCTTCTCTTATGGCCTTGTTTCCATGCTGTGATGGCCTGACCTTCTGAACTACGAGATAATGTGAACTGCTTTCCCATTACATTGGTGCTGCTAGGTA
Source organism: Dicrostonyx torquatus (assembly GCA_028555095.1). NCBI lineage: Eukaryota > Metazoa > Chordata > Mammalia > Rodentia > Cricetidae > Dicrostonyx > Dicrostonyx torquatus. The sequence continues at coordinate 1,888,084 of JAQHUG010000052.1, forward strand.
TTGATCACAGTCACAAGAGAAATAACCAGTGCATCCTCCTAGAGTCGGACTTGGGAGATGATATGCAAAAGATGAAAGGTACCAGTTAGCACACTGAAGCAAATCAGGGACTAACAACAGTGTAGTTGGATAGAACTGAACTTAGAGAAATATTAAAAATGCTATTATTAAAGAAAGCTTGTCATTTCATTATGCAAATAGTTATTAAATTCTGTAATATCCCATACACATAATGTATGTGTAACTAGATGTAACTAAAGAAAATATAAAAGTTCTTTTTAATACATATTATGAAGAAAACAAATATAAATCTGCTTAAATGTAACAGAAATTCAATGGTGCTTACTGCCAAGAATATAATATGATGGATAGTTTTCCAGTGGTAATTTCAAGGAAGCAATCAAAGACGGAATGGTTAATTCATCTTGTTTCATGGAATATAAGAAAATTGAAAAGATAGATTTGAGGTATCTGAGGAGGGGGAAACGTCTCCAAGACAAACAAGCAGGAGATAAAAGGAGCAATCCCGGAGTCATCAGATCTAATCACAATGTAAAAGCTCTTCAACAAAAGGTTTTAAAAAAGTGTGATGTTGAAGCAGAAGCTAGAAGTTTGCAACAGATTTGAATCATGGAGGACAGAAATGACAAGCTGGTCAGATGTCACTGACAAGGAAGATGTAGGATAAGAAGTTAGCAATCAGTACAAACTCCATAATTTCGTCTACCTTATACAGATATTTATCATGAGCCAGGTTTTCCTTGAGGACTTTCAGGATAAATAGGCCATATAATTCTTTGGGAGAAACCTTGGTTATAGATAAGAGAAGATATATTATGATCTGATAAGTTGATGAAGAAGAGGTTAATTGGACTAATTCCCAAGACATCCTCAAACATCTATGTAAAGTGAGGCCCTCTCTAAATAATGTCAATAAAATCATCAATAAAACCAAAAGGAAATAATTCTTCTTCTGTCCCACAGAGGAAAGAGCCAAAATATCTTATGAAATTGATATGAAGATGGATATAAGTGCTATTAAAAGAAAAAAACTAAATGGATGAACAAATGATTTTATTGGAAACTTGGTATGTTTTTGATGGACTCAGGAGAACAATGTTCCCTCTTTGGTCTACCACTGCCTAGTGTATGCAAGGAGACACAGAGAGTTGAAAAACAGATGAAAGTCACCTTATAATTTAATAGATAAGAATTATCAAAGCTGTTTGAGTAGCAAGTTTCACTTTGCACAAGTCAAAGATGAAGTGTACCTGAACCGGGTCCTGTGTTCCACAGAGTGGAAGGGCCAGTTAAGAACTGACAGCCGAGAGGAAGAAAAATATTAAGACCTCTGTAAGGACTTTAACTTTATCATAACACTAGATAGTGTTGGGGTATATTGGTAAAGCTAATGACCCAGTCTGTTCTAAGGGAGACTCTGCATACCTTGGGTAGGAAAGTCAAAAAGGAGAGGATAATATTAATAAAGATGTGAGATAATGGGCTCAGACCAAGGCAGACCTGTGAAGATGATTTAAAATGGTAGAAACTCACATGAACTGTGAACATAAGTCAGTAACATATGCTGGATTTGGCATGTATGAAATAAACAGAGGAATCAAGAATGACTTGACTCCGAGACTTTGCCCTAAGCAACTGTACAAAATGTTAACAAATTTTTAACAGTGTGTGAGACATGAAATCTTTTCTGTGTAGATTTGTGGTTTTGAATATACACTCCTTTTAGGAATGACTTCTGCTTTCCGTATTGATCTGAATGTCTTTAACACTACAGACTAGCTGTTAATCGTGTACTTCTTAATTAATAAGGAATAATTCTATAAGAAAGAATTGGATTATAAGAGAAAACTCAATTTGGGGAAAAGTTTATTTTTGGCCAGTGGTTTATATTATTTGAAGATTAGATAAGTTCTTTCACTTGAGCAGTAGGGAAATTGAAAACAAAATTACTGGCAAAGACGTATTGCTGCTAAAGAGGGAAGTTGTTACAATTACTTCAATGTCCTGGTTTTAGTCCAATGAGTTTTTCTTAATATTTTTCTTGATGTGATACAGAACATTATTTTAGTAGTGCCATAGTCATTTTCAAACTGCACTTATTTATTCATTTCTACCTTGACTTGGTCTTTCTGCTGCTTATATTTTTCCCTCTTAACAAGCACAGAGTTGACAGTCTTATATGGGAATTTAAGGATTCGGAGGCTTCTGTCACACAGAACATCTGTTGGTTTTATCCTTGACTCTATCTCTTTATATTTTCTCGATATCATAAAGAATTTTCACAAGACTAACAGTGACTTGCTAGACTGTTTTATTGAAAGCTTTCACCATGGTGGTGCTATAAGAGGTGAACAATGCTGTCAAAGAGCCAGAACGCACAGGTCCTAGTCACCTGTTCTAACAGACAATCTGAAGTGTTTCACAGGAGGTCTATTTAAGAATTTTAAAAAGTCTGCATATTACAATGAGTAAATCTGGGAATTTAGCAATAACTGCTGCATTCTCTCTGACTCATAATTTAAATAGGCACAAAGGGCTGGGAACTTTTAAATCCATACTAGGGACATAATTTCTCAGAGTCCGCTGTTCTGTGTTATCTGATATAGGAGTTTAAGACTCACTACAGATACGGCTTTCAGACATAAATACCTATAGCGATAGTGAAAACTGGGGAAGATCAGAATTCCAAGCTCCTGTTTAGCTCCATGCCTCTGCCGTCCTGCTGTGTTTAGTCCAGGCATAAGAATTTGCAAATGAGCTTTCTGGTTTCCTTTCTGACATTTCTTCCTCATTTAATTTATTGACCCCAAATTCTAACAAATACTCTTGTCAGAACTGTGATTATTTTTGCTTGTTAATTTTTACTGAGCTCAGTAAAATTTGGTTAACAAAAGAAACATACCCGTGTGTGTGTGTGTGTGTGTGTGTGTGCGTGCATGCGTGAGTGCGTGTGAGAGAGAGAGAGAGAGAGAGAGAGAGAGAGAGAGAGAGAGAGAACACAGACACATTTAAGGCATACAATATATTTTGATTTTTTATATGTATATAGCTTAGTGATTATCAAAACTAAGCCAATTAACATATATGTCTCTCCTAGCTAATATCAACTAATAAACTGACAAAGCTAGAATTATCTGCTAAGAAAACCTTGATTAACAAGTTGTCTACACAGTTTCTTGGAAAATTGCGAATCAATATTCCTGAAGACACAGCTATAGCATTCTTGGGCATGTACCCTAAAGAAGCTCAATCACACCACAGGGACACTCACTATGTTCATAGTAGCTTTATTCATAATAGCCAGAACCTAGAAACAACCTAGCTGGCCTTCAATGGAACAGTGGATAAATAAAATGTGGTAATTTATACAATTGTGTATTACACAGCTCTTAAAAACAACACCATCAAAGAAATTTGAAGGAAAATAGATGGGACTAGAAAAGAAACATTTTGAGTGAGTTAACCCAAACTCAGGAAGACAAACATGGTAGATAGTCACTCATAAGTGGATATTAGCTGTAAAGTAAATGAGAACTAAGCTGTAGTCCACAGACCCAGAAAGGCTAGGTAACAAGGAAGATCCAAGGAGGGACACATGAATCTCCCTGAGTAGAGGAAATAGAAGAGATCTTGGTGGACTGGGGTCAGGTGGGGATGAAAACTTGAGAGATCTGACTGGAGAGTGGATGGAGAGGGAAAATACTGAAAGAGATGACTGGAAAGGAGGGACATTTTGGGGTCAGGTACAAAATCTGTGTAAGGGAAACTCCCATAAATCTACAAGAATGACCCCGGCTAAGACTCCTAGCAATAGTGGACTGACCTGGCCATCTCCTGTGATCAGATTAGTGACTACCCCAATTGTCATCAATGCGTCTTTATCCAGTAACTGATGGAAATGGATGTAGAGGACCACAGTCAAACACTAGGCCTAGTTCATGGAATCCCACTGAAGTGAGGACAGAAGTATTGTAGGAGTCAGAAGATAAGGATATGACTAGAAAACCGCCAGAAACAACTAACCTGTTTCAAAAGAACTCACAGAGTATGAACCAGCAATGAGGGAGCCTGCTCGGGATATAGGCCCTTTACATATATGTGACAGTTATGCATCTTGGTCTACTTGTAGAACCTCTAACAATGGGAGCAGGGGCTATTCTTTAGTTTCGGCTGACTTTTTGGGAATCTATTCCTCATACTGTACCGCCTCCATAAGCTTTAATGCAAGGGGAGATGCTCATTCTTACAGAAGTCTATGTGCCATGCTTTGTTGATGCCCATGGAAGGCCTGATCTTTTCTGAACAGGAACAGAGGAGGAATTGATTAGGGGAGGAAGGGCAAAGGAGATGGGAGGAGAGGATGGAAGGGAAACTGTAATAGGGATATGAAATAAATAAAGTAAATTTAAATAAAAGAAATTGTCAAGATCTGATTGGCATGGAGATGTATCTTTGGGAGACAGTCTAGAGCATTGGCTGATGCAGCAAGCTTCATCCTCTGTGGGTGAACCCATTCCGCAGCAGGGGATCTTTTGCTTTACATTTTTAAATAAATAAGTAAACAAGCAAACAAACTTATAAATTGGTAAATTATAAATAATGTTTACAGGAAAGATATCTAGCTTTGAACCAAAATCAGGCCAGTAACCAGGGCTCCTCCATGGTTTCTTACTCAGTTTCTACCCTGCCTTACTCCAAGGATGAACTGTGACCTGGAAACATAAGGCAAAAATAAACTCTTTTCTCCCCTACGCTGCTTTTAGCCAGTGTATCTCATCATAGCTACAAAAGGCAAACTTAAGAGAAATTGGTAACAGAAAAGTGAGGTGTGGATATTGTGGGCCTGGCTAAATGCGCTTTTGGTTTTGTTTTTATACCTTTGTACTGTTCCGGTGAATACTGTGGAGGGTTTTAGAATTTTGATTTGGAGAAGCCATTGGGTGCTCAGAGCTCAATGAGCTGTTGCAGTAGAAGCTTGGATGAAAGGAAAGCTAGGAGAAATGTGGAGGATGGAGGCCTAGCTTGCAAAGCTTCAGAGTGACATAGAGGCTTAATCAGACCATTTGTGAGATATTTTGGATTAAGAATCTGTGGTTTCTGCTCAACTGAAGTTGTATAATCAGCGGTTATTAACATGATATTAGCCTTACTGAGGTGAAAATTCCCTGTCTCTTTGGGACAATTGGAATATTCTCTCAGTATCAGTACAAAGAAGATGTGGTTCAGGAGGAATCAGGACTACATCACAAGCTAGTAACCAGTCTTGGCAATGTGCAAGACTATAATACACGATGCAATCGAGAAGGCATAAGGGATGCAAGATCGAGGGAGTTGTGGAGAGCAATTGAGGTCTGGTACTGTGTGACATGGTCAGGGTGCCCTTAGAGACATGAGAGAGGCCATTGGTAAGGATACAGCCTCAGATGCAAAAGAGATTCCAGGATACTGGAGATGCCAGGACTGTGGGAAATCTGCCATGAACAGTGAAGGTTCAGAAAGGAGCCAGCTTGAAACTGAGGCAAAATATATGTGCTGTGCATGGCAGAGATAGAGAATTGGGACTATTCAATTTTCTCCACAGCCTGAAAGATCACTGGTCAGTGTCCTAGCTATCGGATATTGTGGTATTTCCATTACTGAATTTGGGGTTTGCTTTCACCTGAATGTCCCATGATCTGATTCTTTTCTATTGAAATAGAAAAGCATTTAACTTAGCTTTCATTATTATTATATAAAAAGTCCAGAGATAAGAGACTGACTTTTAAAGAGATATTTGACTTTTAAATGCTGGAATTTTCTAAAATATGGCAGGGCTTTTAAGATTGTGTCATTTTGCATTATGATAGTAACATGAGATCTTGGGTACAAATAATGAATGCTATGTTTTCAAGTAAAGGGATTGTGTGGAAAATTGACAAGGAGTGTGGTGTCATAGTTATCAATAACTTAGGTTTGACATACTCTTGTATAGTCTGTGAGGAAAACCTTGGATGGCAAGTAGCTTGGATCATATTGGTCTGTGGGCATGACTGTTGGAGAGGATTTTGATTATTCATTGATGGTCTAACCCACCATTACTTTGCCAGATTGTTCTTGGTTATAGATGAAATATAACCAAGCACGAGCCTATGGCCAAGCCTGAGGGTGTGCCATCAAGCAGCATGCCCCACGATTTCTGTTTTGGATCTTACATTGAGTTTCTCCCTGGACTGTGGACCTAGAAGCATAAACTAAATAAATCTTTTCTTCCCATAAGTTTCTTTTGGTCATATTTGTCATGACAACAGAAAAGAAACTAGCTAGATCAGTGGTTCTCAAACTATGCATTGTGAAAAATCTCTATCTTGAACAATATTTACAGTACAATTCATAACAGTAGCAAAATTACGGTTATGAAGTAGCAACGAAAATAATTTTATGGTTGTAGTCACCACAACATGAGGAACTGCATTAAAGGATCCTAAAATATTAGGGAGGCTGAGACCCACTGAGCTAGAATAATATAATCTCACATGGTTACTATTTGTTTGTATAAGAACACTGATGATCTACCCTAAGTGAATTTTAAACAAAAAGCATGTTATTATTGGCTCTGCTCATATAATCATTGAAAGTTTGCACTCTTTGACCAGCATCTCCCCTTTTCTACATTTTCTACATAGGCTGAGTTATTGCATCAATTTATTCTTTTAATTTTTGAAACATTTTAATTTTTCTTTCATGTTTTGTATTTTAGCTGTAGGAGTCTTGTGAAATTTGATAGTCTTGGGCTCGCCCACCTTTTGTGTTGTGTTCTCACTAATCTCAAGTTGTTATTGACTTTTATACTTGTTTTGAATAGCTCAAGTCATTTATTCTTACTGTAATTTAATTTTCCATGAGATCTCTTCTAATTGGGACTGAAGAGATGGCTCAGTGGGTTAAGCACTGGCCAGGCAAGTATAAAGACCTGAGGTTAAATCCCCAGCAACTACATACTAGCCAGACACAGTAGCATGTGTCTATAAAATCAGTGCTTCTGCATGCAGATCACAGACAGAGATAGGAGGATGTTCCTGGATTAGTCAAGCAGGCATACCCAGTGGCAAACAGAAGATACTATGTAAGAAGGTAGAAGACAAGAACCAATTCCCAAGGTTGCTCTCTGACCTGGACATGGGTAGCATGGCACACACTCACCTGCACTGTCCTATATTTTAAAATTTTTTGATTGATTTTTCATCAGATCTAATTTTTCCTTGGGCTGCTAGTTTTTAAATGATTATTTCAGATGCTATTTTTTTAGATTCTATTTCACTTAGTGAAAGCCAAATGTCACAGGGGAAACCTTTCTCTTTTATCTAAGGTTACTTGTACCCAATTACCTGATATCCACTACTCTTCATTCTCTAACTGCTTCCCAGTACCTGCCAGTACATGGGTGATCAAATGAAAGCACTCATCCCATACCTTCCCCATCCACAGTCTTGACATCAAGTTTCAAATTAAAGCACTTAAAGCAGTGACTTTTTCTCCCGATGAATTGATTGTAAAGATGCAAAACAATCCTACACCAGTTGATTAAAAAGAGGTTATTTATTGGAGGGGATAAAACTTACAGATCAATGTCCCAAACCACAGTCCTCTGGTCGCAAACATGAAACAGAGTCTAGCAGTCAGAACAGGAGCCAGAAGCAAGAGAGCAAGCAGAGTGCTGCCGCTGCTTTTTAAAATGAAACCACGCCCCAGTGAGCTGGTATCTTAAAAGCCATTGGCTGAAGGGGAGGGAGCTCCCGCAGCAGATTGAACACCATAGCTGCTTAGTAATGTTTGTGTTGGTGAATTATTGTCAGAAGTAAGATAAAGTGTAAAATTTATTGTTTGTGTTTGCTGGTTTTTATGTCAGCCTGATACAAACTAGAGTCACCTGAAAGAATGGAGTCTCAGTTAAAAAGAAAATGGATCCATTAAGACTGGACTGAGAGCACAGCCTTTAGGGGTTTTCTCAATTAGTGATTGTTGTGGGAGGGCACAGCCTACCATGGTTGAGGGCACCCTGGAACTGGTGGTCCTGGGTTCTCCAAAAAAAGAAAGAAAAAGAAAGAAAGAAAGAAAGAAAGAAAGAAAGAAAGAAAGAAAGAAAGAAAGAAAGAAAGAAAGAAAACAGTATGAGCATGTTATAGGAAACAAGCAGGCATCTGCTCTTGCCTCCAGGATCCTTCTCTAAGTTCTGGCTCCGACTTGACTGCCTTTGATGGTGAACTGTGATACACAGTATAGGTGAATCCAACCTTTCTTTCCAAGTTGCTTTGCTTCTAGAATTTTATGATAGCAACAGAAACTCAAAGGCAGTGTACTCTTAGTTAAACTTTCCATCGCTGTGACTAAAGTACCAGACAACTTAGAAGGGGAATGATTAATTCGATTTGCGATTTAAGCACGATCAGTCTGTGTTTCCTTGACTCTGGTACTGGGAGCTTTGAGGAAAGGAATTTTTCATTTCATGGAGACAAATAATTGTGACGAATGGACTGGCAAGCAGGTATGAGATGCAAGATATCCCTTGGTGACCAACTTCCTCTAAATCCAGCCAGCCTGTTAAAGTTTTCAGAACCTTCTCAGACAGTGCCCCCAAGCTGAGGACCAAGCTTTCTTCACACAGACCTGTGGGAGGTGATTTCATATTCAACCAACTTCTTGGAATAGGAGATTGCATATGGAACTCAACTTTTTTCACTTAATATTTTCAAATATACACTTATTTTAATTGTCAAATGATATTCTGAATTATATATAAGGATTAATTATATAGTTCTAACAATTCATATAATGTCATGTCTTAGTAAGAACTGCACAATTCAAAAGTCTGTTTTGAAATAACAGGGTACTACTAATTACAAATAAGAAGGAATACAAATGACATAATATTTGTAGGTATTTCCTGTTCTTGACAGAGCCTTTTTTTCCAGAGATCAGACTTGCCTTTATCTCCCTATATATCCTAGATGGTCCTCAAACTGGCCATCTTACTATTTCTCAGTCTCCCAACAGCTGAGATAGTAGGAGTCAGCTACTCTGTTCAGCTAGCATCACATAGTTTGAGTTTAGTAAATTAGTGTTATGATCTTAATTCATAAAGACAATCTTCTTCAGAACATCTGTTATGTTGCTAAAAAAACAACAAAACCATATTTAATAATTGAATAATTTAAAAATAAAGGAAATAAATATTGGTCTTATAAAGATAACTATGATTACAATTTTAAAATTGCATTAATGGTAGGATAGTACAATAAATGAAAATGTGACTAAGCACTACATATAAAATTACTATATAGATACATATATTTAGATTATAAGTTTTTTTACAAAAGCAAGTATTCCTAAGTATAGATAATCAATATCATAAACCATTACACCCCTGCCAAACTTCTTAATTTTAATAATTGTTTAATAAAATTTTGTCCAAACTTTACCAAAAACCTAAGTGACAGAACAAGACATAACATAGCTTTAAATTTTGTCTGGAATAATTAAAGTTTATAATCAAACTTATGAAATTTATTTGCAGATTTCTCCAATGAAATAAAAAGTAAAATGTCTTGAATATAAAACCTGACAACCAAAAGTAGAAAGAGAAATAATTTTTTTTTAAATCAGTCTTTTAAGTATAACATCTACGGCCAAATACGTGCTACAGAGAAAGTAATTTGTATGGTAGCAAAACAAACAATCAAAAACATAAGCCAGTTTTCCAAACACTGGTTTAAGTTCCTGGTTAAATGTTTATCTAGCATTCTTAAGGCTCAAATGTCAGCATTTCAAAATAAAAACTAAAATGGAAGGAAGGAATGAAGGAAGGAAGGATCACAAACAAAATGATACACAAAGCAATATTTATATAAACTGATACACATAAATGATTTTAATGTAATATATGAATATCTTAATAAAATTTTAAAATTTTAGGTTAAAATCTTCTTTAAAAAGAAATAAAGTGTGATGAGGAATTATAGCTTGGGAGTGTCTAACACACACAAAGTTCTGTGTCTGAGCTCCAGACACAGAAAGAAAAAAATATGTTAATTAACATTTAAAAGTCAATGGTAACTTAGGCATTACATTGCATGTCTGTTGTTCAAAGACTTGGAGGCTATAGGATCATGAACTCAATACTACCTTCCTCAGTAGCTATCAATTCTGAGTCTAGCTTGAGCTGATAAACTCTGTCTCAAAACAAAGGGAAAAAAACACATCGATAAAGGGTAATGAGAAGTAACAATTTTCTTTCTAAAATTGGCAAATAATGACAATATCCAGTGACGATTTGAATATGAATTAAATAACAGGGATAGATGCTGCCAAGGGATATGCAAATTCCTTTGGAAAAAATTAGTTCGTGAAACTCAAAATTTAATTATGAAAAGATGATGCTTTCTTACTTATTCTAGGAGTTTTCCAAGCAGAAATTGAGTACCCAAATATCTAGTACGTGTGTGTATGTATGTGTTTGTGTGTGTGTGCTGTGTATTTGTGTCTGTGTGTATTAGTGTCTTGTGTGTTGGTGTCTGTGTCTGTGTGTGGTGACTCACCAGTGGAGGTTAGAGGACAACGCTGAGAAGTCCATTTATTCCTTTCAACATAGAAGATAGGGTGAAGAACGGAGATTGTCAATCTCGGGAACCAATGTTTTATGCCCTGAGCCATCTGGTGGGTCTCCTAATCCTAAAACATTTTAAGTTCACTGAAGCATGTACCCTGGATATTATTAAATTATAAGTAATCTGGTTCTTGAAGCATCATGCAGTTATTCAGAATAGGGTTTTATGTGTTGCTTTAGAGGACTATTAACAACCCCATGCTATGCTGCAATTGGAAAAGCATCTAACAGCACTCCAGAATTTATATTCCCTATTCAGTTGTGTGGATGGACTCTAACTGATTCCTAGGTTTAAATTTGTCTAGAAAGACCATTTTCTTTGCAATATCCAAAGAAAAGGTGATTACATGCTCCAATTTTTTCCTCAGCGCAAATTTTCGGCTTTCAAAATCTTCTGATATAACTTCTTTGTGCTCCTCTTTGCCTCTCCTGACATACATTTACATATGGGCTCATTTGTCATCTTCTGAAGATATTACATTCCACATCTGTCATTATGATAATTGACTCAATTTACTTCTCCACTATCCATTGAAATAAACCAAAAGGAAATCATGCCAGTGATAATAATTGTAGTAATGGAGCTTCTAAGGCAAAATCCATGATGTTTTTATACAGGATATGATTCAGATTACTTAATTTCTTTGTGCAATATGTTTTTACTAAGTATTTATTGGGGGAGTTTGTGTCAAGAAGACAGCATTTTTACTGCAGTGTTAATGTTGAAGTGTGCAGATAAAATTAGTTGGAAGCATTTTGCATCATTCTTCCTTAAGCAGCTGCTTTCCAAGCTCTTCGGTCTCCATTAATAACCTCGGCTTCATCAGATGCAAAGCATTTTCCTTTTGTAGCTTAATATTTTTTTCCGAATACACACTAACATTATGCCACAAAAGCATTTTGCAATGAATAGCTCATGTTTTACAAGGTTTAGCATTTTCTTCTGTTGTGTGTTGACAATGGCTACAGTAATTTATAAAGACTCGTCAAAGACATCTGTGGGAAACTGCTTTGCAATGTATACCCACATTGCCAGCAATTTCCTCGCTATTAAGGAAGCATTGTTGGGAACATGTGTTAGAGGTTGGTGCTTGGGTCAACTTGCTCATTTGGGGAGGAAAATACTCACCAGGACTGTGAAGGCCAGAATGAAAGAAGGGCTACAATTGGCCTCAATTAAAAAAAAAAACATAGCTTAAAAGAGTTTTTGAAAGTTAAGAAAACTCTACTAAACTGTTTCCCAAAGAGACTGTTTCACTTTTTTTTCTCTAATACCCAATGCCTGTGTTCAGTTTCTTTTCATCTTCTCCTACGCTCTTTATTTTTACACTGACGTCATTGTGGCCTTTCTGAATAGACAATGGTTAGGCAGTTTCTTATCAAATTAAAGACATGATCAACATTTATCTGTCCATCACAATCCTGGATATTTATCACAGAGAATTAGAAGCACGCAATCACAGAGCATCTGACCACGAATGTACACGGTATCTTTTACTGTCGAGACAAACCCAGCAGCAATCCAGATGTCTTCAATTGGCAAATGATTGAACAGATACATGCTCCTCATAGGGACTGTATCAGAAACTTTGAATAAACTGCAATGGAGTTGGGCTTAAATTTATTATTTTGCCTCTTGCTTTTTCTCTCCTTCCTTCTATCCCATCCTTCTTCCATCTCATGGTTCCTCTCCATCATCCTCTCTTTTATCCATCTGTTTCTTCCTTTCCTTTCAATCCCTGTTTTTCAGTGCAGGAACTTTTATCAGGGGTTCACACATGCTAGCCACATGCTTTCTCATTATGCTTTGCTTGAAGGTCCTTAGGAGAATTAGCTGCTCACCAGACTGTGTCTTCACAACTCCATTTGAAGAAAGTTTTGAAATGACAAAATTATTATAATAGATAACATATTAGTTGTTGCCAGAGGTTTGAAAGGAGATGGACATGGTCATGAGATAGATACAGCAGGAAAATGATAGATGCATATACTATATATATATATATATATATATATATATATATATCACAAGTTTAGGGGATGTACTAATGTCCACATCCTGATTGCAATAATGCTCTGTAGTCCCATAAGGTGGTATAATTAGAAAAGTGAGGATAAAATATACATGAAGTTGTATTGCCTTATAACTTCACAAGAATCTTTAATTATATGCAAATAATTCAAAAGTAAAGGAGCAACTTTGCATTCATGCATGTGTATTTATAAAGCCATAGACCATTTATTCTTAGATGTTTGGCAGAGTGGATGGCAAAGCATGTCTTCCAGCACTGACACATGATTGTGAGTGCCAGTGTTACAAGAATGGTCCATCTTAAATTCTCATAAAGCTGAAGGTTAAAATAGGTCCTACAGTCCCTGTTCCATTTGCTCCTTCTCTTCCGTAGCAGCAAGTGATTTGACTTCTCAAGTTTATATTCTTGTATCAGATAGTGCTCAGTTTTAAAAAAAAAACTATAGAGGTTTTAATTAATAAAACAAACTTATTTTTAGTACATTATATATTTCACACAGACAGAAGTGCCTGAGAAGAAATAAAAATGTAAGCCACTCTGTTTCTTTATCCTTTGTGTATAGGAGGGCTACTGATTTTTTTGAGTTGATCTT
>JAQHUG010000052.1:1903083-1916011 GCA_028555095.1 Dicrostonyx torquatus
GGGGGAGGGCCTTGGGCTTCCCATAGGGCAGGATATCCTGCCCCAACTTAAGGAAGCAGGGGGAGGGCGGTGGGGTAGGGGGGGAGCGGGAGGGCCGGGAACAAGGGGAGTAAATGTAAATTTTTCTTTTAATAATAAAAAAAAGAAACAAGTCAAGCTAAGGCTGGATATTTATAAGTAAAAAAAAAATGTAAGCCAAGTTGACTTACTTAGAAGTGATGTCATCCTTCATGGAACAAGAGAGAAACAAGGTAGGCTGGGCATGGGGTTCAAGGAGCAGTGTGCTTACTGGCATGCAACATCTCCCAAGTTTGAATCTTACGCAGAAAACAAACCAGATATTACCTCAGAGCAAAGAGGCTGAGAGCAGAAAAAGAAAAATGGAAATGGTGTTTAAGATCACTTGTCCTCTTGCTCAGGTCCTAGCACCCATGGGGCAGAGGAGCCCATTCTGCTAGGCTTCAGTCACTGAGAATGCTCCACAAGGGAAGGAAGACATGGTGGAGAGTGAGAAGGGAGACAACCACTTTCTAATGCATCTCTAGAAAGAGACCAGACTTGACCTTATCAGGAACATGCAGCTGTTACCTAATGAACTTGGGCAGTGAGCTTTACTGCGAATCAGGCTCCTGTAATAGACACAACTTGGCACAGAGTGCTGTGTGTGAGATTGAGAAAAAACAGGAGAAACCTTAGGATATTATCTTCTGTATTTATTTACATATTGATGGATGCTGACATATAAATGTTTATGCGGAAATATCTATATATAAATGTTGATTAGCTAATGAGGTAGAAAAGTAATACAGATTAGATTCTTTGAATTTGTGCCATTGATTTATCATTAATGCTTAACTTTACTCATACTATTGAATAAACCTTAAATATTCCTTCTTTTATTTAAAATGGGGTTTCTTTCTTTTAAAAAAAGACTATATGTCCCCCTTTTATGACTGAAGGCAAGTTCTAAGTAGTTAGCCTCAAACACGAGAAAATAAGACTTAGAGAATTTTTTTATAGATATTAGAGGCAAATGCATCTGGGTTGTTTCCATACTATCAATTTTAAATATTTGGTTTGTCTATTATCATTTTCCTTAGAATTATTATCTAGGAAAGGGATATAGCTCAATGGTGAAAGGACTTGTGCAACACTAATGATCTAATATCAGATTGCAACAATGCAGGAAAAGCCAGGTTCAGTAGCACATGCTTGTAATCCCAGCACTCCTCACCCTTGTGGGATGAGACCCCCCCAAAGCCTGCAGGCCAGCACATGTACTGATGAACAAGAAGAGATCCTGTTTTGTAGGAGGGTCCTTTATTTCTGTTGCTTTCATTGGTTAAATAAAGACTCTGCCTGGCTTGTAAGATAGGTCAGCCCTTAGGTGGGTGGAGTAGACAGAAAGGAAGTTCTGGGAAGAAAGGAAGTGGGAGAGATGCCATGATGCTCCCACTGCTGGAGATGGACACAGGTTAGACTTTTCTGGGAAGTCACCACCTTGTGGTGACACATAGATTCTTAAGAATGGCTTAGTTTTAGATGTGAGAGCTAACTATGAAAAGGCTAGTGAAAATGGGCCAGGCAGAGTTTAAATGAATATAATTTTCATGTGGTTATTTCGGGCAAGTAACCAGCGGCTGAGCGGGCTGGCGGCTGGGGGCTGGGAGCTGGGTACCGGGAATACAACCCACACCTCTCCTCCACTTATAACACTGTTTCAGACAAGGTAGATGGTAAAGACAAACACATGAGGTTGACTTCTGCCCTCTGTACAAATGCTACAGAGCATGCGTATCCATACTAACACAGAGAAACGTGAGCACAGAAACACAACTTACACACATATCAAAGTAAACTAATGATTGAATAACTAAATTTATTCCAACATGTTCATTCTAGAAATTTCTCAAGTTTCACTGTGGTACCCTTTCCTGGAGGACACAAATTTATATGCCTTCATTATTTGGATCAATGTTTACTATTCATTTTAAAACCTTGGTCAAGTACTGCTTTGTATTTCTCCAAGTCATTTTCTCCGTTAAAAAAAAAATCTATCAAAGACATGACTGTCAGTGATATATTGGTAAACATGGGGCAGGTGAGGTGTCTGAGATTGTAGAGGGCTAGCTCAGTAAGCATGAGTACCTGAACGAGGATCCTTACTCCTCATGTGAAAATTGGGATTGTGCTCACCAGTAGCCCTGGCATTGCAGATGCAAAGGCTATCCTTGAGCTTGCTGCTTTTGCCAAATCAGTGAGCGCCATGTTCAATGAAAGACCCCACTTCAAGAACTAAGGTGGAGAGGAGTTGAGGAAGACTCTCAATATTGATTTCTATCCTCAAAGTATGTATGTATGTTCTTGTTTATGTGTATATGTATAACTGTCCAGATTTAAACATTCATAAAACACACACACACACGCGCACACACAGAGATGATACATTTAATCATTATTGATACACTTCATCAATTCCCATACTAATGGCTTAGACTTATTGACTTTTTAGCTAATTCATGCAAATACATTTCTAGCCTGAAAACAGAATGTATGCATGAAAACATTCAGAGTTTCACAGCACTTCACAAAGGCCATCTGGACTAAATCACCCATTACTTTTGAAGGAATTTGCATTTATTTAGGATTAAGTTACTGAAGGCTTTTAAAATTTATTCATGGGTAGGATCCCAGTAGTTCATAGATCTTCTAATATTGTCAGGGGCAGAAATAATTCTTCCATCATGAAGAAAATGGTTAATACAATGTAGACATCACATATCTTATTGTTTCTGTTTGTTTTTTGGCATTTGTTCAAAACACTTCTAAATTCCAAAATAGTGAAATTTGGTAAAAAGTTCCCATTCACATGGTTATTTTGGAGCAAACTTTACTTAATGTAATTGTTTATAAAATTACTGAAGATGAAAATAATGATTTCCTTTAATAAGTCTTATTTATGCCATGTAGTATTAATTTTAAGAACTGGGAAAATGACTTCCAATGTTCGCAAATATTTCTGCAATACCTGAAAATGATAATACATTTTTTCTACAAATTCAATAGAGAACATATAACTATTTATCAGTTATAAAATAATTCAATAATTTACATTCTTTAGTATGGCTCATGATTCTGAAGAAATTAAGAAATTTAGCAATATTTTTGCAAAAGGCCATCTAAATCTAACCATGATTAAAAATTTCAATTTTAAAATGTATTTTGACAAGAGAAAATGAAACAGGACTGAGCAGAATAACTTTTTGACATTCAAACCATATATTAGTACAAAAATAGCTATTGACTATTATCAGCTGGTATTATATGGAATTTCCTATTTTAAAATATTCTGTTGAGTATTGGAGAGGTTGAGCATGCTCATTGCACTTCTAGAGGATCCAGGATCTATGTCCAGAACCCATATGGTGGCTCACGATTGTTTGAAACTCCAGTTACTGAGGATCTAATACCTATTTCTGGTCTTATCAGACACTGCACACATGGTGCAATACATACATGAAAGCAAAAAAACTCATGTAAAATAAAGTCTTAAAAATATTCTGCTTGCAAGATTTTCTATTATGGAATGTTTACAAAATGGAATCACAAAATGCAGTCTCTTATGATGAAATGATCTCAGCTAGCTTGAGGTCTAGAAGAATTGTATACATTGTGTTTGCAACATTATTTTACTCTTGTTACTTATCATTTATAACTATTAATAGTGGGCAGCTGTATGTATTGTATTTCAAAGATTCCCCCCTCTGTTTTCTGAAGCAACAGCCCCATTTTGCATTTCTGCCATAACATACAATGTTATTGCTTAACGTTTTTACCTGAGCATATCTTCCTTCTCTTTATAGATGTCCTTGTTTGGTATCTGGTTTGGAAGAGATTTATTTACTCTAATACCTAGTGACAATAAATATATTTTTATGGGACTATTGCCCCTTTGTATAGAGATGTTGTGAGGGAACCAAGAAAGCTTTATGATGCCGACGACCCAATTCAGGGACCAGCATGGCATACCAACACTAAAGTTGCACTTGTGACCTATGTGCTTTGGCAGTAGCCCACAGCCCTGTCACTATTATTTTGCCACGAGCTTCTTGTTTCTCAGGTAAGAAGGTTTGTATTTTCATCAATATAAAGCTTTGCATTTTTGTGTTTTACTTTATACTAGGTTTTTTATAGCAGGCTAAAATTATGACTCCGCTAGAGTCCTAACTTTTTTATGCTTTTTCCATTTTCATTCTACTTATAGTAAAACTTGACATTAATATAATCATTAGTTCATTGAGTTTTATATCTTTTAAATAACCTAAGGCAGAACAATAGAGCAAATACTCATTTTAAATATATAGGGACAGACAGTGATAGTATCCATTTTACTATTCCTTTCCCTTTAGATTTGTTCTATTTTGTTCTAGTTATTTTAATTGCCATTATTTATAATTTGTAGGTAAGATGTCAATAAAACTCCTACAGCCCTTTTCTCTCATTCGTTTGCTTTTTTATTCAAATAAGAAATAAAACAGCAAAGTGTGCAATTTACTGTTTTCATTATATTTTATTAATATTATAGATTAAAACAAAATATTGGGATTCATTGTGACATTTTCATGCATATGTGCCTTTATATTTTATTCTTATTCATTTACTTCCCCCATTCTCTTCCCCAGTGCTCTCCAAACTCCAGCTAGCTCCCTTTCTTTGCCTAGTTAGTTCAACCTGCTTTTAAGTCTGGCTTGTTTTGCTTAACACTTAAAGATGGAGTTCCTTACTGTCATTTTTCAGGTAAATGTCAAGGTTTTGTTTTCTCTTTATAGCTAGATGGCATTTGATCATGTGTATTTTCCACTATTCCCTTATCTATTCTTATTCTGCTTTATGGCTATTATGAAAAGAATAGCAATAAATATAGATGTGCAAAAATCCCCATCTTAGCAGACACAGTGCTTTGACTGTATTCCCAGAAGTAGTTTAGGTGGGCTGTATTTTGAGTTATATTTTTCGGTGTGTAAGAAAATTCCATACTTATTTCTGTAAGAGCTATACTAGCTTACATTCCCACTAGAAATGCTTATATTTCCCACATCATTGTCAGACTTTGTTGTCAGTAGTTTTTGTTTTATTGCACTAGGAACAGGTAATACAGAGGATATTTTGATTCCTTTGTATTTTGGAAGACTTATTTTGTGACAGAGAATATAGGGAAAGTTCCATGGAATTCTGAGGAGGATTTGTATTCTATATATTTTTGGGTGTAGTGTTCTGTTCATATCTGTTAAATCCAATTTTTATACTTTGGTGCTAACCTTGATATTTTTTAAAATTTTTTATCTGTATTCTGAGAATTAGCAAATATGTACAATGGCATACAGTCATATTGTTTCCTATTTTCATTCTTCTACTTATATCTCAGTTAACATTCTCTATTTCAGTTTCCTGTATTTTTTTAAAAAGTAAGAAAAGGACTCACTAATTCCAGTTTAGTACTTCCCTTCTCTCTGTGGTTATAGGCTTATTTCCTGGAACATGTAAACCCAATGGCCATCTCTTCAAAGGAGGTTGTGTCTCTTCCCTGACAACTATCAGCTACCATAGCATCTCAGTAAGCTGGGGGGCCTGGAGGTCACTTCTCAATCACTGTCAAGTGTTAGGGTGGCTTGACCCAGTACAGATGTTGTACAAGAAGTCATAACTGTGGTGAGTTCATATTTGTCAGAGCCGTGCCAGAACCAGAAGATAGCATTACATAGTACTACGACACAACTTCAGGTTCTTACATTATTTCTGTTATCTTTTCCTAGATAGTCCCCAAACTTTTCTGTGTATGGGACATGATAAGCACTCATTTTTTTTTCTCAGCATTTTGATTAGCTATGCTTCTCTCAGTTGGTTTCAGCCCAATTCGAAAGGAAACTTCTTTGATCAAAGTTGAGAGCAGCCTCACCAACAGGTATAAACATAAATATTTATATATGTTTTTCATTTTTTCCTTTTTTTACGAAGAAAAGGTGAAACAGCACCCATCAAATAGTCCTTTTTAAAAAAAAGTTCATTAATTTATGTATTTAATTTAATTAATTTATTTTTTGAGAAAAGGACTTTCTATTTAGCCTTAGCTTGGCAGGAACACAAATGTAGACCACACTTGCTTCAATATCATAGAGATTTGTCTAACTCTGTCTTCTGAGTCCTGGGATTAAAGGTATGTGTCACTACTCTTAGCTTTCTAAATTTTTTGTTAATCGTTTTATACATTTCTTTCCCCCAACTCCTCCCAGATCTTCCTCTGTACCCACCCAACATCATGTTCTCTTTCTTTGAAGAAAAAAAAAACAGTGGAAAATGAAAATTAAAACAGATGAAAAAGATAAACACAAGAAAATCAATAAGATCAACAATATCAAAAGAAAATGAAACAGAATGTGCATTCATGTGTATGTACGCGCACACACACGAGAGAGAGAGAGGGAGAGAGAGAGAGAGAGAGAGAGAGAGAGAGAGAGAATCTAATAGCCAATTACTTCTCTGCTCAAAGTATGTTCAGAAGGGAGTGTGGTTGGTTTACTCAGTGACATGCCAAATCTGATTGTCCCTTTGCCAGCAAGTATACATTGCAAACAGCTTCTTATATGGGGGTTGGGGTTCCCTGTCTTAGGGCTAGAATTTTGTCTGGTTTGAGCATCTACTTTATTTTATTCATGTCACAGATTCTTTATATCATGAATACAAATTTTTGTGAATATACATCAAATTATGATTGTCTTGTGCACTGATACTTTAAATCCTGTCAAAGTTCAAGAAGGAACAACAAAGAAAATTGCTGTTTTTTCCTAAATAGGTTGGTATTGATATACAGTTTGTGCTGTCACAGTCGCTGTGAGTTCATATGAGTATGTGTTGATCTGTCTGAAGATGCTATTTCCTTAAACTCATTCATCAGAATTGCACTGTATGTCAATTAGAGCTAGCATGACATACAGATTTTGACTATTTAAATTGTATTTGTGCATTTCTCTCTTTAGTTTTTCAAATTCTTTTTCACATGTATAGTTATTCTTATATTTGGCTTAAATATTTTATAATTGTTACATCTAGTAGATTGACTAATTTTTCTCTATATAATATTATGTTATTTTTTGTCTGTTAAAAATAGTTTCAAATGAAAATCTCCTTTGTCCACCACTAATAAAGTCCTTCATTTTTGTAATTAGTTTAATGAAATTTTTTTCCTATCCTCTGCTTTCAACAAATGTTTATCTTTAGACCTAAAATGAGCCCTTAAAGTACTATGTTGTTTCTTCTTGAATTATCATATTCTTTTATCTACTATGATTTTAATTTCGGTTTGACCACGTCTTTAATGCTTCATATTTGAGGCCATTACTGACAGAGAATGATTTTATCTTATCCAGTATCTACATTCCTGCTGAAGACATTTCAGTGTGTCTGATAAGTTATCTACTCTTCCTCATTTCTTTCCCTAATGTATTCTTTTTGTTTTGTTCATTTTTTTTAGATGACATTTTAGAATTCTTGTCTAATTCCTTGTAGTTCTATAGATAATCCTATTGTGGTTACCTTGGGGATGACATGGAGCAGTCTAAAATTACAACTCTCTGGTTTAGTTTAAATAGTTATCAACTTAAGTTCAACCATGTACAGAGCTCTATTCCTTGAATTTCACTGCACTTTATTTTATCCATATCACAAATTCTTTTTACCATGAATGGAGTGATTTTTGTGATTAAATATCAATTAATGATTATCTTGTGAACTGATATTTTAAATACTTATCAAAGTTAGAAAAATAGCTACAAAGGAAACTGCTGTTTGGCCTAAATAGATTGGCAGCAGCATTATTTGTTCAAGGATAGCAGTTCTGCCTAAACTTCCCCCAGTAATCAAGAGTAAATGCAATTGTTTCATAGAAATGGAGATTCCAAAACAGTAAGTGTTTATATAATATAGTAGGATTTTTTGAATATACATTAGTAGAAAAAACAGTTAATACAGTTTTGGATTTAAGCCTAAAATATGATACAAATAAGATAGCCCTTTAATTTGTAAATATAAGAAGTCCTCTTTTAAACTCTTGGACAAGGCTGGCTAAAGGACTCTCAAAAATATCAGAAATTATTGCTTACTCTTGGTTACCCTGCAGAGGTGGAGGGTAAGACCTTATTGCTGAATACAACACTTCAAAAGCAGGGCCCCTGAGCTGGAACTAACCTGGATACTTCCTCGCTGAGGACTAGCTTTTATGGTACCAGAAGCACCATTTGGCTTCCAATGGAGAAAGGCAACCAACAGTCCTATTCAAGTATGATGATTATGGACCACATCAAAATGGCACCACATCTCTAAGGGTACAGTAGTAGCACACATACCTTGAATGTAACCAATAGCTTTTTTATTGGACTTATGTGCCTGTTCACCAAGAGGCAAATCTTGGTTGATACTGGAAATAAAGCCAACTACCTGGGGTTAGTGAAGCCATAGATCTTGGAGGAGAACCTATAATCCCAAATTTACTAAGACAGCATAATCCCTAACTACATTATAAATATTTGTCCCTAAAGTCATCGATAAATATAGTTCTCATAGTCATCAGGGAACTTTTTCATAGAAACAGATGAGCACCACTACCCAAAACTAAGTCAGTTAAAATGCAGAGTTGTGGCACCTAGTCCCAATGGATTCATCTGTGAAACAACTCACATACCCAAGGCTCAGGGAACATTTCAGAAGAAAGGGCAGAAAGATGGCAAAAGTTAGAGGACCTGGGAGCTTTCTGTGAGACTCCATCTCCTAGGAATGTCAGAAGCTATACGCATAAAGTAATAACAACATGACTGACGAAACATGAGCTGAACAAGGACAACAATGCCAAAGTGGATGAGATAACGTCCACTAGGCTTCAACCAAACCCAAACACCTACAGGCAATTAAGGATTGCTCACAGCGAGAGGAACACGTACACAGGTCAGCCCTGAAAACGTACATACAAATAACATGCAAAGTGAGCCAATTGTCTTTAAGAATATATATGTTTATGCATTTTCGTGTAATCCTGAAGCAACAATTAATAAAAATAGAGCAAGGAGGTGTAAATGGGAGTATTTAGAAGAAGGAAAGGAAAAGTATAAATAATGTAATTATACTATAATCTCAAAACTAGAAGAAATATTTAAAACTAAAAGCTTGCTGTGATCATTTTATTTCATTTATAGTGAATGAGTATGCATATATTAGAATAGTTTGTGTACATGTGATATGTGACATAGTGGCATGTGTGTATGTGTTTGTGTGTGTGTGATATGTGCACTGCATGTGGGTATGCACATCCATATGTGTAAATGTAGAAGCCAGAGCTGGATACCAGATGTCTTCTTTTTTTTTTTTTCATTCTCCACCATATTTTCTGTCTGTAGATAAAGAGTCTCACGGTCTCACTGAAGTGGAAGCTTGTTAATTTTTCTAGGCTGCCTAGCCAGTGAGCTCTACAATCCTGGGGCTAGCAGCCTTTTACATGGAGGCAAGTGATTAAAACCCAATACCTCATGTTTGCAAAGAAAGTGCTCTTACCCACTGAGCCATGGCCTCATTCCCCAGTTTTTATTCCTTTTACTTTTTAACTGCACAGTATGATAGATATTTATGCCTTATACTTTAAACATTACTTAGAAATATTACATACAATTTTATTATAAGTGCCCAGAATCAGTCAACAGTGTGTCAATTAGTAAAAGAAAAACATATATCTATAATTAGTTTTAGCTGTTGTATAGTACATATGACTCAATGAAACTGTAAGTAAATTTGTTTAGGGTCTAAGAAAAATTGTCTTTAATTGGGTTATGAAGGTGGCTCAGTGGTTAAGAGCAATGATTGGTTTTCCAATGGATACAACTTCACTTCCTAAGACCCATGTGGCACAATGTAAATTGTGTGTAACTCCAGCTCTAGGAGATATGATATACTGCTCTGGAATTAGGGGTGCTTTCACTCATACATACACAAACCCACATGCAGACACCCATGTTGACAAATAGATAAAAATAAAACGAAACTTTAAAAATTGATCTATAACAAAAATTAATCAAAATCAGAATGCATTCCAACATTGGACATTCAACAAACGTAAACAAAATTGAATTTAAAACTTTGCTGACTCATTTTTACTACATACTCATATGCTACTACATGCAGATACATTTTTCTATTTGCTACATTGTCAAACCAAATATTAAACATTGGTTATTGAATATTATATATAATACTAATATTAAACACAGCATTGTTGTTCCTATTAGAAAATTATACCTTGAAAGACTTTTAATTTATATTTAAGAGATAAAGTGATCAAACATTTAGCAGTATTTCCTCATCAGATCTAGTTAACATGGTATAGAAAATGCATACACATGCGTATTTCTATATACACACCCCTTGATTAGTGGAAGAAATATGATTCTTTACTTTTAGAGTAAGATCTACAATTATATAGAAAGTGAAAAAAGTTAGGATAATAACGAAATGTAAACAAGGGCAAAGGAGTCCATATTTCAGAAAGACACACTCAGGAGAATGACTGCAGTTGACAACAAGGTGCTCTTGCAGGTCATGCGATGAAGTGTTAAGCTGTATACAGCTATGTTTGCAACAACAACAAAACTGGGCCATGAGTAAGTAGTTACAGAACTGAAGCATAAGGTTATAATGGGGAACTATTGGATCCCTGTCCACTGTTCAAATGCTTTCTTAGTCCTTTGTCCTACACAAAGAGGTTAAAATCTGTCTCATTTAAATAGAATCTGAGCAAAAGTCTTTCTCTTGTGAATAGGTCTGCTTTGGGAACATATCCAGGGCTCACATGAGACATGCACTCTCAGGAATATAATTCTTATTTTAACACCAGGCTGTCCTTTGCTTTGTCCTGTTGACCTTCATATCCTCAAGTAGTGTGAAAGAAAGTAAGCATTTTTTTCTGTAATTCTATTGCAGGCTTTTCAATCACAAAACATAAAGTATTCAATTTTTTTCCTGTGACTCAAAAATAAGGAAAAATAACCAAGTTAACATCTGACCACTCATACTCAAAAATTTCTTCAAAATGTTAGGTGAGTAAAATTAAATTCTGAGGAAATACAATTTTAATTTAAATGGCAGACCATTCAAATATTTTAAAGTATAAATAAGCTATTAATGAACTCCTACTGCTAAACTTCCTTTAAAAACCAATATATCTTAATGCAGAAATAAAGCAAATACCACCATCACACACACACACACACACACACACACACACACACACACACAAATGATGGACTGCAAAAAACAAAATGTGTATCCAAGAAAAAAATCCTTCAAAGTATTTTCTGGAATCTGGAGAGTTTATTTTTGAGTTTCATTCATTACTGTTTTTGTTTCGTTATCATTGTTAGCTTCTACCTCTAATGCTAAGCAACCATACTTCCTCCATTTCTTAGGGGATATGTATTGGTATATAATTAGGCAATCCAAAAAATAATGGGAAATTCAGCTAACAACTGAAGTAACTGAACAAGAAAATATTTTGGATGTCTAGAAAGTTTTTCTTTTTCCTTAGTAGACCCCATGGCTATTATGGAGAGAATACCTGGCCCCTGGCATTATACTCCACAGCTATAATGAAGAGCATACCTTGGTCTTTGGCTGTAGACTCCATGGCTATGATGGAGAGCACATTCTCGTCTCTGACAGCAGACCCCATGGCTATGATGGAGAGCACACCTGGTACTCTGACTGTCGACCCCTTGTCTATGATGAACAACATACCTTGGTCT
The DNA here is from genome assembly GCA_028555095.1 of Dicrostonyx torquatus. Lineage (NCBI taxonomy): Eukaryota > Metazoa > Chordata > Mammalia > Rodentia > Cricetidae > Dicrostonyx > Dicrostonyx torquatus. The sequence continues at coordinate 1,914,921 of JAQHUG010000052.1, forward strand.
CTGGCAGTAGACTCCTTGGTTATAATGGATAGAACACCCTGCATTCTCTAGGCAGTACATGAGGCAGTAGATCTCATGGCTGTGATAGACAGCACACCTGATCTCTGGCAGTAGACCCCATGACTATGATGGATAGCATACCCGAGTTTTAACAGTAGAACTCATTGTTATGATGGACAACACACACTTGTCTCTGGCAATAAACTTGATATATATGATGGATAGAAGGACCTCATCTTATTGCTATGATGGATAGCACACCCTGGTATCTTTCAGTAGACTCCATGGCTATAATAGACAACTGTGGGCTCTGATACCTGCTAGCCAGAGGATGCCATGGTTTCTACCTGGCGCCTGACTATTCAGAAAGACAATAGCCGAGGTTTTCTCTCCAGCCTCTCTGATTCATTTGTAGATTGCCCCAGGAAAGGTAGTTATCTCCGAGCTGATGTGTGAATGGGAATGTGTGGGTGAGAGAGATGCCCCGGAAAAAGGAATAATTAAATAAGTCCCCAAGAGGGGAAGGGAAAGAGGAGAAAGAGAGAAATAGGGAAGAAGGAACATAGCAGAGGAGAAAATAGAGAGCAGTTTCAGAGAAGAAATGGTTTTAAGAGAGCCTAGAGAGCAGAATGATTTTTAGGGAAATATAATAAACGCAAGGCCTCACTAAAGAAGGAGAGAAGCCTTTTAAGTTGTAATGGTGTGAAAGCCTGTTTCTTTCTGCGCGTCTCCGAGCACACATTTTGGGAAAAACATCAGTTTCTATGTTGGGGCGACGGTCCCCGACATAATGGCGCCAGCAACGTGAGGCTAATGACTGAACCCCGAGACAGCCAGAGACCGCGACCACGAGGAGACCGAGAAGCAACGAGAAGGAACCCCGAGAGACCAACGCAGACAGAGACAGCGAGGAGACAGCAAGGACCGGCTGCTGAATCCGGAGAGACACAGGACAGAAGAACACACGGACGCAGGAGAAAGTGAGGCGGATCCGAGAACCCCAAAAACAAGGAAGAAGTGACTGGACGGGAGGAATTCGTAAGGAAAAACCGGCGGACACGTGAGTTTTGTGCGTTTAGATAACAAAACGA
>JAQHUG010000052.1:1927949-1939134 GCA_028555095.1 Dicrostonyx torquatus
TTCCAGAGTAAGACCAAAAGCCTGTTCCTCCAGAATAGTGAATTTAAACTCAAGGGAATTGAGTTTTGATCTTACCTCAGTCCTGCTCACCTCCATAGCTGTAGACAATTGGGACATGTTGCCTTCCATGAGGGAAAGCTGGTCCCTAAAGGAGTTACCCTTTGATTGCATGGCCAGGAGTTCACCATTTAGGTCAGAGTTACATTGTTTCAGGGCCTGAATTTCTGCATCAAGGAGTCTGATAATATCATACAACTTGAAAAACAAGGCACAAAATATGACTAAGCCAATAAATGCCCAAAGAAGGCCAGATGAGAAACAGCCATATATACCCAAAAGATAATCAGACATTGCACAAGGCCTAGGACCATTTTGGTTGGTGAACGAGAGGTTTTGGAAATAAGGCTTTGTGACAGACATCTTACCACAGCTGAGGTCCGGGCAGCGGCGAGCAGGGCAAGGTGACAGAAGCGCAGGTGGCAGAGAAGCGTGGGTAAACGGCGGGAGCGGGCCAAAGTTTCCAGACCCTGCGCTGGGTGAACAGGCCCGTTCGGTGATTGGCTGGCAACTGAGGTCCCGCGGCTGAGGTCCCGTGGCGGTGCAGGGCGCAAGCAGGGGAAGTGCGGCATGAGCAGGGGAAGTGCGGGGATCCGACAGTGGGGTAGTGGGGCATGTGTGCGAGAGAAGCCGTGGCGGCGGACGGGTCAAGCACGGCTGAGCAAAGCTGGATCCGGGTGGGGCAGGCTGCAGAAACTGGCGAAACCCGTCCACTCGGTTTGGCCGGAGACCATGTGTGCAAGCGCAGAGACACAGACCCACTGGCCGGGCAGGAGAAAAACGTGAAGGTCCCCGCCTCAGGTTCCACAGTAGAGCGGAGAGGAGCAGAGGCAGGCTCGGAGGGTGAGCCAGGAAATTAAACAGAGCCCCACCCTGGGGAGAAATATAGCCCCACCTGGCTGGGGGCATCTTAAAATGCTCCAAGTTCAGGCGCCAGGTGTAGATGTTTATTTGAGACACACAGTTTAATAGGGGCAAATACACACAGGTTATTGTACTGGACAGGGCTCCTCTGAAGAAGCAGGCAGGCCAGCGATCTGCAGAGAGAGCGCTTTCCACGTGAGCCTATCATTTTATACCTCTTGGGACTTGGTGGTCCAGCCCCGTTAATTAATTAACAGCTAATTGGGGGGGCAGAATAATTAGGTAATGGTGGGGCATGGTTATAAGCCAAATTGGCCAAGACCAATCCCCTTCAGTCATCTCTGTAGATAGAAAAACTTTGATAAATGTAGAAGCTTGAAAATGAATCTATGTATTATATATCCTCCTGGTTTTCAAACATATATGAAGTACAGTATCAGTGAAAGTCACCTGAGGGAAGTTCTGGTAGAGGTATTGGAAGGAATAGCCTATATATCAATATAATAGGACAGTCAAGCCAACATGAAAGATCCAAAGTATGTCGAATCGATGGAGGACAGGGCAGTGGAGAAAGGTTGGTTTGTGGGTATGAAAACCTTATCAGAGACTGAAAAAAAGACCCATAAGTAGCTCCCAAAGCCTGAGCTGATGAACTGCCATAGTGACTCTTGTTAGTCTAGTGGTATGGGAAGTCCTTCTGTGTATGTTAATAAAGAAGCTGCTTTTGGCCAATGGCTTAACAGAATATAGCCAGGTTGGAATACATACACACACACACACACACACACACACACACAAACAAACACACACACACACACACACACAGAGGCCACGACTGTATGATGATTCACAGATTAATGGAGATTGCTTAATTTAGGATACAACAGCTAGCTAAAATTATGCTTAAGCTATTGGCCAAACAGTATTGCAAATAATATAGCTTCTGTGTAATTATTTTGGTTCTAGGCAGTAGGGAACAAACAAACAGCCTCCATCAACAGTCTGGGAATACAACAGCTCATTCTATGTACAAAAGTTGGAGCTTCCATAGATCATGATAAAGAAAGGAGAAACATGGCCACATAATACTCTGTACAAACTTATCAGTTGCCTGTGCTGCATGTGTGTGCTGGATGAAATGAAGAAAGCTGTTCAGACATAAATTGGAAATGGAAACACTAAAGAAAACCAAATTGAGACAAACTGAAAATGAAAAATTTAAAGTCTAGAACAGGAAACATAGAGACAAGCCCCACCAATGGCACACAGAAGATTGAAAAGAAAACCTCAGGTATTTATGACAAAATTCAAGAAATGGATATCTTGATCAAAGGAAATATTGTATCTAAAATAAATCCAGACACAAAAATTCCAGGAAATTTGGGATTCTATGAAAAGAACAAACCTATAAATAACAGGGACAGGGGAAGGAGAAGAAACTCAGCTCAAAGGCACAGATAGTATTTTTAGCAAATCATAGTAGAAAACCTCTCTAACCTAAGGAATGAGATGACTATCAAGACACAAGAAATATATAGAACACCAAATAGACCAGACCAAAAAAGAAGATTTCCACAGCTCACGATAATCAAAACACTAAATTTACAGAACAAATAAAGATTATTATGAGCTTTATAGGAGAAATATTAAATAACAAATAAAGACAGAATTATTGGAATAAAGTCTTACTTTTCAATTGAGACTCTAAATGCTCTAAATGCTAGAAGAGTCAGGATGGATGTTCTATAAGCTCTAAGAGACCACAGATGCCAAATCATACCACTATACTCTGCAAAACTTTCAAGCAGAATAGTTAGAAAAAGAAAAATATTCCATAATAAAACCAAATTAAAACAATATTCATTTAAAGCCACTACTATACAAAAGGTGTTAAAAGAAACACTTCAGTCATCCTCCTCCCCCCAAACCCAAAAGGAATAAATAATCTAAAAGAAAATCAAAAGAGAGAGGCAAACTCAGACTATAACAACAAAACAGTGAAAATCAGCACACATGGCTCATTAACAACTCTGCACAACAGTGGTCTCAGTTTATAATAGAGAATGGGTATGAAAATAGCATCCATCTTCCTGCAGCATTCACACACCTGAACATCAAAGGTAGACATCTCCTCTGGATAAAATGATGCAAAAAGATTCCAAATGGATGGACTCTGGAAGCAAACAAGTATAGGCCTTTTAATATTTTATAAAATAGACTTCCAAGAAAAACTGAGAGAGATAGGGAAGGACACTACATGCTCATCAAAAGAAAAATATGTTAAGAGGATATTAAAATTCTAATCATCTATGTCCCAAGCACAAGAGTATCCAAGTTAGTACAAAAAACTATTACAGTTTAAATCATATATTAATCTCCAAATACTGATAACAGATCATCCAGACAGTAACTAAACAAAAATTGTTGGAGCTACCAGATGTTATAATTAAAATATACCTAACAGATATTTACAGAACATTTCATCCAAACACAAACATTCTTCTTCTCAGCAACTCATGGGACTTTCTCAAAATTGGAACACTTACTCAAACACAAATCATGGTACAAATCAAGACACAGATACAAGAAAATTGAAATGATGCCCTGTATTCTATCAGACAACCATGGATTAAGGTTGGATATAAGAAAACAACAGGAACAGCAGAAAGCTTACAAAATCATGGTGATAAATACCTCACAACTAAGCAATATATGGGTCAAGATGGCAGTTTAATAAGAAAAAAACCAGTTTTTAGAAATTAATGAAATTGAATACAACACACCCAGACTTGTGGGATACAATGAAGGCTGTTCTAAGATCCAAGTTCATATTGCTAAAGGTCTACATTAAAAAACTGGAGAGGCCTCACATACATATCAGCATACCTGAAAGCTCTAGAACCAAAAGAAGAAAAAACATGCAAAAGGAATAATCAAACTCTGGGCTTATATCAATAAAAATAAAAACAACAACAACAAAAATCTCTGTGAGTTCAAGACAGCCTGGTCTACAGACTGAGTGCCAGCACAGCCAAAGATACACAGAGAAACCTAGTCTCAAAAAACCAAAAAATAAAAATAGAGTTTAAAATAAAGCCACATAAAGATGGAAATTACACAGATAGTCTGGATACTGTATGTTATCATGTTGTCTTTGAATTGCTTGATGGCTTAGGAAAGAGCAACGACTTTTGATTATAAAGGCTGCTATATTAATACAACAAATGAATTTTGAAAATGCCTTGACTTCAAAATTTAATTCAAGAGGTATGTTACTTTGGAGAAGAGGTTTTGCTTTTGTTTCCACAAGAAATGAGAGGCTGTGGATTCATTCCAGGCTAAGAAAAATCAAGTTTGATCAAGAAAGACCCCCTGAAGAATCTCTGAAGGAGCAGATGGTCCAAATGATCCAACATTTCAGAGGAGCTCTGTTGGAGCTTCCTCTGAGTTCTGCATCGAGAACAGATTCAAGACTGCTGCCTGAGATGATTAAGCCTCATGGGATACTCCAACCAGGACTTGACCAAAATTTTATATTCTATTATTTCTTTAGGTTCCCATAAGATTATCAGCAACCCCCCAATCAGCAGGAAGTAGCCTTGAAAACTATGCCCGCATTCCCAAAATTGGATTATAAGTATTTATCTTTATTTACAGTGTTGGTTATAGTTGTTTTGAATAATTATTTGAACAAAAAGCAAAACAAAGGATTTTTAGAAAAAGGGAGGAAGTGGTTTTTTATCTTATCACTTCTATTATTTTTAATAAACGCTGATTGGCCAGTCATCAGGCAGAAGTATAGGTAGGGCAACCAGGCAGGAAGTAGAGGCAGGGTAATGAGAACATGAGAATTTTGGGAAGAAAAAAGATTCAGTTTTCAGTCGTCATCCAGACACAGAGGAAGCAAGATGTAATTGCCTTGCCGAACAAGGTACCAAGCCACATGGCTAGCAGATAAGAATTATGGGCTAATATAAGTTATAAAGGTTAATAAGAAGACTGAGTTATATAGGCCAACCAGTTTATAATTACTGCAGACCTCTGTGTGTTTCTTTGACTGAACATATGTGGGACTGTGCAGCACAGAAACCTCAATCAACAGTCTACATTGAAAACTGGAGACACCTCACATTAAAAACATAACAGCATATCAGAAAGCTCTATAACAAAAAGAATAAATAACATGCAAAAGGAATAGATGGCAAGAAATAATCAAATTCAGGGCTGAAATCAGTAAAGTAAAACAACAACAAAAAATACAATGAATCAGTAAAAATGTTCTTTGAGAAATCAGGAAGATTGACAAATCTACAGGCAAATTACAAACAGACAAAGAAGATCCACATTAACAAAATTAAAGACAAAAAGGGGGACATAACAACAGACACCAATTAAATCCAGAGAATCATAAGAACATACTTTAAAAGTTTGTACTCCCACAAAGTGGAAAGTCTAAAAAAGGTGACTTTTGATATATACCATCTATTTTGGTTAAAACAAGTTCAGATAAGCAATTTTAAAAGGCCCTTAACCCCAAGTGAAATAGAAGCAGTAAATAATAGTCTTCTGGCAGTGGTAGTGCATACCTTTAATTCCAGCACTTGAGAGGCAGAGGCAAACCAATCTGTAAGTTCATGGCCAGCCTGGTATACAGAGTGAGTTCTAGGACAGTCAGGGTTATACAGTGAAATGTCTACAAAAACTAAAACCAAAACAAAAGCATGTCTCCCAACCGAAAAAAAAAAGAAAGAAAAGAAAAGAAAAAGAAAAAACCCAGACCCGTTTATTTTTTTTTTATCACAGAATCCTGGTAGACTTTCAAAGAAGAATCAATATAATATTATTTAAATGTTCAAGCAAATTGAAACAGAAAGAACATTGTCCAATCCATTTATGAGGTCACAGTTATCCTGCTAAACACACCATAGAAAGATCCAATAAAGATTGACAGTTCTTTGAGGGCCAGGTGCCCCCACTAGGGTCCTTGATCCATACTGTTCAGTAGTGCTGGCCATATATTGCTCATGTCCTTTGACACACAGAAATGTTATGAATACTTATACTGGTTTATAAATTTGGGATTTTTAATATGTTGGTTTAGTGTAAGCACCTTTGGAATACTGTCTTCTACTTCAATGATAGTATGTCTAGACTGAATTAATTTAGGATACTGAAAAATCTTCATTTTTGATGAAATAACTTGTAAATATTCCATGAGAGATTTTATTAAGCTCTTTCATAGTAAGTGGGACATATTTCTCAGCATTAAGTTCACAATACCGGTAAAGTTAATAAAACAACAAAATTGAAACAGCTGGCTGATAATCTGAGGCACAAAATGCTGATTCTAAAAATATTGAATATTAAGAAATTTTGAAAAATTTTGAAAAATAAAAGTAAATGCCAATAAAATGTTTTAAAAATAAAATTGAGTCAACTATTTTTTCAGTACTCTCTTTTAAGATTTATTTTCATATTGTGCATGTGCACACACATGCACAAGTAGAGGCCAGGTGAGATCACTGGATCCTTGGAGCTAGAGTTGCATGTAATTGTGAGTCCCCTGATGTGAATGGTAGAAATGGATCTTGCATCCTCTTTTAGACGAGTAACTGGTATGCTATCTCTCTCACCTCCGCTCCTTCATTTTTATAGTTTTGAAATTATTATCCTCTCTTTGTATTAATTAAGCAATAATGAGGTAATAAAACAATAAAACCATTCTACACCATAATTATCATTTGCACTTTATAACTTCACACAATTTTACTTTGATTTTCTTTATGTTAAACAAGAAGCACAAAAACATTAAGTCACTCACAGTGTTCACATAGCAGCTAGGTGCTGGAGCCACATTGATGTAGCAATGATGTCTATTTAGAGTGAAAAATTTTACTTGGCATGCGGTCTACGATAAAGTCATTCATATATAGTTGGAACACCATTGTCTGTTTTAAAATGCTTCCATGGTTGTCACAGACAGAAACCAGCTTATTTGTTTTATATTTATTTTCCTCTTATTCCATATATGAGAAAATTTTACAATATACATTTATATTAACTATAATCCATGTGTATCAAAAGTATTTCTATAAGTTTCCTTTTTTCTGTTTTATATAATCCATCTCTTAATTTTTGTTTTTTGTATATTTCATTTATGTGTTCTTAATAACTTTAGAATGCATTAAACATAAATTATTTTTAATTTTCCTTTTATTTACTTTTGTATATGCACTGTGTGCCTGCCATATGTGGAGGCATATGTGGAGGTTCAAGGACAACATTTAGAAGTCAACATTTCCTTCCATAATATAAGCTAGGCTAGACCTTAGCTCCTACAGCTTAGCAGAGAGAACACTTACGGTCTGAACTATCTCACCAACAATAATTATAGGCTTTAACTCTTAGTATTACCTGTCAATTATATTCTGTCTTTTTTTGACTCTTTAGTAAAAAGAACAATCAAAATTTCCCTTCCACACACATTCCTCAGAATCTAGTATGATACTTAAATTGTTGTCAAACCAAGGTCTACAACATGTAAATTCTGTTGGTCAAAACTTATCATTATTATTTTTCGGTGTTTTGTCTGAACATTGAGGCTAAGATTTGAATGAATAAATATTATTTTGTCCATGAATCCTACAAGTTTTATTTAATTCTTAAAATTCATTTTAGAGTATTTTGTGATGATTTTTTTTTTATTTTTTAAACAAATAAAGCTTGCCTGAAGATCAGAGTGCAGAGCGAGCAAGCCACTACTTAGAAATAGAGGCCAAGCAGTGGTTACATGTACCTTTAATGCCAATACTTGGGAGGCAAAGGCAGATGGATCTCTGGGCTACACAAGATTGATCCAGTCTAAAAGAGAAACAGCCAAGTGGTAGTAATTCACACATTTAATCCTAGTATTTGGGACACATGCCTTTCATTGCAGCACTAGGGAGGTGGAGATAGGAAGGAATATGGCTGGACAGAGAGAGGAATATAAGGTGGGAGGAGATAGAAGCTCGGCGCATTCAATCTGATGATTCTTGGAGACAGGATTTTGCCCAATTCAGTCTGAAGATTCAGTAGAGGTAAAGTCTCTATAGTAACCACTTGCTCTTTTAGTTCTTTGCTCTTTCAGCATTTACCCCAATATCTGGCTTCAAGTTTCTATTATTAAGATCAATTACAATTCACCCTACAGTATTGAATAACCAGATGGGGCTTATTTTGGGGGAGGACTATTTTTTCTACTCTCACCATGCTTTAGTTGTCTGTGTTTCTATGTGTTGGTATTGTACAGAGCAGGTCTATGAGCAGGTAGGTAGTCATAGTTTTGAAGTTTCATGAGAGAAGCTACCTTGTCATTTGTAAGAGTTCTCTGTTTCTTGAAATTATTCTGCCCCCTCTCCCATGGTCCCTGAGCTTTGAGTATAGTAACTATGTTGTACATCTATCAGTCAGGAAGGAATATTACTTGATCATCTATTCTCTGTATTTGGATGAGTTGTGACTTTCTGTAATAGTCGTTTTGATGAGAGTGATAGCTACACTTATCTGTAGGTATAAGCATAGATAGATGTTTAAAGTACAGTTAGGAATTACACTGTTTTAGTAAAGTGAAGATGTTAAGTTCTGCCCTAAGGTACATGATCTCAGGATTGCCTAAACTGTTTCTCTGTGAGAGTGGTTTGTGGTATTTTGATCTCAAATGCTCAGCTGAAGGACAGCATTGTGAAATGAACTTGTATTTCTCACAATTTGCACTGCTTTTCCACATTGTCTTCTATAATGGTGTTTCTAGCCAGGAACATCATGTCAATGTGATTCATAATATTTTGTTATTTTTTACTAATTGAAGTCATAATTTGGATATATATATATATATGCTTATTTACATTAATTTCAAAACTCATCCAATGACTCTTTTCATCTTGTAGAAGGTATTTTCAATTCTTATTTCTTCTTTTTTCTTTTTATATTTTTCCTTACTTAGATGTGTCCTAAATTCTTGCTTCTTTTCTCCATTATATAAGTTACTATGTCTGTGAATGTTCTATTATTTTAAACATGTATTTGTGATGACAGTGTGCCTTGCTTTTTATAACTCTGAAAATGGGAGCAATTATACTGACACTTTCAGATATATTTTATCGTTCCTTATGTAAAAGACAATTTACAGATTTAATTATTTTTCAATACAAATTTGGTTTTCTAATTCTACCTATTTCTTTCAATATGGCATAATTCTCTTCTTTATGACTGAAAATCTTCCTTTAGTAAAAATATGTAGCTTTTTATTTCCATTTTCATTTATTGATGGCATTGAGGTTGAATCTACATTTCTACTCTGGGCTGTGACACAATAAACACAGATATGCAAGTATCTCTTTATATAATTGTGATTTAAATTCTTTGGGGCATTTGCATGGAATTGAATCATATAAAGTTCCATATTTAATTTTTTAGAAACCTACTTATTAATTTCCTTTGTAATCCAACTAAATTGCTGTTCCATCAGGAGTGAAGAGTCATTATTTATGTTTCTTTTCTGTACTTGATGATGCAACATGACTGGTGTAGGATGAAATGTTGATGTAGATCTGATTTGGGTTTCCATAGTTTGTAAGGATATTGAACATTTCCACCATATTTGATGAAATCAGAAAGTCATACACAAATATATGTTTACACTTTTATGTGGACAATAAAAAAGGGAAACTAGCCTCTCTCAAAGAATTAAAATGGGAAATGTTGTAGGTATAGAAAAGTTACAGTGGAGTAAATACAGTCAGTGCACATTAAATGCCTGAATGAAATATCACAGTGAAAACCCTTTTGTTATACAATCAATAAATGCTAATATTGCAATAGAAGTAGAAAAGACTCATCAAGATTGCATAAAGAAGTCTCGCATACTCTGCTAGAATTACTGCACCTTACATAAAAAAGCACATTTCTGATAACTGAAAAATCATTGCTTCTTAGGTTTGGTATGGTTTCATACATCTGGATGCAATGTGGTCGTGAAATGGAAGCCAGACTGGGATACATAGTGAGACCTTATTAGGAAAAGCAAGGCAAAGAAAGGTCTGTGTGTGTGTGTGTGTGTGTGTGCGCGCGTGCGCGCGAATGCGCATGTGCCTGTGTGCATATGTGTGTGTGTGAGAGAGGGGGGGGAGAAAGAGAGAGAATTAAAAAATATTATTTAGACACTTTAATTTTGATTAGTTTTCAGTAATGGCCTTTCTCCCATTTTACTACCCATCCCAGTCAGTTAGGCTCACCACGACTTCTTGGAGTTCTGTTATTCATGACAGTTCCACAATTTTTTAAAAATCTTCAGTTGACATGAAATGCTATACTAATGACATACAAGTTTTTATATTTGTGTATTAATTATGAAATTGCTAACCACATAATATATACATCATTAAGTTACATTTTTTATTGATGAGCACATTTTAAGTAAACTCTTTAGCTTTAGGACTTGATGCATTATTATTAACTATTATAATGCTATAAAATTTTTCAGTCCTTTTTTATCTTTCAGGGACTTGATATTTCTAAAAGATGCAGTTGAATGTTCTACATAACTCCCTTAGGTGCTTAATCTGCTGTTTTGTCATGCTTAGATTTGAGATATTAATTTAGGGGTAGAAAAACCACAAAAATGAAATATTATTCTCCTTTCATTATACAATGAAATATAATATTACAAAATTTCTTCTAAACTTTCCTATTCTGGTGGGGCCTTCACTCTAAATTTACTACTTTGTCTTTCCATATTTTTATTAGAAGCTTGAAATCTGGTACAGCCTCCAGTTGTGCTGAGAGGCATTGAGTCCTTCTTCCTGAAGGATGATATCTGAAAGTATTTGTTAGACACCAAAGATGTTTTATTTGATAACATGGTGTATACAAACAGAACTTTATTTTGTTTTAATTCTTGTTCCTCAGTTAAAAATAAGATTAGCATTCTTTCAGAAACCAAAAGGCAAATTCTATCTCTCAGTAAAAAATATCAGATTCTATACTGGGACCATTATTCTAATGAGATATATGTTGTGTTCATGGACTTGAAATTTTAACTATTATAAGATATGCCATATATATATTTATAAGCACATATACATATTTTTAAAAATTGTGAGGTTTATTCTGTTTTTTTTGATTTGTTTAATATGTGTTGTATGACACTGCTTGTTTATTTCTGGCTGCTCAGCCCTAAAATAACCACACAGAAACTCCATTAATTAAATCACTGCTTGGCCAA